>JAJJWW010015148.1:0-474908 GCA_023531295.1 Papaver armeniacum
AATTTCTTTCTTGGCGAAATTACCAATTTTGGGAATTTAGGATCTACTATAATCGGTAGTCTCGTGAGGTTATGTTCCTTCGTTGTTATAGAAGCCCCGGATGCGTGTTTGCCACAAAATCGATAATAATGGAGGAGAAGTATAACATAGTTACTAAACGACAGGTTTAGTTATAATGTCGGGCACTAAATATCTTCCGATTGTGTAAGGGCATTAACGTATTCTCCGCGTTTTTGGACATCCCTTAATGGTGTATATGGGTTGGGAATAAAAAAGTCGCCCCTAATTCTTTCGGGGTCGCCCCTAAAAGTGCCAGGAAAAAAAAGAGGAGTTTTTTTTTTTTTGAAGCATGAAATGAGGAGTGTTGATGCAATACCAAATGTTTAAGTCACCCTCCATCGAAAATAAAAACCTAAAAACTTTTTATTCAAAAATCTGCTACCTTTCTTCTTCTAAGCTTCTCTCCTTCATCAATAGTAAATGCTTACCTTTTTTTTCCAACTGAAATCATTGTTGTAGCAAATATGTTCCCACAACACTCCTCTAGATTTGTATTGAAAGATATAATCTTAACCGTTAGGTGAATTAAGATTTATACTTGATGAATGAATCGTAGACCGTCAGATGATTCACGATATTCCTCGAGATGTGTTCTTGATGACGAAGACATCTTAGCTCAACTCTCCAATGACTTTGGCTCTTTCAGAATTGTGATGAGTGAAGAAGGGGGATACCTGCAAAGACACTCTGATGCATCAATGAGTAAGAGATTTAAGCAGGTTTTTATGGAGAGAAAAGGATTAGAAATGTGCAACTTTTCAATTGGAATTCCACCTCTATTTATAGGTTATGGAGGAATTGTATCGGTCGATTTTGTTTAGATGCATTTTGACTATGTATCTGAACCAAATGCTTTTCAAGTTAACCTGTTCTAAACCAATTTTCCTTGTTTTTAAGATCTGTAACTTTCAGGTTATACCTGGTCTTCTTAGTAACTGATTCCTCCTTTTTTTGAGGATCTATAACTCCCAGGTTATACCTGGTCTTCTTAGTAATTGATTTCTCCTTTTTTTTTGAGGATCTGTAGCTCTCGGGTTATACCCGTCTTCTTAGTATGTCGATTCCTCTTTTTCCGAGTATCTGCAACTCGGGTTTGAATATGTACCGGGTCTTACCCATAATTTATTCTCCCTCTTTTTAGGGATCTTTAACCTACGAGGTTTGAATATGTACTGGTGTTTTGTTGTAGAAGGATAATTGTCGACTAGGCTAGAATCATTCTTCAATATGTTTTACCCAAGGGCCCAATACCGAGAAGAATTATTGGGCTAGGGCACTGGGCCAAAATACAAATTATATGGTACAAACATTTGCCCCCTTTTAACTTGTTGATGGGTTAAAAAAATAGTCCTTTTAGTCAATTGCTCAGGCATTTTACTCGACGCCCCAAACCTCCTTGTTGAAGTGACATGGTGGTTTGCTTCGAACAAGGTTGCACTCGGTGTTGGTGTTATGGGATGAGTTTTTGGAGCTTAATATGAACGAGTCTTGATGATTGTACTTGTTCTTTGTAACAAGTAAAAAAGTGGGGGTACAACAACCTCACCCAATATTTCGCTTAGCAATCTGTATGGACTAACTCCAATATACTTTCAAGAGAATCAACTAGACAGTCAGACTCAATCTTTAAAAAAAAGTATATCAAAGAGTTATATCTCAATTTCTTGATTCAATGCTTACTCAAGCAAATAGCAATCATGCAGTCTAATTGAATACAAGAGAAATTAGCTTGAATCAGCACTGAGACCAATGTTCAAGGATCAATCAATTTCAATCAACAACCAAAGGTTGGATTTACCAATTGATCGATTCAACGCACAACCTGTGATATTTCAATTATATAAAAAAATATAATGCGGAAAAGAAATAACACATACACCAAAAGTTTTGTTAACGAGGAAACCGCAAATGCAGAAAAACCCCGGGACCTAGTCCAGATTGAACACACATTGTATTAAGCCGCTACAGACACTAGCCTATACAAACTAACTTCGGTTTGGACTGTAGTTGAACCCCAATTAATCTCACACTGATCCAAGGTACAGTTGCGCTCCTTGCGTCTCTGATCCCAGCAGGATACTAATCACTTGATTCCCTTAGTGATTTCACCACAGCTAAGAGTTACACGACTCCAAAGTCGAAGACTTTAATAAACAAATATGTATCACACAAAAAGTCTACATGAATAGATAAATCGGTCTCCCACAGAAATACCTATGAGTTTTGTTCCGTCTTTTGATAAATCAAGGTGAACAGGAACCAATTGATATACCAGACTTATATTCCCGAAGAACAACCTAGAAATATCAATCACCTCAAAATAATCTTAATCGACTAGCAAAACAAGATATTGTGGAATCACAAACGATGAGACGAAGATGTTTGTGACTACTTTTCTATCATCCCTATCGGAGAAATTAATCTCGAGCCAATTTTACAATTATACTCAATACGATAGAAACAACAAGATCAGATCACGTAACTACAGAGAAAATAGTTGGTTCTGGCTTCATAATCCCAATGAAGTCTTCAAGTCGTTAACCTACAGGGTATCATTAGAAACCTAAGGTTAAAGGAGAATCGACTCTAGCTTATACAACTAGTATCACACAAGAGGTGTGGGGATTAAATTTCCAAGTTGCTAGAGTTCTCGTTTATATAGTCTCCAAATCATGGTTTGCAATCTAAGTTACCTTGGTAGCAGAGCATCCAATATTCACCGTTAGATGAAAACCTGATTAGATTCAAGCTATTATATTTCAACCTCATCCATCTTCACCATAACTAGTTCAAATGACTCAAAAGAACTAGTTAGAGAGTTGTTCAATTGCTTAGATCTCATAGAAGTCTATAAGACACAATCGAAGCAAAAACGATTTTGATTCACTCGAATCGATTCATGAACATTATATCCACGGTTTGCAAATATGCATTCCTTAGTTTATATATGTCTTAGTTCACAAATAAACCAATTTTAGAAAATAACCCACTCAAGTATGCATATCGGTACGCATACTTAAGTACCGGATTGAGTTTGTTTTCAATTGAAACTCCGTGAGAAATTCACGGGATGTGAACTTCCGGAAGACGCGTGCATGTGCACGCGGACTTTAGTTCCGATTATCCTGAGCATCAAAGCACGCATACTTTGGTTCAAGGATTTTGGACTTACACAAGTATGAGTTCACATACAATGTTTATATCCATTCAAGGTTATATATTCTAAACTCTCATTCCAATCATTGAAACATTCTTATAGGATGTTAAATAGAGGTTATTCACATACTATTTTTTCATCAAAGCGATTTTCAAGATATTTAAATAATCAACATGACTTTCGTCACTTGTAAAGATGAACTTGGCCAAAGCGAAAGCTTACCAACACATATTTTGAGAAATAGATAAGCGAGATAAACTCGGCTCGAAATAGCAAATGTGTATAATAGAAGTCTATATAACAATACGACTTTTGTCTCAAGATATGAGATAGAGTAGATAGACTTTTGAGTGATAGATAAGTTCAAGTCTCCACATACATTTTAGTCGATGAAGTTCCACCAGTTCCTTGAGTAGTTCTTCGTCTTTGAATGATGAACGTCGTGGGAGTCTAGAACTCAACTACACTTTCTATCCTAGTCCCGAGACTTAACTATAAGTAGACCAGAAAAAGAGACTTATAGTTTTGGCAACTAAACTTGACAAACAAGCTTGAGATAGCAACGCTTGCGAGTTAATTTTAGCAAAGGTTTCTGCTAACAATCTCCCCTTTGTCAATTTTAGTGACAAAACTATCAATACAAATGGAATACAAAATAAATAAACTTTGCAGCTTATCTTCCACATGCATGATCTCCTTGGTTCTTCAAAAATACTCGAAATCTTCGTCACTTCCAAGTACTCCAATGATTCCAAAGATATTAAAATCAGCATCATCGTTGTTGAAGATCCGTAGCCATAATAATGAGAAAACAAAAGCTCTCCATCATTGTTACACGGTGTCATAGTATTATTACACAACATCAAATTTCAATTGTATCACAACTTTGAGAACAATACTATAGTGATATGTATCACTCCCCCTTACATAATGATCCAGAAACCATATGTATTTGTAGTGTGAACTACACATTAATTCTCCCCCTTTTTGTCAATAAATTGGCAAAGGTACGAAAACTAGTGGGATCCTAATGAAATTTCCATAGAGACACTTCATGACCAAAAGAAAGTACATATCAACTTTTAGATGCAATCATATAGCCGAAACTAAATGCATTCATTAAGTAGTTTATAAAGATAAAAGATAACCCCTATAATATTCCACAACCGACTCCCCACAAAGATTTGGCAATTAAGCACAAGTTCAATTAAGAACTCTCCCCCATAAAATGTCATTCGAAAGAACAACAAGAGTGACCTTACTTTCACAAGAAAAGAAGGATTTCTTTGGACAACGACAAATTACATAAGAATATGAATTTGTATCCGAAAATACTCAAATAAATTAACCACAAGAGAACCCATGATTAATTCAATCGGAAATGCTCAACATAAGAGAACTTACGGAGCTGCACAGTATATATATAAAAATATGGATCAGGGAAGATCAATACTGCGGAATAAACAAAGACTCATTATATCTTTCATCACTGTTTGCACAATGACATACAATAGACTTAATCTTTGTAAACAAAAGTTCATCCTTTCTTCCATCAATATTTGCATAATGACATAAAAGGCTTAACTTTTGTTTGTCAAAAGTTCATTCAATCTTTTATCAATACTTGCATATCGACATATGAAAGACTTAAGTTTTGACCACGTATAGGAAAATCATAGTTCACGGACGTAAACACACATATCCCATAACAAATTGCAATATATAAAACCATAAAGATTAATACTGCAAAAACATCTTCCAAATAAACTTTAGAATTTAAACAAATAAATCTAAAAAACATTGAAGATGAAAATCGTTGGACATAGCTATGTGTAATCACAATAATGGATATTCCAAACTCTAGTTATTCTTCTTAAAAACACAAGAATAAAAATTCTCATATGAAGTTTTTCCTAGACGTTGAGACCTTTGAAAAATTCCTTAACGTCCCCGAACTCCGTGTCGTCAACAGCCATGAGAACATATGGTTCGTGAAGAAAGGAGTCAATTCGAACAAACCTTCTAGGCTGATGATGTCGAACCAGGGCCTTCTGAATTTTTAAAAGTTCTCATAACAAAAGCCTTTATTTGTTGAATCTCCTTTATTGCCTCCTTCAACTCTTCAAGAACATCAGAAAACTTCTGAGAATTTGAAGGAACAGCTCTTGACTTCCTCACATTTCTTCTTTTTCTTTTCAACGTTGGAGGTATCAGAGATTTTTCTTTTTCCTTCATGATTGATGGCTTAACAATCATATTAACATCTTTTCCATCAGAAGACGTGATGCTTGGAGTATTCATATGCGTACGGGTTTGTGAGACGAAGTCACAAAACAAGCTCAACAAGCAGTCTTTGGTTAAAAAGAGTCTTAGGGAAGGAAAAAGATATGTAGGGTTACGCAACCTTTCAACACATAGGTTCGTGTACACACAATTCTCAACCCTATAAAAGGCAGAATTGTCTATTTTAACCCTCTTTTATTGATTAACCAGGGAAGTCCTTTCCGATATCAATTAGATATGAAAAGTGGCATGAATTCCAGACGTTACAATGCTCTCAGAGAAAAAAAAAAAAAAAAAAAACTAAAGATTTTTCTTTACTTAAAGCCTGAGGTGTGCAAGATCTTGTCTCTTTTAATCAGGCACATGAGACAAGATGCACTAACCAACACAATTTAAGTTGTGCTGGGATGAACAATAATCTGTGCACCATATCCCTTTCGATCGGAATTCATAAAACCTTATTTCTCATAGTTTTTAGACCATAAATTTCTTTCCAATGGTCTTGTCTTATCCTTGGAAAACTAACTTCTTTGACGAAGATAAAATCTTACATACCTCTGCGGTCTTTTGAACAAGTTTGAGCTTGTTTGCTAATCGATTTGCTCTTCGTTGAAGTTTGTTAGCATGTCTCAATTTGTGTTTGTAATTGTAACACTTTGATAGTTCATGACCCTTGAGCGAACAATATGAGCATGTCAACCTGGAATATGATTCAGGTATCCGAGATGTGTAAGCTGCTAGACACAAAGTAGAACCTGAAAAATTAGACAGAGAGTTTCCAACGGAATGGTCAATTTTTTCTTCCAGATTGGTTTAGTTTACTTCTGAAAGAGTATCAAGATTGATGTATGTATTGCTATAATTATCAAAATCAATACACAAAGAAGTGCAACACTTGATTTTTCGTCTTCATTAGAATCATAGTAAATCGGACATTTCATCAAGAGTTGCGGCAAGACCTTTGTTCCAGTGTATTTCTTTCGATTTGGACACTCATTTGCAAAATGACCAAAGCCTTTACACTTAAAGCACTGAGGCATATCCTCGTCGTCAGTCTCATCATTATCCCTATTTTTAGGAGGAACACGATTATGGGGTTTATCTGATGACCTGGATTTATCTCTGGAGAACCGTTTACTTCTCTTCAAAAGAAGATCCCTAAATTGTCTTATGATCAACGAGACTGACTTGTCAAGATCTTCATCTGATGATTCGGCCTCAGAAAGATCATCTTCAGATATGCAAACACTCATCCTTTCTAGATTTGGATGTATGCTCATGATCAAAGATCTTCAATTTCCCAACCAGAGTAGTCCTGGAAAGAGTATCCAGGTTATTTCCCTCAACGATGGCATGCTTCTTAGAATCCTATCTGGATGGCAGAGATCTGAAAATTTTCATCACAATGTCCTTTTCAGGAATAGTCTTACCCAATGCAAAGGATGCATTAACAATTTCAGACACTTTGTGATTAAACTCATCAAATGTTTCTTCATCTACCATATGAATGTTTTCCCAATCAGAATTTAGGTTTTGAAGCCTAGATTCTTTTCAGGTATTCCCTTCAAATAGGGTTTCTAAGATATCTCAGGCATATTTAGACTTTAAGCACGTAGTCACATGATGCTGAAGATCTGGGGTAATGGCATGTACGATAGCATTTAAGCCGTCAAAATTTTACTTTGCAGTAAGGATTTCTTCTGGACTATATGCACCAATATCCTTAGGTCTAGACACATCGCCTTTTGTATCAACCAAAGGAGTATAGCCATTAACAACACGTACCCATGTTTGAAATAACGAGCTTGAAGAAACGCACGCATATCGATTTTCCACCACAAGTATTTTGAGCCATCGAAGACTGGTGGTACGTTTATGGAGATAAAATTTATGTCCATAGAGACAGATCGCTACAAACACTGACTTATATGGTCTTTAAACGTGTTTGCCTACTCTGATACCAATTGAAAAAGTATGGGTACAACAACCTCACCCAATATTTATCTTAGCAATCTGTATGGACTAACTCCAATATACTTTCAAGAGAATCAACTAGACAGACAGACTCAATCTTAAGAAAAGTATATCAAAGAGTTATATCTCAATTTCTCGATTCAATACTTACTCAAGCAAATAGCAACTGCTGAGTCTAATTGAATACAAGAGAAATTAACTTGAGCAAGTGCCAAAAGACCAATGTTCAAGGATCAATCAATTTCAATCAACAACCAAAGGTTGGATTTACCAATTGATCGATTCAACGCATAAAGTGTGATATTTCAATTATATAACAAAATATAACGGAAAAGAAATAACACAAACACTTTAAGTTTTGTTAACGAGGAAACCGCAAATGCGAGAAAAACCCGGGACCTAGTCAGATTAAACACACTGTATTAAGCCGCTACAGACACTAGCCTACTACAAACTAACTTCGGTATGGACTGTAGTTGAACCCCAATTAATCTCACACTGATCCAAGGTACAGTTGCGCTCCTTACGTCTCTGATCCCAGCAGGATACTAAGCACTTGATTCCCTTAGTTGTTCTCACCCACAGCTAAGAGTTGCTACGACCCAAAGTCGAAGACTTTAATAAACAAATCTGTATCACACAAAAAAGTCTACAGGAATAGATAAATCGGTCTCCCACAGAAATACCTACGAGTTTTGTTCCGTCTTTTGATAAATCAAGGTGAACAGGAACCAATTGATATACCAGACTTATATTCCCAAAGAACATCCTAGAAATATCAATCACCTCACAATAATCTTAATCGACTAGCGAAACAAGATATTGTGGAGTCACAAACGATGAGACGAAGATGTTTGTGACTACTTTTCTATCTTCCCTATCGAAGAAATTAATCTCGAGCCAATTTTACAATTGTACTCAATACGATAGAAACAGCAAGATCATATCACGCAACCACAGAGCAAATAGTTGGGTCTGGCTTCACAATCCCAATGAAGTCTTCAAGTCGTTAACCTACAGGGTCTCGGTAGAAACCTAAGGTTAAAGGAGAATCGACTCTAGCTTATATAACTAGTATCACACAGGAGGTGTGGGGATTAAATTTCCCAGTTGCTAGAGTTGGATTACATTTCCCGATTGCTAGAATTCTCATTTATATAGTCTCCAAATCAGGGTTTGCAATCTAAGCTACCTTGGTAACAAAGCATTCAATATTCACCGTTAGATGAAAACCTGATTAGATTCAAGCTAATATCTTTCAACCGTTAGATCGAACTTAGCTTGTTATACACAAATTAAATGCACGTTCATTTAGGTTTGTGTAACCGTACCTAAACGTGTACACCTAGTTGGTTCAACAGTAGTTAACCAAATGGTTAGCCATATGAGCACTTTCATATCAACCTCATCCACCTTCACCAATACTAGTTCAAATAACTCAAAAGAACTAGTTAGAGAGTTGTTCAATTGCTTAGATCTCATAGAAGTATATAAGACACAATCGAAGAAAAAACGATTTTGATTCACTCGAATCGATTCATGAACATTATAACCACGGTTTGCAAATATGCATTCCTTAGTTTATATATGTCTTAGTTCACAAATAAACCATTTTTAGAAAATAACCCACTCAATTATGCATACCCGTACGCATACTTAAGTACCCGGATTGAGTTTGTTTTCAGTTCACAAACTCCAGCAAAAATTCACGGGATGTGAACTTAGATAGAAGCGTGCAACAGTGCAGGAACTTTAGTTCCGGTTATCCCGTGACAAAATACGCATACTTTGGTTCAAGGATTTTGAACTTACATAAGTATGAGTTCACATACAATGTTTATATCCATTCAAGGTTATATATTCTAAACTCTCATTCCAATCATTGAAACATTCTTAGAGGATGTTAAATAGAGGTTATTCACACACTATTTTTCATCAAAGCAATTTTCAAGATATTTAAATAATCAACATGACTTTCGTCACTTGTAAAGATGAACTTGGCCAAAGCGAAAGCTTACCAACACATATTTTGATAAATAGATAAGCGAGATAAACTCGACTCGAAATAGCAGATGTGTATAATCGAAGTCTATATAGCAATACGACTTTTGTCTCAAGATAGGAGATAGAGTAGATAGACTTTTGAGTGATAGATAAGTTCAAGTCTACACATACCTTTAGTCGATGAAGTTCCACAGGTTCCTTGAGTAGTTCTTCGTCTTTTTGCATGATGAACGCCGTGGAGTCTAAAGATCAACTACACTTTCTATCCTAGTCCGAGACTTAGCTATAAGTAGACTAGAAATCAAGACTTATAGTTTTGGCAACTAAACTTGACAAACAAGCTTGAGATAGCAACGCTTGCGAGTTCGACCGAGCAGTGCTCTAACAACAAGTATTTTTGTTGCATTGCGACAAAGTCTTTTCTTTGCAATGTGGCAAGACTACTGCATCGATTGCTATAACATGTTGGCATATCTCTTGGATAATATATGGCTCTTTTGAATCAACAACTGGTGTTGGACTCGATTTTGAGACAAGAGTTTGTGGTTGCAATGGCGTTAGACTTGGTGAGATTTTGTGCTTGCGATGAGAGGAAGAGTTAAGTGTCCACTTATGAGTTGAGGTTATAGATTCCTGCATAATGGAAGAATTTATGCATGTACCGTGGTTGCGGTATAACTTCATTGTTTGGGAAAGAAAACTAGCATATCTCTTCTGTCAAATATAGATATTTGTGCATAGATTGGTAAATGCTATATGAATACACTCCAATTGATGTTCCAGCGATGATGGTGATGCCAAGACATGATCTGCACCTTTTAGATGGTTGTAAAATATCACAACTACTCATGCATTGAGAGCTTGGTAAGTGATGCTCTTTTTATGCATTTTCGAGTGATGATTCACTATATGTCATACCTAACCAGAGGAGCATGAGTTAAAATATGAAACTCATTCATTTGAGATCTTCTTACTATATAGCTGTGTTTTCTTTTCCCTTTTCCCTTCTGTATTTTTCTTTTTTTTTTCTTTTGTTTGTTTGTTTACACCGTCTGTTCTTGCAATTATTTTTTTCTTCTTCTCGTCGCTCTTTTCCTCCATGTCCAACAAAGCCTCTTCATGCAAATATTTTTTATTTTATTTTTCTCTTTTGCTCCAGCTCCAAGTATGCTTCTTCATGCAAATAATAATTTTGACTCCATCAAAGATAGTTCGCGAATCGATTTGGAGTTATAAGTTTCTTAGTTAATTGTTTCTTTTTATAACCATCCTATTATTAAGAAAGAAAAGAATATTTTTTTTACAAGGAATTTGTTGGAACCCTAGCCACAAGTTGGGCTCCAACACCTTTTTGAATAGCTAAACATATTATAATAAAAAGAAAATTACCAACATTTATATTTACATCATGCCTAGCTATGTGTGACTTCAACCTTTTCAAAAACTCGATAGTTTCAATACCGAGTTCATCCAAAGTAGTAAAAGTTAGGGTACTAAAACTATAACCATTAGCATTACAAACATCAAGATATTTTGCGCTCAATAGATTTAGCAAAGGCAAGGGCCGGTGTAAAGGCTTGCACACCACCCCCAGCAAAAAGAGAAACCCCAGTCACATCAAAACAAGTATCGCACCCCTCCTCCCAATTGTAGACCAAGATACCCCCTCCCCTTTTTTTCGCTTTAACTGCTTCTCCAACAAAGCTTCCTCGTGTAATTTTTTCTAACTTGCTCCATAAAAGCTTCTTTGCAAATTAACTTTTGATCGTTCCATCTTCGATAAAGCTTATATATGTAATTTTATATTCTTTATTATTTTTATCTTTAGCTCTAGCTCCAGATTGGCCAGCAAAACTTTATTGTAAAATATATTTCTTTTCCTCGTATAATGAACTCTCATTGCCCTGAGAATGGGGTTCTATTGCCAATATAACAAGGTCCTTGCTATTCTTGAGCCTGCGCTAACCGGTTCAGGTTTAGCTTGCTCGCAAATTAGCGCAAGTATTGACTAAGACCGTACAGGGAATATTTTTTGAAATATTTCCTCTAATCAAAGCCAAGTTGGTTTGGTTCTCACTGGGTTCCATTGCCCATGGAACAAGGTCCTTGCTATTCTTGAGCCTGCGCTAAACCGGTTTAGCTTGCTCGCAAATTTGCGCAAGTATTGACTAAGACCATGCAAGGATTATTTTTTGAAATATTTCCTCTAATCAAATCCAAGTTAGGAACGGTGCTAGCTGTGCGACAGTTATTGTTTAACAGCTCTGGCTAGTATTCTGAAGTTTATGTCTGATCTTAGCTATGCGAGTGATTTTGCTAAACGACTCTGGCTAGTATCTAAGTGTGTGCATCATGCATTTGTTTAATTATGAATTATGCACTTGTATGTGAATTATGCATTTGTTGTAGGACTATGAAATACGAATATTGCAAACAACCTGAGCAATCATTTAGGTTTACCTTATGAGGCGTGAATGGATCCAACATCGCAAATATGCATCCTGTAGTCAATAGTGAACTATTTCCAAGTGGCCAAAGTTTCAAGTTTTGGGCTCCATTTTGCCGCTCTTCACTCAATATAACTTCCCTCTTGCTAACTTATTGATATAATTTTCAATTGTTGTTTTAGTAAATAGGTTGTCGTTCACTCGGACTTTGTTGAGATTAAATTTAAAGGTTTAATGAAAATAATAGAAGTGAGTTATCGGGACTAGATTCCACCGAATTCATATCATAACGCTCAATTATTTATTCTCAATAATTATCGCTCAATAAATAAAATAACATCGACTCTTATTTGCCAAAGTATATTCTCAAAATATTAGTTATAAATCGTAAGCATGAGACATCAAAGCATGACCCATCAAATAAAATAATAACTAATTAATTCAAATCATAATTCAATTAAAATTAATGCAAAAGTATTAAAAAGAATTATATAATTTTACCCTTATATGAAATTCGGCTTCCTCCATCATCCCAGTGTTGGGTTTAGCTCCACATGGTGAAAACACGCTCAAAATATTTATCCATTGCTCAATAGTTTACAAGAAGTGGAAAACTAATAAAGCAGCGAATTTGCTACGCAAATATGCGTTGCAGACTCTCTGTTACAAAGCAGGTGTCCCAAATTTGAATAAAATTTTGCAGATACAAAACTAATCAAGTTACAATGGAACTATCGAGACATTGTTCCTAAACGCAGTTCCAATGCGTCTGTTCTTGGTGTTCTTGAGAACGACACTTCTCTCGTGTTGCCGCAACTCTTCTTCTTCCCGCTTCTCATGGAATCACTCTGCGGTGATCTCAGCTCAGAATCGCTCCCAACTCTCGATAATCTCTCGTATCACCTCCAGTAATCCTTTATATACTTAGTTGCACCGAGAATAATCAATAATAACTCCACAATAATCCTCTTTCCTTTAACAGAGATACTGTGAGAATACTTACCTTTCCATTCTTCTTCACGCGTTATTCTCACAAGGGAGAACACTCAATATGTTGATTGTACGTAGAATATTGAGTCAAGCTTATTTAATCCACACGCATCTTCTAATCCCGAGAATATCTTCTCTTGACTCCGCCCAAATCACGGAGATTTTATTCTCCTTCCCTTCTCATTACGTGTATATGAGCTGTCGAACTATCTTCAGGATAATAACAAATCAAAATAGAATATCTTCTTTCCATTTCCTTCCACATAACTCCCAAGCAGAATGCCCGAGTTATTCTCTCTTCCCTTCTAACGATAATCAGATTTCCTCCCTTTTACGTGAAACAATCAATTACCAACCTGTTTTGACCTAACAGGAAATAAGAATCCAAAATCTAGAGAATCTCTGACCAAAACTCGTGGAAATCAATTCAAGAAATGTACGCAGCTATAACACCATTTTCCCGCCAAAAAAACGTCTTTGAACTGGTGAAGAAGGGGGTGCCCCTAGCAGGTTCTGGGGTGCGAATAGCCATGAAGTGTGAATAGTAAATATGGCGCCCCTTAGCAACTGGGCGCCCCTTAGTAATTGAGGTGCCCCTTAACCAACATTGAGAGTCCGAATAACACGTGTCCTCCGGGTGCAAATAACTCTTTTTCAAGCCAATGTTTCCAAAAATGTTTATTTCCAATAAGTACCTACAAATAAAGTTTATTAGTGATAAAATGAGTCGACTAATGTATTTGTGAAAATCGTCACACTTGCGTGTTCATCACTTATCTATCAGGTATGGTCTTCCCTAGACGCCCCTAGTTGTTTGACTATCGTGATTAAAACTCGCAACAAGTGTGTAGGTCCATTTGTTTTAAACTCGTGCAAGTTATAACTTGTATCCATCCAAAAGAACATATCGTTGATTAGATCGACGAGCTGGATCGCTAGTTGGATCGACGAGCTAAATTGTTAACTGAACCGATGAGTTGGAATGCTGGGTCTAACGAGTTAGATCGTTGAATTTTTTTTGAGTTTGATTGATGGACCAAGGGCGAATGTGCAAGCAAGTAACGCTGAAATTGGAGTAGAGACATAATGAAGATGTTTTCCTCTGATTTGTTGTGAGTATACAACCTGAGATTGTTGATATTTGCGACGCTAGGCTAAGAGAACGTGTGTGAATTGAATACGCCGATGGTGCTGTAACTGAGGTCAAAAGTTGATGTTCATGTCACATACTATTGATGACAACCATTTTCATACGTGTCGGTACATACATGTCATTATTTTATCTGGCATAAGAAGAATGCATCCATAACGAGATACATTCGATGCATCCATAAACAACATCCATGGAAATTTTCTCTTATTTGAATGCGAAACTTTCATAAAAAAAAAATCTCGTAATATTCCTTCTGATTGTCGAGGTATTCCCCTCGACTCTGGTTGTCAAGGTATTTCTCTTGCTCGCACCCGTTGTTCAGCCAATGGCTAGATACCTGTTGTCGTTCAGATTCTACGATAGTGTGATGCCTTTTGAAGCGATCATTTTTTTTACATTACTTGCTTCATGAGCTTGCCTTTTTGATGATTCATGTGTCATATGGTGATCACTTCGGACCCGTCGCGCTCGCCAACCCTCATGTGAAGATCGTGCACGGGTGTAAAATAATACTTATTACTCGTTTTGCGGTCTCTTATCCAGTGAGGCCTTCAATAATCAGTTTTCCTTATCTAACTCTTGCAATATTTCACGCAGACTCGGATCTACGGGTGTTACTCGATCCGACCCACTTGCACTGTCACGCGAGGCTACACAAAAGCCTCTATTGACAAGTGATGTAGTTTTTATAGTGGTAAATAATATGGTTTTCTTAAAGACTTGTAGAGATTCAATTTTAGATTTAATCTAACAATTATATACACAAGTTTGTCACAATATCGAGAGGTACCGAGACTCGTGGATTCCACCATTAATCAAAATCAATTGGTTCATATAATGATTCATAACAATTATAACTCTTGTGTTGACTCTTTTCTTTGCCAAAAGTAGATTTTATAAAGCATTAGATGTAAATCATAAGCATAGCGCATCAAGAGTTCTTAGATTAAGCATATACTATCAACAAAATCACAAATAATCATTGAAAATCATAAATCAATTTAATCAATGCAAAAGTCATAAAGAATCAATTATAATTACCAAACAGTTGTGAAACATGGCTTCCTCCGTTGTCCTAGTGTTGGGGTTTAGCTCCTCATGGTAAAATTGCTCAGTTGTGACATTGTACTGAGAGTAATTTATACCCACATTGAATAATTGAATAATTGCTCAGTTGTGACCGTGTTTAGCCCTTATTTGTTTTGATTATGAAGATTGAAGCATCATGAATTACTACCTCCAATTCGAAGGAAAATTTAGGAAAAACGAAGAAGAAAAACCTAATGGATCGTGGAGGTAATATCGGATATATCGTTTCCTTCCGATAAAAATATTTTTGGCTCGGCGATGTGAACGCCGAAGAGACGAAGATGTCTTCGTGTCCACAATCAATATCTGCAATATAACTAAAATACAATGGATTGAGTAAATAAATAGTATAAAGACAAATAACAGGAAATGACGATGTGTGTCGAAGCCCATCGTCGATGTTCAAGTATTTAATGACCTAACTTAATGAAAGTGTAAGAACTGGACTAAATAACGTTAATAGAGACGAAGAATGAATGTACGATGATAATAATGTAAATGCAAAAAGTAAATGAGGAGCTGATTTCGTGGTTCAACACTAAGGCCTACGTCCACGGGGTGTTGAGAGTTTTCACTATGGATTAAAGGTGGTTACAAAGGTTCAGTCAAAATGACTTTGAGTCAAGAGGAAAGATAAGATTACATGGTTGTAGCTCATACCTAATGCTCACTCTCTCCTAAAATACTTTTCTCCCTCAAAATAGCCGAGCCCCTTCTCTTGATGGAGTTGGGTATTTATAGATTCTTCGAGTGGGTCCCTCTTATCGTTACAGTTGTTATCGATCATCTCGGTCTACGTGCCAATCCCGCTGATACACGTCGTGATATTCCGAAGATGTCTTAACGGTAACATATTATCACGAAGATCCACCTTCGAGTAAGCCACACAAATCGTGACACGCGTCCTCTGTTCGCGGCATTTAATGTGAGTAGATGGATAATCCCACGCCTTAGACAGCTGCTGTTAATGCAGTTGTGTCTTCAATGTCAGTTGGAATGTATTTCTGCCGTCCAATTTGAATTTATCTCGGGATAGGGTTAAGTGAAATCTGTGAGTTGTGTGATTCGCAGATGGCTTCTCATCAAGTACGCCTTGATTCTTCGACCGTTGGATGTGTACTTTGATGGCCACGTGGATGATGATAATTTAGGACTCCCGGCATTGTTTGGGTGTTACTCGTGCCATCCACATTTAAAGTTCTCATGCGGTATGGTCTTCATGTACTTAACTTATGGACACATGGAAGGTGGTGATTAGGTATTCATAGCCGCTTTGAGCCGAGTGGAAAATGAAAAGCAGTTACAGGTCAAGTCAGCATAAATAAGAGCCATAATATATTTATCATCCAACGGTCTAAAATATTTGTTACATGATCCCAATCCTTAATCTAATCACTAACATTACCAAACGGGGGTCTAAAATCCTATGTGTCACTAAAAAAGAAAAGATCCACCCTCTATTAGAAATGCTCTTAATTCTCTATATAATAACAGAGTTTTTTAAAGCGTTCTCATTCACCCGAGCTCCACGTTCACCGGAGCTCCACGTTAATTCTCGCTTCTGGTTGATTCTGGCCCCACCATTTATTTATTTTTGTAAAGTTATTAAATTTAGGGCACTAAAATTCAAGGAGAATATTTTTTTATATTCCAATAAGAAAAAAAAAAAAGCTGGGGTTGGAGCTCAGCTTGTTGCTCGGCTACCAACCAAAAGCTGTGTTTGATCAAAATTCTAATTATCTAGTTTATGTAGTAATATCATATTTGATAGGATATGGGAATACCCTATATATAATAAACGCAACCGCACGGTGTTTAACTAGTAGACAGAGGCAAGTACGGGTCGTTCCCACAAGGAGCGGTGGAAATATCAATAATCAGTATCTCTAATCGATTAACCTGCAATGATATTTTTGGATTTTTAGAATTGAAAATGAAATAATAATAAAATTAAAGTAAAGTAAACTAACAAAGTGAACTCGCAATGAGAGAGTAGGTAACCGGGGTTTATAGTTTCAACTATTGTTTCTAATCAATTACTGAAATGAAACATAACTCATGATTATATGTTTATTGTCCGTTCTATCGACATCACCTATTATATGTATTAGCGTCGCAAATATCACTGGTATACCCTAAGCATAGCACATCAAAAGACAAAACCCAATCATGCACCATCAAATTTCATCATCGAGAAAGTTATACGAAACTAATTTATCTCACAAATATTTTTCGGCTTTTCTAAGCATAACCCATCAAGGAATTAATCGAAGCATAGATTATCAAATAATAAGAAGAAACGTATTTGTAAAACTAATCCATTATGCACATAGGTTTGTATTAAAACCGGCGAAGCAACAACTAGTTTTCAATAAATCAACAAACAATATTCAAGATTAATTTATTCATATCATAATGGTCTTTTGCTAAATTCATCAATTCAAATAGCCTAATACCCCAAATAGTTTCAACCATAAACCCTAGTTACAAAAATATTTAGCCAAAATGGCTTTCTTAAAAGCCATAAACATATTAAAGAGATTCAATAGCTAATCAATATGGAAATGAAAACACAAGAATCGCAAACCCTTGTCTTCCCCTGTTGATAGCTTCTAGACGCGCCTCTTTTTCTTCTCTCGTTTTCGGCCTCCCAGCCAACCCTTTTCTGTTTTCAGCCCCTGCTCTTATATCTCTCTCCCTCTCATTGTTGCTGCGACCAAAACCTAGCAAATATTGTATCCCCCAAGGCCCAGTCCATCGGTCCAAAACTGGCTCCAAAACCCGGCCAACAACTAACTCCGGCCACTTCATACTTCTTAAACTCCATTCGTCCGATACCTTCCTGCCTCCGTCTTTGCAAAGAGCTGCAGTTTACTGCTGCCAATTTAATTCTTAATCGAAACAGAGAGGCTTGCATTCGAATGCCATGAAGACTTGATGACGCAGACACTTTAATTCAACAAATGCTTCTTCTCGCCTTACACCAAAGACCTTCTTCCCAGTTTACATCCAAGCACGGTGAATTTCCATTCTTCTCAACTCAGGCCAAGACATTGAACTTCATCTCATCCGACCAATATTGTTCTCAATCAAAGCCACCGCACCGATCGCAATAGCTTAACCTCCAAACCAAACTCAAATCGGTGTTGTTGTTGTTGTTGTAGATACCTGGGGACCGACCCACCGCTGCCGCAACTATTCCCACCATCGAGAACCACCAGCACCACCGCTTTTTGCACCATCGAACGCACAACAACTCCGCCGAGTATAAGATCGACGCCATATCTATTCTCATACACAGACACCAATTTCGGTTGCTGCTCCGAGAGCTACTAACAACCATTTATCTTTACTGAGAACTCTTAACGCAACCCAATTTCAGGTCTCGGCATCAAGACCCGTCTGAACAACAACTCCGACCACAACAAACCATGGCACCTGATCCTACATTCTTCTTCAACTTCTTTTCCCTGTAATCCACACTCGAGCTGTATCTCCATTGAGCCCATGACTCCAGAATGACCGTCCGATCTGAATCGCGGACAAGAACATAACCTCTTCTCGTAAATCCAATCACCACCACCTGCAATCGATCTGACTCATAATACTTCTTCTTTCAGGCAATGTATCGACCAACTGAAGTGCAGTTTCTATGCGGCCAGAGGTTGTCTTTCAACTGGTTATATGAAGCTCCTCTTAGAGTTTTCTTGACCTGCAGTTCAACCTACAAACTCATCCATCATCTACATCTCAAGAATCGAATCAGTCGCCACACAATACCCATTAACCACGACCCCATCAAGATCATCTCAGGCCAAATTCATCTTCACCACTGATTGCAAATCGATGATCCAAAGACCCATACAAACCCATCTTCAGGTCACAGCAAGAACGTCAATTGAGAGCAACAACTTCTTTCTTTCCTCTATCAACGCCACATGAGACTTCAGTTCCCCTTTTTCAGAATATCACCAACTTGACATGGGAGACGAATTTTCATTTCGTTCAGGTGAACGATGAATATACCACAAAGTCGTGTGGTTGAGAATGAGCCACATCTCATCATATGTGGTTGATTATCCAAGGACGTGAAATGGCTAATTTTGGTGCCACGGATGAGAACTGACATGGCACCAACATTTGATCAAAGTCTCTGTCTGATGTCGAAAGTGGCTTCTTTGGTAGTTTTAGCCACAAATGCCAATATAGCTTTGTTTAGCCATTTTTCGTCCAGATGATCAGAATCACTCGTACTTTCTAC
Organism: Papaver armeniacum; assembly: GCA_023531295.1. Classification (NCBI taxonomy): domain Eukaryota; kingdom Viridiplantae; phylum Streptophyta; class Magnoliopsida; order Ranunculales; family Papaveraceae; genus Papaver; species Papaver armeniacum. The sequence continues at coordinate 19,419 of JAJJWW010015148.1, forward strand.
AAAAGCACTAAAATATTATTATTAGTCAAAATATTGAGTCCTAACTAATATAAATATGGGTACAAAATGTAGCACTTTCGTTCTTATCAATATTAACCAAAAAAAAAAGGTAAGAAAACAGCTAAATCTTAAATATTCTTCTAACCTAAAATAGCTAGATTTTAAAAATCTCATAACATTCCAAAAATATATTAATGGATAAATTAATCACAAAAACACTATTTCATCATGATAATCAACAAATTAAATAACAAAATCCATGATTTCATCATGATAATCAACGAATTATGCATAGATCCTACAATAAATCAAATGATCATCACATAATAAATAAATAAATAAATAAATAAATAACGTTAAATGTCCAATGTCCAGTGTCCATTTACAGTCTTAAAAAAAAAGAATTTTCCTAATTACAACCCCAAACTATCAATTAAACTCAAAAATTGACAAATCGGGAAAAAAAAACTGATTAGTCCGATCATGGGTACTAACCTTTTGCCCAACGATGAATCTCTTTTGCCTGTATCTTTGTTAGTGGTCCTGCTCGGCGGTTGAAAATTTTGTTAGTACTTTAGATAAATAATTGAGAGCAAAGATTATAATAAAAAAGAAGCTAATACAAAACATACGAGCATAAAAAAAAAACACCAAAACAATCAATAATCCTCCTAATTTCATTATTATTTTTCTTAACTTTGTTTTTTTCCTAAGAAAAAAATTTATGGACAAAAATATTTGCGGTTAGTAAATGTTTGTTTTCTAAAAATATAGCGATTTTCCTAAATTAGAAAAGATCTATGGATCACAAATATTGATGCAATTTAAAAATATATTTTAAATTAAACACGATTGGTAAAAAAATACAATTGGTAAGGTGCCAAAAATATAGAAAATATATAAATTTTAAATATATTTAGATATTAATTGATATCATTTAGAAAAAGAAAAAAAGAATCTACAAAATTCCAAAATAGAAGTCTTTTATTTTTGGATTTAGTAGCTCTATATAAATCATCCGAGAAAAACCAAAACCCTATTGTTTTCCATTGCTTCTCGCTTATAGTGTTTTGCTGGTTTTTTTTTTCTTGCGATGTCTGTCTGATCCCGTTTGTTGTTTGTTTTGCGGTATATTGAAACTATGGTTGTCACGAGGGCGTGTCGGTAAATTCTGTTATTGGTTCTTTTGCTCCAGTTTGATGCATGAATTAAATTTGTATAAAACAATTAAATCATGTTCTTTTGGTATATATTCTGGTATTTTTTCGGTGATTTGGTTTTGCAGTTGGTGATACCTCTCCTCTGTAAATGATGAGGCGATGGAATAGATTTGGTTCAGTTTTGTTGTTGATGTGCGAACTAAATAACCAGAATATACAAGGCCGCACTACAAGGGTGGGGTGATGGATTTAATTTTTTGTTTCTTTTCTTTCTAGGGTGTCTTTTTTGTTTTGTTTTGCTGTACAATCTACAGATCAGAATATACAAGGAATTCTGTCACGGCATAGCATGGCTTTTGATAAATCCAATGTGGGGATATTTGTTCTCCCATGCGAGTAGTAAACTCAAGTTAAAAAAAAAAAACTCAAGTAAAAATTACAGCTCAAGTTTTATAATATACTTATATGGTCGGGTATATTTTTGTAACTTAACTGATGAGCATAGAACTGTATATGATTCTTTGTAGCCAAAAAAATATGGTTGAAATGCGTTACTCTTCTATTATAGCGTTTCAAGTATTTGTGTCTTTTTGTAATTGTGCTAGAGTAATTTGGTGTGCTTTTTTTATATTTGTTTCAGAATTGAATATAGCAAGTGTTGATAGCTATTGTTTGTGCAAGCCTGAGAAGAGATGGCAGAAGCAGGGATGCAAATAAATGTAATTTTTGATGTATAGTGAATTGGCATTACATATGTTAACTTTCAGTGGGATTCCTACAAGATTGTCGCATGAAAAGAGATCTGATAGCATAAATAGTGGTAAATCACTTCGTCTCTCTTTCAAATTTAGTGTCCAACGTATGTGGCTCTCTATCTCTATGCTGAACGCATTTTTGGCCAGGGATTAAAGTAGAGATGAATTATCAAACTAAATGCATATAAACATAACAAATCACAAGATGCATATATTGGATCAAATACACTGTTTTGGGGCTTTTGATGTGCTAGAACTGTAGAACCTGTTACCTGCTACTCACTTCATTTTTTTATGCACGTGTTTTGTCAGTTGTGAAGGATAGTGGGAGTTTAGTTGTTGTTTGTTTTTGAAGCACTGGGAGTTTAGTTGTTGCATGTAGTTTAACTTTTTCTAATTGACGAAATAAATGACAGAAAGTGGACTTGAAAGCATATCATTTTTTAAATGTATTAGGATTAAGTTGGTATTTTTTTATCCTTGGTTAATTCTATGTTTCTGGATACCTTTTCGGCTGCTTAGTTAATTCTACTCCATAGTTATATTGTAGCAGCTCTGTAAACCACAATTTATGACAACGTAACATATTTGAGTAAAAAATATGTTATTTCGGTTGCTTAGTTAATTCTACTCCATCGTTTTATTGTAGCAGCTCTGTGAACCACAATCTATGACAACGTAACGTATTTGAGTAAAAAATATGTTATTGATCTGAAAAAACAAAATTACATGCTGAAAGTGTGTATATGTGTGGTTGTCTTAGATTAGAAATACATCAGCTCAAAATATGTAGTTCTTTGATAATCTGCATTCTAGCTAGACTCTGTCTCTATCTATATGTATTTTTGTATTTTTATGTTGCTTCTCAATTCTATCTTCATGAGTTTTAGTTGGTCAGTCGCTCTCTGACTCTCTTCAACTGATTCTGAGTGGTGCGTTGTTACTCATTTTAATTTTTTTTATCAAATTTGTGCATATCTTATTAGCTCATCTAGAACATCAAAAGCCTTGGCAAAGAAATATTGTCGAGTTGGATTTGGTGAAAATTCCACAAACACAATTTTTACATGTGATTCGGCAGTTCAAATCTCAAAACAAAAAATAAGTCGATAACCATACAATTTCATATCAGTTTGGCAACCAGCAATTGCAATTTTTAATATATAGTTTCACTTATCTTGGGAGATATATCCTCACTGGAGGTTATATTTCTTTGCGTTTCTCCAGAAACCTAGCCAATGACTGTTTTTTTGAGCCTGTGGGACAGCTGCAGAGAGGAGCAATTTTTTATATAACCATTATATGGTTACCATTTTAGAGAAAGTATTCAGTGTAAACTTCGTACAAAATAGTACAGGGCACAATACCTGCGGGCCTTAAAGTTATAATAGGAAAAATAAATACAGCATGTCCATCCGCCAAGAACATAATAGATAGAGCCTGAATAGAGAAAAGTTCTTAACTAATCAACCCAGTAAACACTAGCAAGGGAGACATAGCAAGAGTTCTACAGGAGTTCGGAAAAGAGAGTAACCAGACAGTTCGTAGTCTCTCGGGATACTTTATGTGCATATGATGAGTGCCAAATATTGCATATTTCTACACCTTTTTATTGGCATTTAACTCATCTTTTGTGCTCAGAAATCAGATATTATCCCAAATTCTGTATTTTCCCTGTTTTCAAGAATAAATACTTGTACTAATTAATTTTGTGTTTTTAGGTAGTAAATAAAGCTCGGAGAAATTAAGGAGCCAAAAGAGCAGAGAATTGGAGACGAGCGTCTATGGAGAGAAAGCCAAAGCCCGCGCGCGCATCAGTTGCAACTCAACAAGTAGCAACCCATTTACAAGACATAAGCTTGAGCAATCCAAGACCCGGCCCATAACCCGGATCCAAAGCCCATCTTATCCCGAGCCGTGAGATCGACCCTTCAAAGCATCCAACGCTCGTGCGTCCTTCACATCACCATTCGCATCCGCCCTACACCGAAACCACCTACCCCTTCACCCATCAGAACCAAACACTCTCCATCTTCATTTCTCTCTTCTTCTCCCGACGAAACACCGAGCACCATCCCCTTCTTCCCCGACCATTGCGAGAACCACCTCACCGCCAACACCATCTCCTTCCCGACACCGCAGACAGCCACCACGCCCGCCGCTCCGCCACTCTAGCTCAAGCTATCTCTTTCGTAGGTTCTCTCAACCCTAGAAGCTAAGTTTGAGATATATGGAGCTAGGGTTTCACCAACATCTCATTAATGGCTACCAGAGCCGGGTGGAAGAGGGAACAAGTTAGGGTATGCATTAAATTCCATTTTCGAGTGATTGGGAGGTATAAAAATAGAGTGTTCTTCATGTGAGAGGAACTCAGTCAATTTTAGGGTTTTATTTTGTTAACCTAATTTGAATTCAGTTTAATATTTGTATCATGTTCTAATTCAGTAACTAGGGTTTAGATTAAACCCTTGATTGCATGCTAAGTCAGTGAAAGTCTTTTTAGTGTTCTTGTTGTGCTTCATTGTTTTAGGAAAATTGAATTAGCTATTTGAGCACATGAACCTGTGATTAGGTGTACTGTAAGAAGACATCTAATACTAGGGGGGAGTTTGTGAGATTAGCCAATACATTATCCATGGTATTCTTCCCTGGAAAGAATCAAGAATATAATTTGACTAGGAATTGCCTTAGCATGGGATCGGGTGGTGGATTCACTTGCCCTAGTGTTCTTCAACCTTGTTTACAATCTGTTTTTATAACTCACCTTACATTCAAAAACATCCTTGTCGTATCGACACCAACCGAACCCAACATTTGTGTAACTCCTTTAGAAATCGGTTTAGTAAAGCTTTAGAATCAACTTCACACACCCATTTCCCGTGGATCGACCTTTACACTGCCCCGCCTCCAACAGGCTTTGTGCACTTGCAGTTTACATTGTAGGCATTCGCTTTTTCCCAACCTACCAAGTTTTTAGCGCCGCTGCTTGGGATTTGGTAGTGTTGTTGCTCATTCATTAGTGCTTACGCAACTGATTTTCATTATAAATTTTGTATATATGTGTTAGAATCATCTTTGTTACCTTCATTTGCTAGTATAACTTAGCTTAACTTTTACATCTACGCACTGTTATTGCATCTGTTACATTGTCACATCTATTAGTTTCTCTTTTGTCCTTGTTCAACTCATCGGTAGCTTACATTCACAAGCTCGCATCTCGCATCATTGCCTTGTAGAGCAATTTAGTGTAATCAGTATCATAGCGTGTATTGTATCTTGCACATCATTGTCTATAAGTGCATCATAACTGAGCTATATCCTGTAGCATAGCTCAGAGTTGGCTAAAGATTGTCTATAGCATGTCTTTGGAAGTCTCAGCAAGTGTGAAGTAGTCTTTGATAGTGCATTACTCCCATATCTTCCATTTTCCAGACTGTAAAAAAATTGCAGTATCAGTATTCTCCTGTTTTATTCACCTACTTCATTCAGTGAGCTGAAACTTGCTGTTAAGTTACAGGTACCTGTGCTGTAAAAGCTGGAGCATAAGCTCAAGGAGGAGAAAGAAAAGGCGCAGAACAATTTGTGGAATTGCCTAAACCCAGTTTTATACTGGCGGTATTGTACTCTCCAACTCAATTTCTGTCTTGAATGGTTGTCTTGAATGTGGAATGATTCGCACTGATGTTAGTTCACCCTGATATGCGCAACATGATTCTGTGATGCATGAGTGTAATGAATACCTTGCTGAAACTATGAGTCTCACTGAGTAGCATTGAATAGTTGAACTTTTTGATGAAATGAATACCATGTATGCTCACTGAACCTTGATATCTGCATGAATGTTTGTTGACCTAACAAGCATATGGTATTTGTGTGTACATACCCTGCATACTGTCACATTTGTGGATGAGTGTGAATTTGGGGTTATCCAGACTTGTTACTGATCTGTGCAATACTGAAATTTGGCTGAGTATCTCTGAATATGTCCATGATACACCATCTTTGCATGATAAACTATCTGCCTTGAACCTTTGCATGCTCTACTCAGTCAACCAAGCTGTTAACAGCCTTGTGTGATCATCTGTGTGACCCTGTTGAGCCATCTACCTTACATTTTTGGTACATAAACCAATGAAAATTGGGGTCAATGACCACTGTTGACATCAACTCGAGCTGTTGATACCACAATCAACCAACCATGTTGACACTTTGTTTCATAACAAGTATGCTGTGAGAGTATTGAACCCTTGCATCTGAGTAGTTTGTTGATTTGCTGCCTAACTAAACATTGCTCATTCCCCTGTGATATTATAGCCATATTTGTTGATTGTTGCTCTGCCTTGGCAAATTGCCATGAGAGCTTGACTCAAGAAGTAGTCTTTGTGATCACAAAACCTATTTGATATCTGCATAAATTGTGTATAACCTCCGAAAATTGAGGTCAATAGGCAGTTGACACTCGTAGCATGTTAAATTGGTTGTAAAGTGCTGACTTTGTCATCTGCCGTTGCATCTGTGAAGCTATCCATCTGTTGCATTTGTGCATCTGTAAACCAGCATCTGCAATTTGTGTGTGAAACTTTGGTGCTTGAATGCATGTTGAGTAACTGATTTTGTTTTAGCAGCTCACTTGTTGTCTTTCAAACACAAACCCAGCACATGCTTCACCTTGAGTGAGCATAACCCATCTACCCTGTGCACCATACCCAATTTTTGCTTTTCTTGTACACATTGTGCATGAGCTGTCTTTGAAATCCACATAATCTATCACTTACCTAAGTTTGTGCTTTGTAGTCCCGACATAACTTGGTCTTTGTGTACTCTCCAACAGCAACTACCAGCAATTCTGTGTACTTAGTCCTGAGAATTAGGTGTCATTTTGTGTGAGTTTGTGCTTATCTGTGTTAAAATCAATTGGATGTATGCATGTTAATTAGCTCGATGTGCTAGATAGGCTATGATTGTGTCTTTTAGAGACCAAACAAATCGACTAGTTAGAATCCGACCGGACGAAATTGTCAACATACCCAGCTCATCAACAGAAAGCCCAAGCCCATCAGAAACTATGGGTGATGAACCAAACCCACCCGTAGTCTCAAGGACTACATGTACCCAACTAGGGCAAGTCAGCCCTCTTGCATCATTCTGCCAGCTGATGCTTGTCAGTCTGAACTGAAAGCAAGCACCATTCACATGTTACCCGTGTTTAGAGGGGTCGATGCTGAAAACCCTTACCACCATGTGAGAGATTTTGAGGATATTTGTGGGACTCTGCGTTTTAACCAAATGCCAGAAGAGTCCCTCAAACTGAGATTGTTTCCCTTTTCTCTGAAAGACAAAGCCAAGTCATGGCTTCATGCCCTACAACCACAGTCCATTAGAACATGGGATGACCTCACAAAAGAGTTTTTCAAAAAGTTTTTCCCAAACCATAAGACGGCGACAATTCGCCAAAGTCTAAATGGTTTTGTGAAATTAGAAGACGAAACTCTAGCTAAATACTTGGAGAGATTCAATGAATTATTGCTCCAATGTCCCCACCATGGTTTTGAAAAATGGAGACTCGTGCAAATTTTGTATGAGGGTCAGATGTTAGAACCCGAACCACAGTCGAGTCAATGTGCAATGGTGCATTTATTGACAAAAGTGCTGATGAGGCTTGGACTTTCTTAATTGAAGTCGCTGAAAAGACTCAACAGTGGGAGTCCATCCGTGAACCAAAAAGGACTACCCATGCAAACAATGTTCATAGAATCGAGTCTGACTTTGAGGGAAATGCAAAAATGGCATCTTTGGCTAGGAGAATAGAAGTGCTTGAGTTGCAGAAGAATGTGAAATCTAATGCCCCTACTCTCCATGACCAAATTGAAATGGCCACTTGTGCCGCATGCCATAGCTCTGACCACTTAGTGGACAGCTGTCCAGACCTACATGCATTTCAAGAGTCTAAAACTGAGCAAGCCAATGCATTGTACCATAGGCAAGAGAACAACCCGTATTCTCAAACCTACAACCCAGGTGGAGGAATCACCCTAACTTCTCATGGTCCAAAGGACCTATACAAGGGGAACAACAAATAACAACCAAGGATACTCATATCCTAGAAACCCCCAAGTACCCCCATACTCGGTACCACTGTAGAGAAAAAGCCTAGCTTTGAAGACGGTGTCGATTCTGTTGACCCAAAACCTTTTACAACTTGAGAAAACCACCGACCAACATTTCACAAGTCTAGAACTTAAGATGGGTCAAATCATGATGCATTGAATGAGAGAGAAAAAGGCAAACTTCCTAGTCAACCCCAACAAAATACAAAGAATGTGTTTCAAGCGGGTACTTCAACCTGCAGTGAAACTTCACATAGTCATGTGAATCTTTGTCACCACTCTCCGTAGTGGTAAAGTTGTTGAGAACAATGTAGGTGTACCACGGTCAAGCGAGTCTAAATCGGACTCACCAAGACACACAACACTCGCAAAAACATCTATTGTAGAAAAGAATCGAGCATGTTGATAAATCTAAGAGTCCTAATCATATAGATGTTTCTTTGCCAAGTCATGCACCCGTTGCTCCATTCCCACAAAGGTTGGTGCGGCGAGAAAGGGGGTAACAAAGATAACGAGATTTTGGAAATGTTCAAACGAGTTAACATAAACATTCCATTTCTCGAGGCAATCAGACACAGATACCCACCTATGCTAAGTTTTTGAAGGACTTGTGCACACAAAAGCGAAAGCTTCACGTGCATAAGCGTGCCTTCCTCATTGAGCAAGTGAGCTCAATAATCCAAAACAAGATTCAAACTAAGTTTAGAGACCCAGGTAGTCCAACAATTACATGCACCATAGGTGACCATGTGGTCGAAAAGGCGTTACTAGACTTAGGAGCAAGTGTGAATCTATTGCCATACTCTGCCTATGTGCAATGGGCCTTGGGAGTCAAGCCCACACATTACGCTACAATTAGCGGACAGATCCGTGAAAATCCCCGTGGTATTGTTGAAGATGTGTTAATCAAGGTTGATAAATTTTTCTTTCTGTGGACTTCATCGTCTTAGATACTCAACCCGTGCAAAACCCAAGTAATCACATTCTGTGATTTTAGGACGCGTCCTTTCTGGCGACGTCCAATGCCATCATCAATTGTCGTAATGGAGTGTTGAAATTGTCTTTTGTAACATGACCGTAGAGTGAATGTTTTTAACACTAGTCAACAACCCATTGATTGTGATGATCTTGATTTGCATGAGATTAACATGATTGAGAGTCTGATCCAAGACTCATTGCCCGACATTTTGTCAGTGGACCCTTTGCAAGCATGTTTAGATAACTTTGACTTAGATCTCTTCGAGTCTAAGTACATTGGGGAAATTCACTCTTTGCTTGAATGTTCCACCCATGGATATTGCTAAATGGCGAATGCGGTGGAACCACTTCCACTCTACGATTCCAAATCGCCCCACCTCTTGATGTACCACCTAAGCTTGATTTGAAACCATTACATGATACTTTGAAGTATGCTTTCTTAGGTCCTTCGATACTTTACCCGTGATTATTGCATCATGTTTAAACACGAACGGTGAAAGTCAACTTTTAGAAGTACTTAAAGAACATAAAGGAGCCTTAGGTTGGACCATCTCAGATCTTAAGGGTATAAGTCCCACAATTTGCATGCATCACATAAATCTTGAAGAGAACACTAAACCATCTAGGGAAATGCAAAGGAGACTTAACCCCAATATGAGAGATGTTGTCAAAGGTGAGATTTTGAAATTGCTTGATGCGGGTATCATTTACAGGTGCCGGATTGATGGGGCAGTCCCATTCAAGTGGTACCCAAAAGTCTGGCATTCTTGTAGTTCAAAATGAGATAAATGAGCTTGTCCCCACCCGTGTGACCACAGGGGTGGCGAGTTTGTATTGACTATAGAAAATTGAACACAGTAACAAAGAAAGACCATTTTCCCCTTCCCTTCATTGACCAAATCTTTGGAAAGGTTGGCGAAGCATAGTCACTATTGTTTCTTAGATGGCTATTCGGGCTACAACCAAATTCACATAGCACCCGAAGACCAACAAAAGACCACATTTACATGTCCTTATGGAACATTTGCTTATCGTCGTATGCCTTTTTGGGTTGTGTAATGCACCGCTACTTTTCAACGTTGCATGATGAGCATATTTTCGACATGGTAGATAAGTTTCTTGAAATTTTCATGGATGATTTTTTTACGTGTTTGGGTCTTCTTTTGCGAGTGTTTGCATCATCTTACTCGTGTGCTGATTAGATGTAAGGAAAAGAATTTGGTTTTGAATTGGGAAAAATGTCATTTCATGGTTAACTCAGGCATTGATTTAGGGCATATCATCTCGGAAAAAGGCATAGAAGTAGACAAAGCTAAGGTTGATCTCATTAAACACTTGCCTAAACCTCGTTCTGTGAGGTACATAAGATCATTCTTAGGCCATGCGGGTTTTTACCGCCGATTCATCAAAGACTTTAGTAAAATTTCAAGACCTTTGTGTAATCTTCTTGCAAAAGATGTTGCATTTGTCTTTGATGATGCTTGTAAGGAAGCATGGGAGAAACTGAAGGCTCTCCTTACATCTGCCCCTATAGTCAGACCACCTGATTGGACCTTACCATTCGAAATTATGTGTGATGCGTCTGACTATGTTGTAGGAGCTGTTTTGGGCCAGCGAGTAGACAAACTCCCTTATGTGATCTACTATGCTAGTAAAACACTTAATGATGCTCAACTGAATTATTCCACAACTGAGAAAGAGTTGCTAGCTATTGTGTTTGCATTGGATAAGTTTAGATCTTATTTGATAGGGTCTAAAGTCATCATATATTCTGACCATCTTTGCATTGAAATATCTTTTGTCTAAAAAAGATGCTAAGGCTCGTCTAATTCGATGGATACTCTTGTTACAAGAGTTCAACCTCAAAATTCGAGATAAGAAAGGGTCAGAAAATATTGTTGCTGATCACTTGTCTAGGTTGAATGTTGAATCTGTTGATGAATCCGTGCTTTGATTAGAGAGTCATTCCACGATGAACAATTGATGCTTGTGTACGAAATGCCGTGGTTCGCTGATATTGTGAACTACCTTGCTACGGAGTAGAATGCCTTTGCATTGGTCTAAACAAGACCGTTCTAAGTTCTTGGCTGAAGTTAAACATTTCCTTTTGGGATGACCCATATCTGTTTAAGTCTGCGCAAGACCAAATCATTAGGAGGTGAAAAATACGATTTCGAACAAAGGGACGTCATCTCTTTCTGTCATGACCATGCATGTGGAGGCCACTTTAGTGCCAATAAAACTACTGCAAAGATCTTGCAGAGCGGTTTCTATTGGCCAACATTGTTTAAGGATAGCCATGCTTTTTGTGTTGCTTGTGACCGATTCGTAAATTAGGAAGTATCTCTAAGAGAAACATGATGCCCTTACAACCCATTTTGATTGTTGAAATGTTTGATGTGTGGGGTATTGATTTCATGGGTCCATTTCCTAACTCGAAGGTAAGTTGTACATTCTTGTTGCTTGTTGATTATGTCTCTAAGTGGGTAGAGGCCATTGCATCCAAAACAAATGATCATAGAGTTGTTCTTTCTTTTCTTAAGGAAAACATTTTCTCCGTTTTGGAACACCTAGAGCAATAATCGGTGATGGAGGTAGTCATTTTTGCAATAGACCCTTTGAATCACTTGTGCGCAAGTATGGAATCACTCATAAGGTAGCAACACCTTACCATCCTCAATCCCAGTGGCCAAGTAGAAGTTTCTAATAGGGAAATTAAGCATATTCTTGAGAAGACTGTTAATCCTTCTAGGAAAGATTGGTCTTTGCGCTTAAATGATGCTTTGTGGGCCTATAGAACTGCATACAAGACTCCCATTGGGATGTCCCCTTACAGACTTGTGGTAGGCCTGGAAAGATGTTTATATTAATGCCTACGAGTGATAACCGCAAGTGCACGGCGTCTATCGGAGACGTGGCAAGTACGGGTCGAACCACAGAGACTTGTGGTGCTATGTATTGATCTATGGCTTGGCTTCACTAAGTTTCAGATGATATTGTGACAAACGGGGATTTTGTTGCCGATACTGGTGATTGAAGGATATAACTATGAAGTATAAAATTGAAATACTAACGGTGAGAATAAATGGGTGCTAAGGTTATCAATTCCACCTCTAAATTCCTATTATGTGTTTAACTAAGTTGAGCATCTTGTTCCTATGGCAGTTAAGGATAAGATGTCAATTTTATCTCTTAGCTAAGGAGTTTCTCCATGTAATGCTTCAAATAACAGCTGAGGGTACTAACCCAGAGCACTAGTTGTCTAATTAAGTACAACTAGTCAAGGGAATTAGCATTTGGGTCTAAGGTTTAAGCTGAGGTACTCTCAATGCAGTTGTAACCTAACTACAATGGATACAAGGCATCCATTGTGAGAGAAAAACACTGGGTACCCTAATTGAAGACATAATTATAGTTTAAGCATTCAAGAACAGGTTCAATGAGTTTAAAACATAATATGGAATTAGGTTTCAATTCAAACCCTAGCTAACTCAATTAGAACATCAAAATAACAATTAAACTACAATTAATCCTAATTGGTGCTCTGGCTAGCCCAGGCATGAAGTTTTTCACACACAACTTCACCTATTTATACATGCAAAATTTCCAAAATACCAAACCCTAATTTTAAAACAGAAATTAAATGAAAAACAGTGTACCCATACTTCTCGAATCGCTTCTCCTCTTCTTCTCACACCCGGCTTCGTGGCTCCATGTGGGGGTTGTTGGTTGAATACCTAGTTCTAGTTTTCTCTAAGTTAGCTTCTAGGGTTGGAGAAGCTAAGTGAGAGAAAACCTAGACCTAGAGAGGTGGTGCGGATGCAGAGATGGTGTTCTTTGATAGAGTTGTCAAGTGGTGGGGAGAGGTGATGATGGAGGTGGTGAGGTGGTGGTTCTGCAGAGTTGGTCGGGTGATGGGGGAATGGGTTTTGCAGAGGTGAAGAGGGAAGAAGAAAGAGAAAAGAAAGAAAATAAGAATGGGGGAGTTGGTCGAGAGGGTATAGGGTTAGGCGACTTTGCTATGGAGCGGAGTGCGGCAGTGATGATGAGAATGATGCGGCGAGCGTAGGATCTAGGGAGTGATATCCGAGCGGCTCGGGAAGGCTCGGGTAATCTGGTGTTGAGCGGGAGCAGCAAAGTGTGATGCGCATGAAGGAGCGACCGTTGGATGTAGCTGAGGGAGATCTCAACGGCTCAGAATGAAACGGGCTCGGATCCGGGTCATGGATAGCTCTAGCCCATGTCTTCCTTGTTGGGTTGCACTTTTTTGATTCGCGCGCGGGCTTGGGCTATCTGCTCCATTCTGCCCTTTTGACTCCTCAATTTCTCCGAGCTTTATTTATTGCCTAAAAACACAAAATTAATTAATACACATATTTATTCTTGAAAACAAAGAAAACACAGAATCTGGGATAATATCTGATTCTTGAGTACAAAAGATGAGTAAAATGCCAATAAAAAGGTGTATAAATATGCAATATTTGGCACTCATCAAATACCCCCAAACCTGAATTTTACTTGTCCTCAAGTGAAACAGAAATGAAGAAATCCTAACTATACCCCTGTCGCGAGTTTCTCGAATGCATTTAGCGTATGCACTAAGCCTTTAAACCCCTAGGTGTCCCTAGTGGACGAGTTGTAGTCTCGTGAGGGTTTTGCAGAGGTGTACCCACAAAACCTTCTCCAACTTGAGAATGTAAAAAGAGTCTCAAGCATCCAAGAAGCTATGAGGACATAGAGTTTCGCATGCTAGTAACATGAAGTTAGAACTACCAAAGAACGCACTCTCATCCTTAAGTCTTTGAGCGAGAAGTAACCATACCATATGAAAGAATTCGGATTCGATTGTGATCATAAGCCTCGACTTCACGCCTCACTATTAGGGTTTTATGATGATTGCACTCAAAAAGATCGCTTTTTAGTCTCTCATGTGTGCAGCAGGAATAAAGAGAGAAATCCTGCACACGTTGTAGGTAAGAAGGATAACCTTCCGAAATAAAATCGGAGACTCCACGAGAAATGTGGACAAAAAGAATCTTTTTCGATGATCTCTAAGGAAGGAAATCAACCATTAGCAAGGATGGGAGTACTCACTTACCTTCTCACCCGATCGGCAATTAATATCACTCTCTCAGCATTCATAGAAACGTCTTCAATCTTCGGTCTTCGGTCTTCAATAGCTGATGATGAACTTCTGAACTTCACACAAAAACTTGACAAACATACAATTTTTTTTTTTTTTTTTTTTTTTGTTTAACTTGGAATAAAAATAAAAATAAAGCAATAAGACTCAATTTTTTACATTTGTGTTGATTTCACAAACTTCATTAATTCTCATCCTATTTTCCTTTTCTTTGTTGCACATAAACCTTGGACTATATCAACTTTTCTTTCAATATTCGATGATGCTCCGTTTCTTGACGATGATGTGTTTCTATGGGTCTCGTTGATTGAGAGAGAGTGATGCTAGCGCAAATCGATATTTAGAAGGAGTTTTCGTCTTTAAACGTCATCCTCATGATTGACAAAAACTAGTACTCAAGAGATCAAAAGTAGTGCTGAAATTGGTGCGAAGTTGGGTAGCTCACCATTCCTACCCGGAATTGACGTACGGTGACACACACTCTAATGACTTTTCTAGAAAGTTGCAAAAAATTGAAGGTTGGTGCCTCACTTGATGTAAAATGGGTAGTCTCCACTATGGGTGATCACAATTCTACTACCGAATATCTAAACATCACCTAATTCGCTCTCCGGTATGGTTAAATCCAACTTTAACGCTCTAATCAACTAAGAAACCCGATTGTGTTCTCCGGTACTTCCAAATTCTGTTATTTCGGTCAGACTCTCTATGTAAACATAGCTAAAAGCATGCTAGTGACTCTAAAATCTCTAAAAGTTGGAGGTTTTTACAAAAAGAGTTTTTTTTTTTTTTTTGAAAATAAACGACTAAAAACTCTATATGCAAATGCAAATGCACCCCCAAACCTAAATCAAACATTGTCCTCAATGTGTCAACAAGATAGGAAAAATTTAAACAGTCACATACCAAGAGAACTATGCTTTGATAAGAGAAAAGGGAAGAGATTACTAGGATGTCGGCGGAAGCAAGGTTGAGCTTCACTAGTCAAGGCTAGAATCCAACATTCTCGGTGGAGATCATATCGGATTAGCACAATATATGTACAAGAAGACTCAACCGATTCAAGAAAGAAAAATTTAACAAGTCCTACTGAATTATATACAATGAAAATTCACCGTACACTAACAATCTAAAGAGTTGAGGATCAACCCAAAAGACAATATGTACAAACATCAACAGCCTTACACAAATATAATATGAGAGTGCAAGTAAGATGTGTATGAGAATGAGTTTCCCCAAACCTAAACTTGTGAACGAGGTGTGTTTGAGAGCACAAAATCTTGCAATTTTAAAGGTACATCATGCAAAAGGTCTAACTCAAAATGAGTTTTGCTAAGAACAGCAAATATACACATTCCAACTGTGGTTCCTTAAAAGTGTTATACTTTGATGCAAAATAGTCCAGGAGGACTTGGGAAGCACAAAGCTCTAGGCCTAAGTTAGGCATTTTTCGGAAAAGTTGGTTTAAGATTTGTGTGACAAACTACACCTAGGTTTGGTGGAGGAGTTTCAATTTGTGACTCGGGGAGAGAGGTTAGGTACATCTAAGTTGTTTTCATGTATAAAATCATTTGCACCATCATGCACTTTCCTAAGGTCAGAAAAAGGTAAATCATGCTCACCTTCACAGGACAATTCCACAGGTTCCAAATCAACATCACATGTATGAATATCAGAAGAAGCATCATTCATAGGGTTCACTGGAAGAGACACTTAATGTCTCTCGAACCTAAAGATTCCACTACATTTTCAAAATACGCATGCTCTTCATATTCATCATCATCATCATAGCAAAAATTCATCTCTCCATTCGGAATGGTAGTATTTTTAGTGTACTCATCTACCTCTAGATTAGGTTCATATTCCGTGTTAGTTGCATGAGTAAGACTAGAAACACTTTTTTCAGAATTATCAGGAATAACAGACATCCTATCATGTTGTAACTCAATCAGGTTCCTTTGAAGAATCATAGTGAGTTGTTCTATTGAAGGAGAGTCTTCACTAGTGGGTATGCATTCCTCATATGGATATTCATTGTATGGTTGTGCATGAGGTTCACTAGAGAGGGAAATTCAGACATGTTGCTATGTGGATGGTCATGCATTGCATTCATTTCAAGCCTAGCATTTTGCTCCATGAGCGTTTCCATTATTGATTGCAAACTAGGAGTTGGGGAGTATAAAATTGTTCATCTCCCCACTTTGTGGTGAATGATGCATGTGTGCAGGTTGATTATGGTCCCAATGATTGCAAAGCATAGTCACTTCTAGACAATTCGTACATTGGATTATCATGGTTTTCCCTAGACTGTCTAAAATCATGCAAAATATAGCGAGTTCTCGCGGGGTGGCTTAAGCTACCACATAAGGTACAAGCATACATTTCATATCGCCTAGGAAATTAGATTTGACAGATTGCTCATGTAATTGCCTTTCTAAAGCAGATACTTGAGCTTCTAATTGATCTAAAAGTGATGATTTGGGTATGAGAAAAGTGTTCATTTTCAACTTTGTGGTGGATGATGCATGTGCTCATAATGATTAGGGTATGTGAGGTCGGGGGCCGTGAGAAGGCTCATAGTATTCCCTAAAATCACTATGGTATGTGGGGAGTTCATATTGTGAAGCATGCCCGTAAGCAAGCTCTCTAATGGATTTGTTTGTATCCCAGTTGCAGACCAAAATCCTCGACATGATTTAACAACTCAAATTGAACTCAAAGCCCAGTTGTAGTGGGCTCAGTTTGGTTTATTGGGTTTCATTTGGTTTAAATGGGCTGATTTGGTTTAAGAGGGCTTTGGTTTGGTTGGGATTTGGTTTTGTGGGCTGTAGGCTTGGTTATGTGCAAAGCCCAGTTGTGTGGGCTTCAGGCTATGCAAAGAAAGGTGTAGCCCAGGTTATGCAAAGCTCAGCAGAATAGGTTCTAGCCTAGCCGATCGGCCCACTGTGCGGCCTTGGCCGAAAAAAAAGCCCAGTGAGTTGATGCGGGCTTAGGTGTTTGCGGCCCCGTGGTTGGGTTCGATCAAGTGGGCTAGCTGTCAAGGTTTGTTTCAGCCAGCTTGTGCAGCACAGGGCTTTGTTGGTGCAGAGTTTGGCAAACTCAAGCACCGGGCCGTGTGCACTGCTTGCACAGTAAGGCACGAGGTTGCAAATGAGCACACAATTTCACAAAATGATACAGACATAGAAGTGGTTGTGCAGGCTGGTCTAATAGGCAAAGATCAGTGGTTGGGCTTATGCACAAGTTGTTCCTGTGCAAGTCAGGTTATGCACAACACAAGGAAAGCAACAATTTGGCAATTCAATCAATTTGGCCAAAGATTGATGTACTCAAGACAAAGACAAGACAAAAATGGTGCACAAAGCACAATTTGTACACAGTATTGAGATACAGATTTTCAAAAGTGATACAAAGATCGGGCAAGACTTGACTACACAAAGACAAAGCTATGTGTGCAGCTCGGTTCATGCACTGATTGTCAAAAAATTTGTGAGGTGCACAGGGTATGGGATGTGCTCACTCAATGGTGAAGCATGTGCCAGGGTTTGTGTTGTTGAAAAAAACAAGTAAAATTCAAGCAAATTCTCGCTACTCACAATTCAATGGACACCACGGGTTCACATACAAATTGCGGGGTAAGGGCCCAAATGAGAGATGAATCAACAAAGGAACAAGGCTGGTCTTTTACAACATTCTCGGGATATCAACAAGGTTATAGCAAGACAATTCTCGAGACCATACACAAACATGCAAAAATTGACAAGGCTTTGTGATCACGGCCCACTTGAGCTAAGCTCTCAAGGCAATTAATGAGGCAAGGTAGCAACGGGGTTAATTTTCCTCAATGCTACAATTTGATGCACCACAGTTACGGGGCGGTGGTGGTGGTCTTTGGTTAGCAATTGCTCGAGTCAAATTCTAGCCCAAGGTTGACAGATTTAACAGTGTCCGAGTTGATGTCAACCGGCTCGGTTGAGTTTGTGGCATCAACTCACTCCCGGATACCAAAAGTCCGAGTTGATGTCAAACTCGAGCTCGGGGTTTTGTGGCTCAATTGTTCACACTTGGCTTTCACGAGCTAACTCAACTTGCGGCTTCAGGGGCTAGCAAGGTGGCGAGGGCTCACGGGGGTTAAGTCGCTGCTGGCTACGGGGGTTTGCGGTTAAGCAAGATGTTGAGTAACAATGGCGGCTAAGTATCTATGTGAACAAGGCTTAGCATGTGACAAGTTAGCCAATGCACGGATGCACGAGAATCAAACACGGATGCAAAAGCACATGCTCGGGAATACAAGGTTCATTCATTCATTCAAGGTTTTAGATACATTACCACCAAAGTGTAACACTGGGTTTAGGCAATTCCACCTCAATTCTGCTCCTTTGCTTCTCCTCCTTGGCTTGCTTAGCAGCACAGCAGCACAGCACACCTGTTACTCAACACAAAAGTTTAGTTCCCAGATTTGCTTAACAGAACCAGCTAGCATAGATGAGGGTTTTAGCAATGGGTATTTGATGGATTAGGCCAGGTAGCTGGATTGAACCCAATGTGACAGATTAGGCCAGTTGCATGGGAATGGTGATGATGTGATAATGTGCAAATGAGAATACACAACGAGATGGAGTAAAGATGCAAGAATGCAAAAGCGAAAATGACTGCCTAATACATAGAGTCAAGAAAGATGCTTGTGAGTAGATGCAATGATAAAATAAGAACTACAATGCAAGGCTACAGCTAAATGCAATGAACTAAATGCATTGAGATGAGGTAATGATGCGGGGATATGAAAGTTCTGACTAATATGTACGGGAGTAGTTGAAAAACAGCTAAAACAAAGAATGAAAGACTAAGAAAAAGCAGTGAAGGAAAAGTTACGCTAAAATGGGGAAGGAATGAAACTAATATGCAATGAACAAGATGTAATAGAAGATGCAGAATGCAAAAATGCAGAAAAAAAAAACAGTTAAGTTATATTAATACAGGCTAAAAACAACTATAGATAGCAAATATATACAAGGTTAAGTTAGCATTCAGTGAAGCAAGGCCAATAATCGACGGGGCACACGCCAAGTCCCCGGCAGCGGCGCCAAAAACTTGGTAGGCCTGGAAAGATGTTTATATTAATGCCTACGAGTGATAACCGCAAGTGCACGGCGTCTATCGGAGACGTGGCAAGTACGGGTCGAACCACAGAGACTTGTGGTGCTATGTATTGATCTATGGCTTGGCTTCACTAAGTTTCAGATGATATTGTGACAAACAGGGGATTTTGTTGCCGATACGGCTGATTGAAGGATATAACTATGAAGTATAAAATTGAAATACTAACAGTGAGAATAAATGGGTGCTAAGGTTATCAATTCCACCTCTAAATTCCTATTATGTGTTTAACTAAGTTGAGCTTCTTGTTCCTATGGCCGTTAAGGATAAGATGTCAATTTTATCTCTTAGCTAAGGAGTTTGTCCATGTAATGCTTCAAATAACAACCGAGGGTACTAACTTAGAGCACTAGTTGTCTAATTAAGTACAACTAGTCAAGGGAATTAGCATTTGGGTCTAAGGTTTAAGCCGAGGTACTCTCAATGCAATTTGTAACCTAACTACAATGGATACAAGGCATCCATTGTGAGAGAAAAACACTTGGGTACTCTAATTGAAGACATAATTATAGTTTAAGCATTCAAGAACAGTTCAACAGAGTTTAAAACATAATATGGAATTAGGGTTTCACTGAAACCCTAGCTAACTCAATTAGAACATCAAAATAACAATTAAACTACAATTAATCCTAATTGGTGCTCTGGCTAGCCCAGGCATGAAGTTTTTCACACACAACTTCACCTATTTATACATGCAAAATTTCCAAAATACCAAACCCTAATTTTAAAACAGAAATTAAATGAAAAACAGTGTACCCATACTCTGCAATCGCTTCTCCTCTTGTCAATTGGCCTGTGGCTCCATCTTTGGGGTTGTTGGTTGAATACCCTAGTTCTAGTTTTCTCTAAGTTAGCTTCTAGGGTTGGAGAAGCTAAGTGAGAGAAAACCTAGACCTAGAGAGGTGGTGCGGATGCAGAGATGGTGTTGCTGATAGAGTTGTTGGCGATGGAGGAGAGGTGATGATGGAGGTGGTGAGGTGGTGGTTCTGCAGAGTTGGTCGGGTGATGGGGGAATGGGTTTTGCAGAGGTGAAGAGGGAAGAAGAAAGAGAGAAAGAAAGAAAAGAAGAATGGGGAGTTGGTCGAGAGGGTATAGGGTTAGGCGACTTTGCTATGGAGCAAGAAAATGAGTGATGATGAGAATGATGCGGCGGCGTAGGATCTAGGGAGTGATATCCGAACGGCTCGGGGAAGGCTCGGAGTAATCTGGTGTTGGCGGGAGCGAGCAAAGTGTGATGTGCATGAAGGAGCGGCCGTTGGATGTAGCTGAGGAGATCTCAACGGCTCGAATGAAACAGGCTCGGATCCGGGTCATGGATAGCTCTAGCCCATGTCTTCCTTGTTGGGTTGCAACTTGATTCGCCTTGGAGCTTGGGCTATCTGCTCCATTCTCGCTCTTTTGACTCCTCAATTTCTCCGAGCTTTATTTATTGCCTAAAAACACAAAATTAATTAATACACATATTTATTCTTGAAAACAGAGAAAACACAGAATCTGGGATAATATCTGATTCTTGAGTACAAAAGATGAGTAAAATGCCAATAAAAAGGTGTATAAATATGCAATATTTGGCACTCATCAACTTGTGTACGGTAAAGCTTGTCATCTACCTGTAGAGTTAGAACATCGTGCATATTGGGCTGTAAAGAAACTGAATTTTGATCTTGATAAAGCTGGTACCCAAAGAAAACTTCAACTCAATGAGTTAGAAGAATTGAGAAATGATGCATATGATAGTGCCAAATTGTACAAACAAAGAATGAAATTGTTTCATGACAAGCGCATTCTCGCGCAAGTCCTTCACACTGGTCAAAAAGTTTTATCAGACAACACTCGTTTGCATTTATTTCCAGAAAGTTACGTTCTCGATGGTCGGGACCATTCTTGGTACGCACTAGTTTTCCCCCATGGAGCTGTTGAAATCGAAAACCAAAGAACCAAGAACATCTTCAAGGTCAATGGTCGAGATTGAAACCATTTCAGAGCATCTTCCACCAGAAGTTGAGACCGTCGACTTGGAAGACCCCATCTATGTGGACTAGACTAGTTCACTTGTGTACATACATATGGACTAAAAATCCATTCTCTTCCCCTTTTATTTTCCTTTTTGCATAGTTTTTATGTGTGCTAACCAAACTTTTTGTCTTGCGCTCTGGTTGTTTGCTTTCAAAGCATTCATCCCCCTTTGGTTAGCAACATCCTTTTACATCCGGTAATCTCTTCCCTTTTCTCTACTCAACATAGTTCTCTTGGTATGTGACTTTTTGAATTCTTATCATCTGTTGACACATTGAGGACAATGTTTGATTTAGGTTTGGGGGTGTGTTTTGCATATAGAGTTTTAGTAAAAAAAAAAAAAAATCAAAAATCAAAAAATCAAAAAATTCAAAACTATTTGTAAATACTTGCATAAAAACCTCCAACTTTTAGAGATCTTAAAGTCACTAGCATGCTTCTAGCTATGTTTACATAGAGAGTCTGACCGAAATAACTGAACTTGGAAATACTGGAGAACACAATCGGGTTTCTTAGTTGATTAGAGCGTTAAAGTTGGATTTAACCATGCCGGAGGGCGAATTAGGTGCTGTATAGATATTCGGTAGTAGAATTGTGATCACCCATAGTGGAGACTACCCATTTTTACATCAAGCGAGGCACCAACCTTCAATTTTTGTGACTTTCTAAAAAAATCATAGAGTGTGTGTCACCGCACGTCAATTCGGGTAGGAATGGTGAGCTACCCAACTTCACACCACTTTCAAAGACTATTTTTGATCTCTTGAGTGCTAATTTTGTCAATCATGAGGGTGGCGTTTAAAGATGAAAACTCCTTCTTGTAGTTCGATTTGCAGTTAGCATCACTCTCTCCCTCTCAACAACATCAACAGATCCATAGAAACACATCATCGTCAGCAAGCAGAGCAACATCAGAATATTTGAAGAAAAGTTGAAATAGTCCAAGGTTTACATGCAACAATTCAAAGAAAAGAAGATAAGATGAGAATTAGTGAAGTTTATGAAATCAAGACAATACAAGTTGTGGAAAATTGAGTTTTATTGTTTTTATTTTAATTTTCATGTAAAAAAAAAAAAAAAAAAAAATCAAGCAACAAGGAAATTGAATAGAAAAGTTACAAATTGTCAAGTTTTTGTGAAGTTCAGAAGTTCATCATCATCAGTTGAAGACCGAAGACCGAAGATTGAAGACGTTTCTATGGATGCTGAGAGAGTGATGTTAATTGCCGATCTGGTGAGAAGGTAAGTGAGTACTCCCATCCTTGCTAATGGTTGATTTCCTTTCTTAGATATCATCGAAAAAGATTCTTTTGTCGACAACTCGTGGAGTCTCCGGAAATTATTTCGGAAGGTTATCCTTCTCATCTTCAACGTGTGCGGGATTTCTCTCTTTATTCCTGCTCGCACACATGAGAGACTAAAAAGCGGCCTTTTTGAGTGCAATTATCATAAAACCCTATTGGTGAGGCGAAGTCGAGGCTTGTGATCACTCTCGGAACCCGAATTCTTTCATATGGTATGGTTACTTCTCGCTCAACTCTTAAGGATGAGAATGCGTTCTTTGATAGTTCTAACTTCGTGTTACTAGCATGCAGAAACTCTATGTCCTCATAGCTCCTTGGATGCTTGAGACTCTTTTACGCTCAGAAGTTGGAGAAGGTTTTGTGGGTACTTCTCTGGTAAACCCTCACGAGACTACAACTCGTCCACTAGGGACACCTAGGGGTTTAAAGGCTTAGTGCATACGCTAAATGCATTCGAGAGACCAGCGACAGTGGTATAGTTAGGATTTCTTAATTTCTGTTTCACTTTAGGACAAGTAAAATTCAGGTTTGGGGGTATTTGATGAGTGCCAAATATTGCATATTTCTACACCTTTTTATTGGCATTTAACTCATCTTTTGTGCTCGAGAAATCGAGATATTATCCCAAATTCTCGTATTTTCCTGTTTTCAAGAATAAATACTTGTACTAATTAATTTTGTGTTTTTAGGTAGTAAATAAAGCTCGGAGAAATTAAGGAGCCAAAAGAGCAGAGAATTGGAGACGAGCGCCTATGGAGCAGAAAGCCAAAGCTCACGCAGATCATCGGTTGCAACTCAACAAGTAGCAAACCCATTTACAAGACATAAGCTTGAGCAATCCAAGACCCGGCCCATAACCCGGATCCAAAGCCCATCTTATCCTGAGCCGTGAGATCTGACCCTTCAGCATCCAACGCTCGCTGCGTCCCTCACATCACCATTCGCTGCATCCGCCCTACACCGAAACCACCTACCCCTTCACCCATCGAACCAAACACTCCCCATCTTCATTTCTCTCTTCTTCTCCCGACAGAAACACAGAGCACCATCCCCTTCTTCCCGACCATTGCAGAACCACCTCACCGCCAACACCATCTCCTTCCCCGACGACACCCGGCAGTAACAGCCACCACAGCTTTGCTCGCCACTCTAGCTCAAGCTATCTCTTTCGTAGCTTCTCTCAACCCTAGAAGCTAAGTTTGAGATATATGGAGCTAGGGTTTCACCCAACATCTCATTAATGGCTACCCAGAGCCGGGTGGAAGAGGGAACAAGTCAGGGTATGCATTAAATTCCATTTTCGAGTGATTGGGAGGTATAAAAATCGAGTGTTCTTCATGTGAGAGGAACTCAGTCAATTTTAGGGTTTTATTTTGTTAACCTAATTTGAATTCAGTTTAATATTTGTATCATGTTCTAATTCAGTAACTAGGGTTTAGATGAAACCCTTGATTGCATGTTAAGTCAGTGAAAGTCTTTTTAGTGTTCTTGTTGTGCTTCATTGTTTTAGGAAAATTGAATTAGCTATTTGAGCACATGAACCTGTGATTAGGTGTACTGTAAGAAGACATCTAATACTAGGGGAGTTTGTGAGATTAGCCAATACATTATCCATGGTTTTCTTCCCGGAAAGAATCAAGAATATAATTTGACTAGGAATTGCCTTAGCATGGGATCGAGTGGTGGATTCTTTGCCCTAGTGTTCTTCAACCTTGTTTACAACATTTTTATAACTCACCTTACATTCACAAACATCCTTGTCGTATCGACACCAACCGAACCCAACATTTGTGTAACTCCTTTAGAAATCGGTTTAGTAAAGCTTTAGAATCAACTTCACACACTCCATTTCCCGTGGATCGACTGCACTTGCCCCGCCTCCAATAGGCCTTTGTGCACTTCGGTTTACATTGTAGGCATTCGCTTTTTCCCAGCCTACCAGCATACGTCAAGAAGGTTGAATTAGCCATTGTATCTCTGTTACTAATGTACTCATTTGCAGTTGGCTTCTTTATATTCAGAGGCTATTATATTTCATAGCACGGAGGATTGTAGTGGATAGACCTCTACATGAGTATATATGAGCAAGCAGTATAGAATGGTAATTTCTCATAATTATTTCTATAGTTTGTTCCTACTCTGTATTTGATTCTATTTCTATGTTGTTCTAATTCATAATTTCTATGTTTGATAATTTTCATGTGAAAATAGTTTTAGGTTTGTGTAGAGAAAGAAAACCATAAAAAATTCATTAGGTTATCAAAGAAAACCAATACTTGATATCCATTTCAAAATATCGACAAAATCACATGACGAGAAAGAGGAATTTATGAAAATCAAGTGGATATTATGATATACCTGCTGATGAAGCAAAGGCGTATAATGTTTAGGTGAACCAAATAGGTAAGATCATATAAAAAAATCAAAAGTATGAGCTGTCGAGAAATTTAAATCAAAATTTGGAGAAAAATTGACCGACATAACTTTTAAATCAATTTGTAAAGTTGGAAAAAATCAAAAGTATGAGCTGTCAAGAAATTTAAATCAAAAGTTGGAGAAAACTTGACATGCATAACTTTTAAATCAATTTGTAAAGTTGGAATAAGTATTATAGGCTTTGAGCAAGCCCACTTTCAATAGTTTCTTTCCTACTGCATTGAGTTTTTTTTACTGTAATGAATATTTTATCGGTTCTTTTTTATGTAACGATTATTTTCGAGACACTGACCCGTGCGTGCGTAGCACAGTGAGAAACTAGTTTAGTTAAGAATATTGATCGAGGACATTCTAGTCGTCGATAATAAAAGAAATATATAGAATTTTGATTAACAAATTTTTTCACTTTGTTAACCTTCAACACCAAATGCTTGGAGCCACTATATAATACTCCCTCCGTTTCTGGAAAAGAGATACTTTCACTTTTTCAATTTGGCCTATTTTTAGGCTAAAATGAAAAAGTGAAAGTATCACTTTGTTGGAATATTTTCAACTGCGCTATCCAGGGGGGTCCTAGGAGGCGTAGCCCCCCAGGCTGTTTGATGTCTGATGATGATTTCGTGAAGAGAAACATGTTGGTGAAAAGATGTCTATTCCCAACAGATGCGAAAACCTCTATAAATTGCATCTCCCAAAACTCGTTTAACATATAATCGAAAAAACCTTTCTGTTTTCTCTCTTTTCTAAAGCATCATGTAAAATCTGTTTACATGTGTTCTTGATTGGATCCAGGGGTACAAACCTTGAATTCAATTTCCGTTGTAGGGCTTTCATTGTATTCTGAAGGCATTATTTCACATACCTGTTGTAATCGCCAATTTATTGGGAGGGTAGAAATAATTGTCTAAAAGAAATCATATGAGCCTTGAAAGTTTGGAGTACAACATTCTTTTCCTGTGTTATTTCATCTTCTATTGCAACCCAGTTTTTCCAACACACTTTTCCAAAAACAGAGGGAGTATGATTCTTCCTTAACTCGTCCTTGCGCTTGCCCTCCACCAGACTGCATATATCTTATTTGCTTGCCTGGCCAGTCCAGCGAGTGGCCAGAAGACTCTAGTCCCACCACAACCAAAGCAAATCACAAATTACAGTGCCCTTCTGGTAGATTTAAAAGAGAGCCTTTAAACTCGAACCGCAGCCAATTTGGACCACTCTCGTCCATTAAATGGGAATAATAAAAACTTGAGTCTGCACAGTTGAAATCTCATGCCGACTGAATCAAAATCTCAATGGTGTTGTCTTCCATGACAGCTTTATTTATCCATACGCAGGTCATTTGTGTCCGTTCATACCCAAGTCTGGCCGGCCATACGAGTATGTGTAGAAAACGTACCGTTAATGAACACGTGACTTACCATATCAAAGCAAATCCCAACAAGCACTCTCAATAATAAGTGTACGGTGAAAATCCCTCGGTAGTACTCACTTACATTGTGACCGTAACATAATATCCTTCTGTTTTTGTTTGTTAAACCTATAAAACTCACTGCGAATCCCGGAACCAAAATCACTTTGGGAATATTTGTTTTCTCTACGACGAATAAGGAATCAATCAAATTTTTAGGGCTCATAATCAAAGTTGTTAATGGCGTTGGCAAAGGCAAAAGAGATTGTTTCTTCAAACCCAGTTGTAGTTTACAGGTTCAATTCAATATACAATGAGAAAACCCTAGTTTTATCAAATTTTCTTTGTTTTTCTTTATTTTTAATGTGTGGTTTTTGTTTTTTAATGGATGATTTTGTTTCTGTGTTCTTTTTATATTGGCAGCAAATCTTACTGTCCATTCTGCGTGCAAGTGAAAAAATTGCTTTCAGAGTTGGGTGCGAGTTTTAAGGCCGTCGAACTCGACAAAGAAAGTAAGAGTTTTCCCCCAATTGCTTAAAATAAAAAATTCATTGTCAATTAAATACTCCTATATAAGAGACCAGATTAGGTATTGTTGATGAAAGTTTATATGCTTTTTCAAGATTGAGTCAGAAAACAAATTTGGAATAATACCCTTGTTGAAAATTATTTGCATTTTGTTCTAGGGATTTCATCATATCATGTACAGTATGTGGTAAAACTGATAACATGCTGAGTTAGGCAAAGAAGTATGTACTGGTATTCAAAGAACTAAGGTTATGGCGAAAAGTGTATAGCTACATGTTTTTTTTTTTTTATGTATTAAACCTTTTGGGAGGCCTACGCCCCAAGGCATTAACCCTAAAGGAGCTGCCCTTCCATGGATATAAGGCTTCCCTGTGTGTTGCATGCATGATTTAGCAGGTGGCAAATCAGTTCTGGGCTATAAGCTATACCCCTGCCCTTCAGTAAGACTGCTTTGAGAATGTTCTTTTGCATTGGATTTTCTTTATATAGTGCACAAGTACAAACTTTGTAGAGACGGTGCTGATATTATATAGTTTGTTTGAAGGTGATGGAAATGAAACACAATCTGCATTAGCTCAGTGGACTGGACAGCGAACGGTCCCTAACGTGTTTATTGGTGGAAACCATATCGGTGGTTGCGACTGTAATGTCTTTAAACCTTCCTGTTTTATATTTAT
The DNA here is from genome assembly GCA_023531295.1 of Papaver armeniacum. Taxonomy (NCBI): domain Eukaryota; kingdom Viridiplantae; phylum Streptophyta; class Magnoliopsida; order Ranunculales; family Papaveraceae; genus Papaver; species Papaver armeniacum. The sequence goes on from JAJJWW010015148.1 coordinate 47,088, forward strand.
CTCTAGTTTTTAACTTGTGGTATAGTACTATATTGTGTTTCTTATGCTTTGTAATTGTTTGGAAAACAGCGACAACAGGGTTGCACAAGGCAGGGAAGCTCGTGCCGTTGCTTACTGAAGCTGGAGCAATTAAGTCAAGCAGCTCCTCTTAGAATATCGAGTCTTAAGTAGCAATAATAAGCATCCAGATGAGGTGCACATGTCTGATTTATGCATTTGGTTACCGTCCTAGATTCTAAGAGAGTTTGTGATACAGTCTTTGTTTTCTTTTCAAGAGAAAAGAAAATAGAATAACTATTTTTCATTGAGACATAAATTTGTGCTTATGGAATTTTTACAATTGGTTTCACCTTGTATTTCTTAAAGTCAATGCAGGTTCCTGAATTTTTAGTCTGTATTAAGTTAATGAGATGTGGCTTGCGTGTATCTCAATTCTCAAGTATACAAACTTTGTTAAGAATCTTGTAGTGTTGCGCCAACATGATCCCCATTGACATCATGATTATGTTAATGTCGGCTTTAGTTTAACCTACTCGGAACATGATTAAGTTAAAATCATTATAAGCCACAGGTACTAGGCATCAAAGTCAAAAGGGGGAACAAAAATAGAGCGAGAGAAAATATATTTGTTCCGAGACAAGTGAGAGATGAGAGTCTATATGAGCTGGAGAAGCAGCTATGTAGTATCTCAGCAACTTCTACTTCTACTGATCTATTCTTCCCTTTGACGCATATAACTTCAGGACTAATCTATTCTTGGCCAAGATTTTTCAATTCTTCATTTCTAATCTTTCTAATCATCGCTACAACTGCACCAAAATCAATCTCCCCCTCATCCACTGCATTTTCCGAGTTTCTTGAACAATCTTCATTATAAGAATCAGTCTTTTCTTTATATGAATCAGTCTTTTCTACCACTTCCTTTTCATCCTCTGCAGCTGTTGGTTTGCGTATTGTCTCTTGTGAAGTTCCATCAACCTGTTGGCTCTTCTTTTCTATGCACTTCCTGAGTGAAAAAAAACTTTTCCTTGAACTGGTTATATATTCTTTGAAATTATGAACTTCAGAAGAGAAAGTAACATCTCCAGCACATGGGTTCACTGGATAGGTTAGGCGCTTCGGACTTGCTGCAAGCTCTTTAAAACATTTCACCTTATGTTTACCATTCAGAGTTGTATCATCCTCCCCACTTTCACTATCCCTCGGTTCAATTTTAACTAACATCCTTCTTTTCGGCGCTGAAGATAATGTAGTGTCATCCGCTGAACATTTAATGTCAAAACCTTTCTGGTTGGAAAATGGTCTTTTAAAAGATGGCACCAGATCTTCATTATCTGAACAACCTTGCTCAAACAGAGGTACAGTTCTCTCTTCTGACTTAATATGGATCCTGTTTCTTGCTCCATTTCCAGACTCCACATTCAAAGGCTCAACGTGCTCCACAACAATAGATACAGGGCCTACAAGTAACCAATAAAAAAAGATATTGAAGCACAAATACAAATCAAGTATTTTGTTGGCATAGGTTTGCAGTCCACTATTTTATACTGACCAGCAGAGGGAACCAGATGGTCAGCCTAACCAACAATTATGGCTAATGAGGATTTAATGTCTTCTATAACTACAAAGATATAATATTGCCTATTCAGGGAAAAATGGAAAATATTATTAAGAGCTTTCTTATGGATCCATTTTTAGTGCAAACAGATTCATAGACCGAAATTTATGGCTCTTAAAGTAGATTACAGGCTTCCCCAGACGTAAATCAAGTTTAGAATGCAAGAAGGTACTATATAGGTTCTGTTACACTGGTTAAGATGAGAAATAGAGTTCAACCGCTATGAAATGGGATTGCCTATTGATGAATCAAAAAGTTGAACGAATACAACAATGCAAAAGAGGGCAGAAAACAGTCGATCCAACAAATATTGCAGAATACAATTTCCCTTAACCCAAAGAACAACTTCACAACTAAAGTTTCGCCAGTAGGCTTGTGAAATAACGCCAAAAAGGTGTGAATTACCAGGTTGCAAAGCACAAACTTACTAGAACTAGATAGACATTGTAAACAGGTAATTTAGTTTATGCCTATCACTGGCAGCTCATTCCATACCAAAGAAAGGGTCTATTGTAAAAGAAACATTAACAAGACAACAACCCAAGAGTCTAAGAGAAAAAAAAAGGTAGTCTGCTAGTCCTTATTATATACACAGATTCTCTGCTACTCTTTTGTCTGTTGATCGAAAAGTAAACTGATCTTAGTAGACATAAATATATGAGACTAGAGACAGCCATTCAACAAACACATAAAACCTATGACAGTATTGACTCATATAGGGCCACGTTATATGCAAGAAAGTAGTGTTATTCGCTCAAATTTTTACCAAGCTGCCCATCCTCTGCATTGGTTAACCTTCTAGAACCTAGTACCTAGTACTCCAACTAACAGAAATAGCAGGAATGCAAACGAAATCCGTTGTTCACTAAAGAAGGTTAAAACGCACCAAAGCTATCACGGACACAAATAAAAACGAGTGAGTGAAAATCAAAAACTTGTAGTGAGAATCTGATAATTTAATCTATGAATTATGAAGTGTATCATCCATACCTGGGAAAAGCTCATTCCCTTTTCCATGAGGAGATAAGCTGCTACTAGCTGGAATGTCAGAAGTAAGAATGTTCTCAGTGTTACTCAAATTACTTTTGTTCATTATGAATGGTACCACGAGAGCATTCTTCGTCCCACCATCCATTTCACAGTCAAGTTGTCTGTTCATAGCTTCCTTCCCTTTATCGGTGTAAGACACAGTATTTCGTACACCTTCTGTTTCGCCATGATTACGAGCATCTGAACATCTCATAGTTGAATCTTGTTCCAACCTCAAGTCCTGCATCCTCATCTCTCTATTATCATTTTCCATCTTATTAATTACATCCTTCAAGTATGCAACTCTTTCTTCTGTTTCCTTTTCTCTTTCACAGATAGCCTTTCGCTCATCAGCTAGACCTATAATTTCCTCTCTCAGTCTACTAAATGCTGTTCTATAGCCTTCAGGCTCATCCTCGAAAGCATCTTTGATCAATGTTAGGTTCGTTAATTTACTTTCATACCAAACACGTTCCGTTTCCTTCTGTTTAAGCTCCACAGACAAACCATTACACTTCCTTTTATAGACGTCTAATTCTTTTAGCAAAGCTGCTGCTTGACTTTCCAAATTCCCAACCCTTGCATTTGAAACCTTAAGCTTATCCTCCGCCCTTCTTTTCTCACACTCCAACTCCCCAATCTTCCTGTTGAACTTACTATCCTCTGTTAAGCTCTGAATCCGCTTGTTAAGATGAATGAAGTTGCTTCTGTACTGATTGAGTTCCCTTTCAAGAGAAATCCCTCTTGCTAACTTCTGCTCATACTTAGTCTTACAAACTCTCAACTCTTTCTCCAAATCAAGCTCATATTTCAGCCTAGAGTTTGCTTGTTTCTCTAAATTCACAAACCTTCTGTTGGATTCCTCAATCCGCTTGCTCGATTCTTCCCACATTTTCTTGTACCTAGTAGCCTCAGTTTCAGCTGTAGAAACCCTTTCCTCAGCCTCCTCAGCAACACGAACAAAATCAGCCTTTTGCTTCTCTTGAAGTTTCACTGTAGCTTTCAACTCATTTAGTTCAAACTCATCTTCCCCTTTCTGAATCGCAAACCGATTTTGTGCCTCTATATACTTCTTCTTCCAGAAATTACCTTGTGCGTCCATTGATTGTATAATACTAAAACTAAAACGATGGGGTCTCTACGAAATTGGGGAACGCGAGGAGAGCAAAAGTCAGTTAGATCGACCACCCTCTAAGGCTCTACCAATAGATGGACTAGCAATGGGCATCACTCAAACATTTTGAGTAAAGACTCATCTAGGTCTAAGTTGAAGAAAGACAAACCCTCATTTTCTTACTTAAAATAGAAATACTTGAACTAGGTCTAAGTTGAAGAAAGACAAACCCTCATTTTCTTACTTAAAATAGAAATACTTGAAAACTCCACAGACTACACAGCTAGCAAGAGGTATAAGGTCTAAAACCCTTCAACGAAACAGAACACATGGGTATGTGTCGTTCCGCGAGAGAGAGAGAGAGAGAGACTCACTGAAGTTGAAGGAAGGAGAAGGTAGCAGCAGCAGGAGTGCGTAGGGAGGGAGTAGGGAGAGAGTTCTCACTTATTTAGGGATCCAAGAAGGTGGTTTTTCCTAGGTACGATAAAAACAAAACTAACTTAGCTAAAAAAAAGATGGTTCTTCGTCCCTATTATATGCGCTTTAATATTGGATTTTTAAATTAAATGAAATTCTAAATTTCAAGCAAGACTTTCACATATATGCCCTTATTTATGTTGTATGGGAAATTTAAAATGAGAATAAGACAAAGGGTAAAAACAGGAAAAACATGAAAATTTATGAAAACCAAAGAATTTCTTAAATGAAGAGATTTCACCTTCTCCGCCTATATATTAGGGACGGAAGGAGTAAAAACAAAACTAGAAAGTTGTCTTTTTAACTCGTGCCCTTTCAACTTTACACTTACTAGTAGCGATAGTTACTACTTACTACTTACTACTTACTACTTACTACTTACCAGGTTGTGGTATTGCTAGTAGATTTACCTGTAGGGCACGTTCATGCACACATCAAATTTGGTGTAACATCACAGATGTAATATGTATCCAAGGGATGTCAAAAATCATGCAATTAGGCTGTGAGTGTCTGTGCAGAGAAGGACGATAGAAAAGAAATGGTGCTCGGGCATCGAGATTGTACTCTTAAAAGGCGGGTTTGGTATTGCTCTGAATTCTAGAAATGCACTTTTCGATATGTTGTGCTTATGGGATGATACATCGACATGGGTTGATTCCCATGGTCCATCCGCATGACACAAAGAACAGGCCCCCGACCCTACATGATTTGTTGGGGATGGGTTAAGGGTGGGACCCACCTCCTCTCACAATCCCATTTCACGGGGATAGGCCGCGGGATATTACACGGAAGCTAATCATTTCCTGGTTGTGCTTTTGCTTTGTTATGGTGTGTCTAGGAAAAGAAAACAGTTAAACATTTGGAAAACTGATGTGAGACTAAAACTCGATTGCTTTTACCACTAGACAGAAGACTAGATAAAGGAAATATCTAGCTTTAGGTACGTATAATTTTTTTTTTTATGCAAAAGAGCCTTCATTCATAGATTAAAATTACATCACTTCTTACTAACAGTCCTATCATCCTTATAATTTGAACATAGTAATTAGGGATGCTACAACAAAAATCAAAAAAGGACATGTTAGTTCTAGCTTTGTTTGCTATTACATGAGCAACATTATTAGTTGTTCTCTTGATATAATTTACGTTAAGAAACTTAATAGTAGAAGCAAAATTCCGTATTTCTTCTACAATCCCTTGATTCATCCAAAGGAACATAAGGGTTGGCATTTTAAATGGAGTTGACTACATTTTGACAAATTTCAAAGATCACATTATCGAGATTTCTCTCCTTGACCCACAATATATCTTCTTTCATGGCCAAGCATTCTGCTTGCTCTGGATCTATTCCTCCATGGAAGTATCTGCCCCTGATGCCCCAGTCTGTGCCTGCAGAATCTCTAACAATTATACCAATACCAAAATTTCCAGTATTAGGATCATAAGAAGCATCAATGTTCATTTTAAGCAGATTATTCTCTGGAGGGTATCAAGCATCTTTATTATGACCAAAATTTTATTATCCTGAGTATGCACAAGAGTAGAACAGTGAGAAATTAGGTTATGAATACTGCTAGTAGTATGCCACTTCTTCATGCTTTTGTTTTGAACGACTTTGATGCATCTATTCTTCCAAATCTGTCAGGCAGTGCACATAAGAGTTAGATTCCAGTTGGTTATTTCTTCTGTGTCACAATCTTGAGGATAAGAAAACCAACTAGCAATCCAGCCTACAATATCCAAGTTTTGAGACTGAATATTAGACACATTTATGTTCATGGCTAGCGAAACTGATCTAGCATGATCACAATCAATAAGCAGATGTTGCCGAGATTCCTCATGAGAAAGACAGTAAGGGCAAGTGATAGGGTGTAGAATACATCCTATTTACTATCTATTGTTTATGCTTTCTTTGTTATTTTTCTTGTAAATTATGTATTTTACGCTTGTTTTGAGTTTTGTAGCTACTTTGGAGTCACACGGAGGAAAAGAAGAAGAAATCACCCAATTTGAGAGAAAATGGCAAAATTGTCATTTCGTGGTGAACACTATCCTGAGCTCCGGGTAATGGTTAAGGGGCAACTCTTCTTGGAGGAGTACTAAATACATACCAGCCAAGGTTGCGGGGTTATCATCCGGGTGCACCTTGTCTTAGTGTGGGGTGTCTCAATCCAAAGCCAAATCAATACCTATACCTAAAATCGTAGAGACTCACTTCTCTCAATTATTTGCACCCGAAATGAAGAAAAGAGAGAAAAAGAGGCGCAGACCATGGAGTGTCCCGAAATTGAATCTAAGGTTGCGAAGATTAGGGTTTCAATCGAATCAAGGAACGGGAGTCAGTGTTGAAGAATGGAGGTACAAACGTCATCGAAGATGAGAAATGGAAGAAGAGATCGAGTGAAGAAATTGAATTACAGAGTGGGTTTGAGCTCAATTTGAAAACCAGAGGAAAGAATTTGTGATCTTTGATAAATGGGTTTTCGTGAACATTCAGGGAAGAAGGTGGTGATTAGAAAAAGGATTGGTGGCTGCTGTTATTCAGATCGAGCGAGAAACTGGAGAGAGATGTCGAACAGATCGAGTTTGAATTGGGTTTTGCTGTTAATCGAGAGCTCAGAGATGTGAGAGAACTGAATTGAGAAGCTCATTGGAAGGATAAAGAAGAGAAGATGGGTTACTGGCTTTTTGAGTTCAAAGGAATTGGGGTTTGCTTTAGTTTGGAATAATGAGCAATGGGTCGAGTCTCGATTTTGTTCGAGTTGAAGGAAGAGGGGCTAATGGTGGTCCAGGTGTCGCTGTGCGTAGATTGGCATCGAGAAAAGGCAGAGCAGAATTGAATGAGAAATTGAGAGTTGAGTAAGAGCTCGGATGATTCACAGATTCGGAGAGAATCCAAATCGAACAGATCTGTGGTCATGAGATGAAAGGAGAGTTGGTTCTGGCCGAGAAATAGAGAATCTGTGATGGGTTTGCTGGTGTCGATCGAGAAATTGAGAGGTTAAACTGACGTCGATGAGATGCAGAGGAGAATCAACATAGAGAGATGAGATTGATGATGCTGGTGGATGAATTAGAGTTCGAATGGAGGGATGGTGTTCATTAATTACGCAGAGAAGAACAGGGCAATGAATCTGAAATCGAGAGAACAACAGATGGGTCGTGGCTTTGGTGATGAATTAGAGACGAATCGAAATTGGATTAGGGTTCTGAAGATGGGTTTTAGCCATATGGTGGTACTGATTGAATTAGAGTTCTGAAGATGGATTGCCAATGATTTTAATGATGCCAAGACTTTGGTTAAGGTAGAAAACGACGAAGAATGGTTGCAAGGTTTAATAGAGGACCACGATATACAAGAGGTAAGTAATTCACTTGAATTTTTTAAGGATGAAGAGGATTCTATAATACAAGAAATTGTGCAAGGTTTGTCTAACCCTTTGCATATTGATTCTTCTCCTTTACCTCTTATTGGTTTGAATGTATGTGCTTCGAAGTATTTTTGGATGATTTTGTTTCTAGATATCCACCATTGGAAACACTTGATGCTAACACTATGCAGGTTTGCCAAGAAGAATACATGGAAGTTCCCAAATTCTATGTTCTTTATACACTTCCGAGTGTGGACGAGAATAAGTGTGGGGGAAATTTCTATCGAGCGATAATTTCACTATTGTTTTCTTGTGCTAACATTTGTATGGAGTTATTGTTTGCAAAACAGGTATTATGGGTGGATCCTCAAATTTTCAGATTGTTAGTATATGGGGAATGAATCTTACAAAAGCTAAGTCGGGCCGTCGACTTTAAAACAAGCGCTTAATGGGAGGCAACCCATAGGTTTTGTATTTCTTATCCTTTTGCTTTTTGTTATTTCTTTTTCTTGTTCCATATCATGTTAAAATTTCCCACCTTGACTTTACTAGGAGGATTCAATTACATTGAGGACAATGTAAGGTTTAAGTGTGGGGGAGTGGTTGAGCATGTATTTAAAAAAAAAAATTATTAAAAAAAAATTAAAAAACTTAAAAAAAAAAAAAAAAAAAGTTTTACTTAAAAACTCCAACTTTTAAAGATTTTAGAGTCACTAGCATACTTCTAGGTATGTTTACATAGAGATTTTGACCGACATAATTGAACTTGGAAATGTTAGAGAACTACATTCGGATTTCTTGTTTGTTAGAGTGTTAAATAATGGATTTAATCATGCCGGTGTGATGCGAATTTGGTGCGAGGAGAAATGCATTATTAGAGTTGCCGATCAATCATTAGTGGAGACTACCCGTATTCATATCATGTGAGGCACCGACCGTAAATTTTCCATCTACTAAAGAGCTTCTTTTGAGTGTGTGTCACCATACGTTAATTCGGGTAGAATGGTGAGCTACCCAACCTCCCACCAATAGAAGCACTACTCTTTGATCTCTTGAGTGCTAATTTTGTCAATCATGAAGGGTGACGTCTATAGATGAAAGCGTCCTTCTTGTAGTTCGATTTGCGTTAGCACCATTCTCTCTCGACAACAACGGATCCATAGAAACACTCTCATCATCAACAAGGAGCGACATCAAAATTTACAAGGAAAGTTGGAAAAGTTTAAGGTTTACAAGCAACAAAACGAGAAAAAGAGCAAATTTCAAATACAAGTAAAGCAACATACAAATGAGCGGATTTTTACATATATGTTGAAGACTTACAATACAATGAGGTAATTCTATATCCAAGTATAAAGACTTATTCATGAAAGCGAAGAAAATCAAAAGGTGAGAATTGTTGAAGTTTATGATTTCGAGACGATATAAGTTGTGAAGAATCAAGCGGTAAAATACTTCTCCCACGGCCATGGTTTATTTTGTATTTAATTTCTCTTGTTACAAAAAAAAAAAAAAAAAAAAAAAAAAAAAGAAAGAAAGAAATATTTGTTTTGTTAATAAGCCGTGGGGAAGGAAAATATATAAGGAGGTTTCAAGCGACAAGGATTTAAGGTAAAAAGAGTTACAAATTGTTAAGGATTTATGAAATTCGAGAGTTTATCATCAATAGTTGAAACCGAAGACCAAGAAGATCAAGACAAGGAGCTAAGACGTTTCTATTGGATGCCGTGAGAGTGGTGTTATCATAATTGGCGATCGGATGTGAAGGTGAGTAAGTAATCTCATCCTCGATAATAATGGTTGATTTCCTTTCGTAGAGTTCGTCGGAAAAATGGTTTTTCAAAATATTAAAAGATGTGGGTTTTTAAAAATATTTCGGAAGTTGTCCTTCCCACCATTCAACGTGATGCAGAATTCTCTCTTCATTCCTACCCGCACACATGTGAGAACCATAAAAGCCGTCTTTTTGAGTACAATTATCATAAAATCCTTTTTGGTGAGGCGAAGTCGAGGCGAAATGCTTATTGATCGTTTCTCAAACACGCATTCTCTCATTATGGTGTGGTTATTTCTCACTCAACATTTAAGAATGAGAATATGTTCTTTAGTATTTCTAACTTCTTATTACTAGCATGCGTAAAACTCTATGTCCTCATAACTCTTTGGATGCTTGTGACGCTTTGAACGCTTTGAAGTTGTGAGTTTTTAGTTTGATTTGCTCGAGGACTAGCAAAGTCTAAGTGTGGGGGAATTTGATAGGGTGTAGAATACATCCTATTTACTATCTATTGTTTATGCTTTCTTTGTTATTTTTCTTGTAAATTATGTATTTTACGCTTGTTTTGAGTTTTGTTGCTACTTTGGAGTCACACGGAGGAAAAGAAGAAGAAATCACCCAATTTGAGAAAAAGGGCAAAATTATCATTTCCAGGGTGAACACTATCCGGAGCCCGGGTAATGGTTAAGGGGCAACTCTTCTTGGAGGAGTACTAAATACATACCAGCCAAGGTTAAGGGGTTATCATCTGGGTGCACCTTGTCTTAGTGCTGGGGTGTCTGAATCCAGGCCAAATCAATACCTATACCTAAAAATCGAGAGACTCACTTTCTCAATTATTTGCACCCGAAATGAAGAAAAAGAGAAAAAAGAGGCGCGACCATGGAGTGTCCCCGAAATTGAATCTAAGGTTGCGAAGATTAGGTTTCAATCGAATCAAGGAACTGGGAGCCGTGTTGAAGAATGGAGGTACAAACGTGTTGAAGATGAGAAATTGAAGAAGAGATCGAGTGAAGAAATTGAATTACAGAGTGGGTTTGAGCTCAATTTGAAAACCAGAGGAAAGAATTTGTGATCTTTGATAAATGGGTTTTCTGAACATTGGGGAAGAAGGTGGTGATTAGAAAAGGATTTGTGGTCTGCCGTTATTCGGATCGAGCGAGAACCTGAGGGAGAGAGATGTCGAACAGATCGAGTTTGAATTGGGTTTTTTATTGTTAATCGAGAGCTCGTAGATGTGAGAGAACTGATTGAGAAGCTCATTTGTGAAGCAAATAAAGAAGAGAAGATGGGTTCTGGCTTTTGAGTTCAAAGGAATTGGGGGTTTGCTTTAGTTTTGGAATAATGAGCAATGGGTCGAGTCTGATTTTGTTCGAGTTGAAGGAAGAGGGGCTAATGGTGGTCCGGTGTCGCCGGTGGTCGTAGATTGGTATCGAGAAAAGGCAGAGAGCGAATTGAATGAGAAATTGAGAGTTGAGTAAGAGCTCGGATGATTCACGTATTCGGGAGAATCCAAATCGAAAGATCCGTGGTCATGAGATGAAAGGAGAGTTGGTTCGGCCGAGAAATAGAGAATCGTGATGGGTTTTGGTGTCGATCGAGAAATTGAGAGGTTAAACTGCCGTCGATGAGATGCAGAGGAGAATCAACATAGAGAGATGAGATTGATGATGCTGGTGGATGAATTAGAGTTCGAATGGAGGGATGGTGTTCATTAATTACGCAGAGAAGAACAGGGCAATGAATCTGAAATCGAGAGAACAACAGATGGGTCGTGGCTTTGGTGATGAATTAGAGACGAATCGAAATTGGATTAGGGTTCTGAAGATGGGTTTTAGCCATATGGTGGTACCGATAGAAATCAGTTGATGGTATTTGTTGCTTTGAGATCTATTGTTGGGATTTCGAGTTCGGTTCTTGGATGAGATGTTGCTGCCATCAATTAGTGATTACGAGAGAGATGTGAAGAATTGGTTGAATTAAGAACAAAATTGAAGATGGGTTCTGTGGTTTGAAATTAGAGATGAAGACAGGGGATGATTGAATAGGTAAACTCAATTCGAGTTTGCATTGATTTGAAGATTGAGCAAATGGGTGAAGTCCTGGAAAGAATTGTGTTGATTGAGATACCTTAGATGTATGCTAGGAATTACAGGAAAATGAGGCCCGAATTCACGGAAATGTCGGAGAAACAAAGTAAACTCTGTCGGATTTTCTGCTCCGACGAGTTAACTCAGTGCCGGCGATTCAGCCGATTCAGTGATTCAGTCGATCCAGCTCAGCCGAGTAAGACAAGTCAGCCACCTAGGGAGCTGACTCATAGCTGATTCAGTGTCTGACTCCACCTCCCTTTGACCCTGTTGACTAACAATGTTGACCGACTGGTTTGACCACTTTGACCGTTAGTCCTAACTAGTGGGACCGACGGAATATTCCGTCGAATATTCCACTGACGGAGAAAATTCTCGTGTGTGGTGGCATGACTATTCCTGGTCGGATTGGGAGCATAATACCGCTTTTCCAAGTGAGCCAAGAATTTAATTTTCTATGGATTCCTCTCATGGGTGTGAAGACTTGGACTAGGAATTGGATGGAGAATTGGGCTCAAATTTGGAAAGAGAAGATGGAAGAAGAGAAAGACTTGAATTTGGAAATTGAATTGCTAAAGGAAAAGGATTCTATTCCTTAGAAGATTTGGAGAATATTGAAGCCTATAAATAGAGAAGTTTTCTACATCTTTTACACACTCTCTACACACACAACACTTTTCTTTTCTTATTCTTTGTGTGAACTCTTTAGCATGAGTAGCTAATTTTATTATTGATTGAGGATGAATTCCTAGTTCTTAACATATAATTTGAGTTTTTGTTTTCAATTCTATCTTGAAGTTTTTCACATAATTATCGTTTGTTTTTACTAATATGAATGATCTTAAAGACATTCATGATTGATTGATAGATTGTTTGGGTGGCCAACTAAATTGATTTGTCGGTTTAATCTAAAGCTAGTGAAAGTTAGAGATAAGTAATCGTTTCTTGACTTTTTACGTAAGTAGCAAACACGAGACCTTGCGGAGAGGGATTCCGTGGAGCAATTGTGTGTGAAAGCAACGTTAGCAAGTAGACCTTGATCTAAGAGTCTAACTACTAATATTAACCTAATAAGTTCATAAATCTTAATGCGTTTATTTAAATTACATCTAGAGTGATCTACTACTAGGTGGTTTGGTAAATAGAATCCGTAGTCGAGAACTTCCGTGTCCGGTGATATAAGGGATTTAGGGTTTAGCACCGATCTAGTCGCTTTACCTACGGTTGGTGGTAATCTGTGACTAATAACAAGTAGAAGAGAACATAACTTGATTCATTGTTTTGCAACGAAGAAGGATTCCTTGGTCTTGTTTCTCTTATTGCTTTCAACTTTATCTTTTAATTGCTTTGTTTATTTTCTTTTGCTTTTTACACCCCCCTTTCGTGACAATTTTTACAACTAGAATCTCTTGCTCCTCGTGGGAACGAACTTGACTTCCATTATATTATTTTTAATTGAGTGGAAATATTGATTAATTTGATTGCACCTACGACACGCATCAGCAAGTGACCTCTATATCTCTCTTGTAGTGGCTCGACTTTTTCCTCGTAGGTACTATTCCTTTTAGGCATTTCCAAATAAATAATTCACTTTGTGGGCGGATTTTGACCTCTAAAGTTGTTTCCACACATTTCTTGGATTCTGCTGATTTTGCTGATTTCTAATATGAGGGCCCTGAGTTAGAACTTTGTAGGTTGATTTTGTTAGAGCACTGCTTGGTCGAACTCGCAAGAATTGCTATCTCAAGCTTGTTTGTAAATGTTAGTTTACTTAGTAGTGTCTACACGAAGTTGCAAGTTTACTTTTTGTAGCGTCTTAATTCATTGAGTATTCAAATCTGGACTAGGTCCCGGGGTTTTTCTATAAGATTGTAGTTTTCCTCGTTAACAAAATACCGGTGTGTGCTTTACTTTATTTCCGCATTATAATTGTTTTTATACTATAATTAAAGTAATTACACTTGTACGTTAACTAGGCACTTGATATTTATCTTATAAGGTTTCGGTTATCAAGTGAACACTTTGTCGTAGTATTGTCTCGATTCATATCCATAGACGATCACACAAAGTGTATTGGATTTCTCCACTTGTCTGATATAATTATTCACGTGTTAGACCAGTTCGGACTAGCCCTATTTCAAGTGGACACTGTGTTGAAATATTCCTTGAGTGATCGTTGTTCCAAGAGGTTTATATACTGTAGAGATTGAATAGGTTGTGATCAAATAAAAAGATTGTGGTGTATTTGGGCACCCTCGTCTTTTCAATTGGTATCAGAGCAGGCAAACACGAAAAGATCTAACAATCTGTGTTTGGTGTGATCCAACCTAAAAAGTTTTGAATCAAATGATAATTTATTCGGTTAACGTACCTCCAGGGTTTGATGGCTCAAACTATCTATGGTGGAAAATGGCTATGCAGTCTTTTCTTCAAGCTCATGACTTTAACACTTGGGTTTTAGTTATTGATGGGTATGTACACCCAAAAGTACTGGTCGACAACTCAACCACTGAATTTAGACTAAAGGAATTGAAAGAATTCAGTAACGAAGAAAAATTGCTTTCGAAGCAAAATTCTTATGAATTAAACGCCATTATACATGTTGTAACTCGAGACCTTCATCATCATGTAACCAAGTGTAAAACATCAAAGGAGGCTTGGGATATTCTTAATATCGTATTTGAAGGGAATGCCTCTGAAAAAGAAGCTAGGCTTAACCCTATTGTTTGTACCCTATTAAAATAGTGTATGTGCGTAACGCACAAGCTATTTGATGTCGGTACAATCCGGTTTATTGTGGAAACCGGTGGGTTTATTGTGGAAACCCGCATGGCTTATTGTGGAAGCCTAACCTAGGTTTATTGTGGAAACCGGTGGGTTTATGTGGAAACCCGCATGGCTTATTGTATGGAAGCCTAACCTGGTTTATTGTGAAACCAGGTGGGTTTATTGTGGGAAACCCGCATGGCTTATTGTGGAAGCCTCAAGCGGTTTATTTTGGAAACCGGTGGGTTTATTGTGGAAACCCGCATGGCTTATTGTGGAAGCCTAATGGTTTATTGTGGAAACCCGCATGGCTTATTGTGGAAGCCTAACCTGGTTTATTGTGGAAGCTTAGGTGGGTTTATTGTGGAAACCCGCACGGCTAATTATGGAAGCCTGGATTTGGGTTTGTTAGGGAGACCGGTGGGTTTATTATGGAAACCCACTAGGCTTATTATTGAAGCTTAGGAGTCTTGAATAATTATTTATTTATAATTATTAATGATATTTGAGATAAATGCAGGATCCTAAATAAAGAGGATAATTATCTTAAATACTTATAATTATCATTTAAGATAAATATTATTTAAGATAAATAAGGATTATGGTAAATATTAGGGTTTATCATGAATCTGGATGTTATTTGAGGTTTATACAGATGAGGGAAGTTATGAGGATAACTATCAAAACCCTAAAGCTACATCTATTTCTGCCTATATATAGAGGCTAAATCTCAACACAAAAGGTAGACAATTTCTATTCCTTTCTTAACAACCTACTTGCATAGAACTCTTGTTGATTTTAGCATCGGAGTGTCTTTGCAGGTACCCCCACCATTTTCAATCAACAATTCTTTGGAGAATCTAATCAACGGCGGCGATTCGATCATCTTACACACATCTCGAAGATTGTTGGGGTGATTAATTTTGCACCAACATCTTTTGGCGCCGACTAAGGGGACGAAAGAGTTCGTGCTCCAAAAAGTTTGGAAAAACTTTTCTAAAAGTGTTTCGCAAGTTCAAGCAGCTTCTGGAGGATATATTATTGCATAGACACGTACGCAGCAACAACGGGGAGGTTATCAGGCCTCACGTTTCGTGGAAAAGTTTTTCATAAACAAACGATTTTTCTTTGTTTTGGAAATAACGTAAGATCCAAAAGCACATCATCTGTACCACGTTGATTGGAAGGAAGTTTTCAAAGGAAAAGAAAACTAATGGAGAATACGGTTTTGAATCATCCAGTAGCAAACGAAAACGTACTGGATCAGGCTCATACACGGGTTATTAGGAGTGCTGTTGTACAGGGCATCGGTGAGAGAGACGGAGCGTTGGCGTCGCTGTCATCTACGGCATCAGTTGCCCGATCGCGTTCTGAAGGAGCGGTTCCAAGGGTGAACTATATGCTGTTAACGACATCATCTCCTCCGGCCACTAACAGGAGAGATCGACGCGTGGTAGGTCTTCTAGCTTGCTTCCCAGCGCCGGGCTCAACGAGGGAGGAGGACGCCGCAAATAGGGAGAGTGAGAGCTCGAGCTACTGACCCTCCTGCTGGTCAGGGAAACGCAGTGCCACCGGCTCGACGTATCAACGAAACACCTGCTGTCCAGTCCGGCGCTCCGCCTGCGTCATGACTCAACCCGCAGCCTATCACTCGGGTTAATAACCTTCGGACTCATCGCGGCTCAACACAACCAACAGATCGTGCAAGGGAACGACCCACGGGTTACGCCAATAGATTTGACGGTTCGAGAGCGGCTGCAGCAGCTGGAAAGAGAGAATAACCGTTTGAAAATAGCACTGGAGAAGAGGAGAGAGCTGGAAGTTCCGGCTATTTCTCATTCGGGAAGTGCAAGGATGAATCGTCGAGAGTTTGACAACCCACAAAGAGGAAACGCCGTTTTCTAGTGATCGACGTTTGGGTCGTGACGATGGAAGATGGACTGGAGGAGAAAGAGGTTATAGTCGGAGTCACAGAATGATCGCCATGACCGGCGGACTCGAGATGATAGAAGAAGGGCTGAGGAAGAAAGGGGATGTAGCCTAGAGTCGCGGATATCATGAATACGACCAATACGACCAACGTATTCTCGAACATTGGAAGAGATGGTGAGGCTGGGGACGAGCGGAACTGACATAAACGGAAGGAATATCGAGTTCTTTGATCGACATGCAAAGAAATCAGGGCGTGAGGAGAAACGTTCCAGGAAGAGGGTGGATTTTGACAGAGACGAGCGAAACCGAAGAGAGTTGGGAAGTGACTCCGAAGAGGATGAATTGGTCAGCAAAAGGAAGCTTAGTGCCATGATCGAGGAATTATTGTCGCAGAGACAATCCAAAGACGAGGAGCAGTGAGTTCGACCATGAGGAAGTCGATGGATTCTCCTTTCGTTTGAAGATAAGAAGATACCGTCCTCCTTCCAATTTCAATCAGCCTCGATTTAAGGATTTCTTTGACTACAGGAGGGAAACTCGGTGGAGCATGTCCAGCGTTTTCAAGCTTCGATGAGTCTTTGGGGAAACAGTGACGAATTACTCTGCAGAACTTTTCCAATGACCTTAACAGGAAAGGCTTTGACTTGGTTTTCGCAGTTAGAAACAAACTCAATCAAGGATTTTGGAATGCTGTCAGATGCATTTTTTGAGCAGTATAAGATTAATCTCGGAGTCAAAAAAGAGAGTAGTCACTTATTCCTCTTGCATAGAGAGGTTGGTGAGGATCTTTTTGATTTTAATAGGAGATTTCGTCTTGAGGTTAGTGAAGTTGGAAAGATGGATGAAAGGTTTATAATAGAAAGATATAAGAATGCAATGGAGGATGATGAGTTTGGAATTTATAACTCATTAGCGCTGAACTGGTGGGAAACTCAGAGAGTGTGTGATAGGGCCGATAGGTACGCAAAGCGCGTAAAGAGAAAAGAAAGCAAAGTTGTCGCGAACATCGAAAAGTCAACGGGTGAAGGATCAAGGCCGAAGCGGCAGTTGAGAGTAGTTCCAAAAACAAAAGCCCGAGAAGGTCCTACAAGGAAAAATCACGATGAACCAAGAAATAAGATGGCAACGGAAAAGTTACCTGATCTTAATCCCAGAACCATCTAGCAAGTGAGGAACGGATATAATAGATCTAGTTCCTGCTTCACATGGGGGCATCTTTTCTACTTGGGAATATCTCTACAGATATTGGGGGCGGCTAAAGTGTTGCCAATCATGCAATCAAAGGCAACTTGTTTTGAGAAGTCAAAAAATAGAAGACATCTTTTTCAGTATCAATTCAAGCAATGGGGGCGGCTAGGGTTGGACGAACGAACGCCTTTGGAGAGAAAGACAAAGACGGAGTATTTTGGTTATTAAAGGAAATAGCTACCATCTCTTTCTAATAAAGGGAAGGAGAATAAGAAAATGTTTCAATAAAAGCTGAAGCTAAAAAAAGAAAAGCGAGGTGGAGCGAAAGAAAGGAAATGTATGACGAAAAGCTAGAGATACCAACCAGTACACCAGTAGATTGCCGTACATTCATTATTCGGAGACACACGAGCATTGAGTCGGAAAATTATAGGCCAAGACGGAACAAATGGGCAACCAATGTGCCTAGAAATTTACGGGAGCAACTCCGCATTCGAAGTGAGGTATGTTCTCAAAGTCGAAGTTGATTTATTAATTTAATCTCGATAATTTTTCTATTAAAGAGATAAATTGGAGTGTTTTTCTATCAAAGAGAAAACAAAGGAAATGCTTCATTCACCATAAGGGTGGGAGATGAGATTATAGAAGATTTACAAGACCAACACCGAGGTCATATGTTAGCTAATGGAAGAGCAAGATAACATAACATGCCGATCTGTTTGGCATTTGGGTAATTACTATATGGAGTTTTAAGTACATTATTGGTACTTTGAACATGTTTGGTGATTTGAGATGGTTAAGTACATTTTTGGTACTTTGAATTATCAAGCCGAGTTCGGGCGAGGCCACACAATAAGTTTGGACAAGGCCACGAAAGGTTATCGGATAAGCAAAGATATGGCGAATTTGAACGAGCCGCGAAGGTTAGTTCTTCTTTTGATTTTCTTAATCCATCAACAAGTTGAGAATTAAGAGGGGGCGATGTTTGTACCCTATTAAAATAGTGTATGTGCGTAACGCACAAGCTATTTGATGTTCGGTACAATCCGGTTTATTGTGGAAACCGGTGGGTTTATGTGGAAACCCGCATGGCTTATTGTGGAAGCCTAACCCGGTTTTTGTGGAAACCGGTGGGTTTATTGTGGGAAACCCGCATGGCTTATTGTGGAAGCCTAACCGGTTTATTGTGGAAACCCGGTGGGTTTATTGTGGAAACCCGCATGGCTTATTGTGGAAGCCTAACCGGGTTTATTTTGGAAACCGGTGGGTTTATTGTGGAAACCCGCATGGCTTATTGTGAAGCCTAACCCGGTTTATTGTGGAAACCAGGTGGGTTTATTGGGAAACCCGCATGGCTTATTGTGGAAGCCTAACTTAGGTTTATTGTGGAAACCGGTGGGTTTATTGTGGAAACCCGCACGGCTAATTATGGAAGCCCTGGATTTGGGTTGTTGGGGAGACCGGTGGGTTTATTATGGAAACCCACTAGGCTTATTATCAAGCTTGGGGAGTCTTGAATAATTATTTATTTATAATTATTAATGATATTTGAGATAAATGCGGGATCCTAAATAAAGAGGATAATTATCTTAAATACTTATAATTATCATTTAAGATAAATATTATTTAAGATAAATAAGGATTATGGTAAATATTAGGGTTTATCATGAATCTGGATGTTATTTGAGGTTTATACAGATGAGGGAAGTTATGAGGATAACTATCAAAACCCTAAAGCTACATCTATTTCTGCCTATATATAGAGGCTAAATCTCAACACAAAAGGTAGACAATTTCTATTCCTTTCTTAACAACCTACTTGCATAGAACTCTTGTTGATTTTAGCATCGGAGTGTCTTTGCAGGTACCCCCACCATTTTCAATCAACAATTCTTTGGAGAATCTAATCAACGGCGGCGATTCGATCATCTTACACACATCTCGAAGATTGTTGGGGTGATTAATTTTGCACCAACACCTATCTTCTAGATGGGAAAATCTTCGTATGGATGAAGACGACACCTTTGATGAGTTTGATGAAAAACTTTGAAATAGTGAATGCCTCTTATGCTTTAGGAAAAACTATTTCGGATAAAGATATTGTGTGTAAATTCTAAGGTCTTTACCACCAAGATACGAATCTAAAAGCATGCCATCATGGAAGCTAATGATCTTTCCACACTATCTAGAAGTGCTCTAGTTGGTAAATTAAAGATCTTTGACCTTGAATATCAATTCAAGAATGAAGTGGGTATTACCCTCAAAGCTGTAACCAAGACTTGTTCTTCGGATACAAAACTGAGAATTGCAGTGTTGATACGACTGCACGCCAATTTAGAAAGTTATTAAGAAAAAAGAAAAGGAATTCTTCTCCTTCTCAAAAATCACAGAAGTGTGTAGAGAATAAAGAACAAAATAATTCTGATAGCTCTAATTGTTCCGAGGATCAAGAGAACAAAGATTTCCATGCAACTGTTGAATGCACATCTGTAAAGGATATTGAAATAACTTTAGAATCAAAAACACTTGAATGTGATAAACTCTGCAAAGAGAATGAAAATCTTAAAAGGGAACTTGATATTCTATATAAGGATATAGAACGTGTAAGCAATGGTGGGACTTATCTTGAAGTCTCGGAAAAATACAGAAAACAAAAAGGTGATGATCGAGAAGCCCCAGAGCCAAAGGCACTCGACTGTGATCTTCGTGAAGAGAATGAAAGATTGAAAAAGGAACTTGATGATCTGTATAAAGATATAGAAATTATTGGTGGTGGTCATTATCGTGAATGCGTGAAATGTTACAGAGAGCAAATCGAAAAAAGTCAAGATCGAAAAGTGAAGCTATACAAAGAGTTGGAAAACCTGAAGAACACTAAGGTAAGTAATTCTACCGAATCTAAAATAGATTATAAAGTTCAAATTGATAAATTTAAGGTTGATCTAGATAATGCTCTTGAAAAAATAAAAACATTGGAAAAAGAGAATATGAGTCTAAAAACGGACTTGAAAAAGTTCGATAGTAGCACAAAACAACTTGACTCAATGTTGAAGTCAACTAGAGTTCCGCATGACACGCGAGGATTGGGATACAAAGGTAAACACACTTTGAATGCTAAACAGGAGACAAAGTTTGTAAAGCCTAAAGACTCTGCTGAAGAAATTGCTTCAAAAGTTGCCACAAAAGATTGCTCTTCCATAAAAGAAAAATCTATAGCACCTTCATCCTCAACAAAAGATGGAAAACGCAAATTCTGTCAAACTCCAATAAAAGAGAATCCACAACAAGGTAACACTAAGCCTCATGTTTCGTGTTTTAATAAGCATTGCTCTTATTATGGAAATAAAGGACACTTGGAAAGAAGCTGCAGATTCCGTAAAAGGAATGAGAAAGCCATAGATGCACGCGTTATCGCAAAATTGGCTGAACTCAATAATGCTTCTCGTGCTAAATAAGTACATCATTGTCCTAAAAATGAACAAAAGAATTATTGTAATGATAGTTCAAAGTTTGCTTATCAGGTTTCTACAAAGTTTTCTCAGAATCACTCAAACTACAAAAGGAGAGATAACTTTGTAAAGACCAGATCTGATGTTCCAAATTGGAGAAAGGCTAACTCTCAGAGTTTTCAACATTTCAGTTACCCTAATGTTTCTTCAAGAGATTCATCTTGGATTTCAGGAAGAAATAATGGGAAGAACAAAGCTACTTCAGCAAAACCCATTTCTAAATGAAGTCCAAAGTCTTCTCTAAATACAACCAGGATGGTATCAAAAGATAATCACAATGATGACACTCGAATGATAAGTTTCAATACTCATGACATTCAGAATATTGTGTTAAACGTTCTTGAACAAATGAATGTATCTCCATGTTGTTGTCGTTATATGAGATAGGTCTCATAATCGGTTACCTTTTTATGATTTTGTGACTTTTGATTTAGCGGATTTCATATCTAACTTGTTGGGTTGCTTAATCAAATAATCATAAAAGGATGATGACAATTAATCCCATATGTGAATCACGATTATACTATTATCAATTTATTTCTCATAAGTTGTGTATATAGTATACATATGAGTCTTTGGTATCAGCTTATTACTATTGGCACATAATATTTAAAACCACTTCAACCTTTCTCTGGTAAAGGTTGCTTTTGCTATTCTTATGTCTTTGCGAAAGGATGAGAAGAACAACGAGGAAAAGAAGTGGATGCGAAATTTGAGGTAACAATCTTGTTAGTTAATTGTTTTCCTGTTTAAGAAAAGCTTGAGTTTAT
The DNA here is from genome assembly GCA_023531295.1 of Papaver armeniacum. NCBI lineage: Eukaryota > Viridiplantae > Streptophyta > Magnoliopsida > Ranunculales > Papaveraceae > Papaver > Papaver armeniacum. Next base: position 68,729 of record JAJJWW010015148.1, read on the forward strand.
ATTATATATACTTGTTGCTTTTGATTAACAAAATTTCGGTTCATTGATATTTATTCCATGATGTGTGTGTGGATGTGTGTTTCAATTGGTTTCGGTTAAGAAAAACTATTGTTATCTTGCTTTATTGTGTGGTATCAATTGTTTAGGCTTACAAAATTTCGGTACAATTGATGTGTGTGTGAGATTCAATTGGTTCCGGTTAAGAAAACTATTGTTATCTTGCTTTTGTATGGTATCAATCGTTTAGGCTTACAAAATTACGGTACAATTGCGGTGCTTATAATGTCTATGTTGTTTCAATTGCTTCCGGTTGAGGTGAATAATTATGCAAGTTGATTTATTTTCGTTTGTATGAATTATTTATGGCTTAACGAAATAATATGTGTACGGGATGAGTTGTTTAGTCCAATTCGATTCTGGATAAGAAACTAAGTTAATTCTGATCTTATTTAGACTTATCGAAGTGAGGTTTCGGTTATTCAAGTCTAATCGAATGCCTAAACAAGAAATGCTAGTTAACTAACCTAGTACTTATCTTGTTTAAAATTGAAAGGTCTAAGTTTATGGATAATTAGAACCTGGTGAGAAAAATGGAGTTTATCTTTATTTTGGTCTTATCAAATTAAGCGTTTGTTTTTGAACAATCGGTTTAGCAAAGGGACTAACATGCTTAGTTGTTTTTGTTTGCTAAACTAAATTAGAAAAATTATTTCGGACAATTGTTTCCGTGGTAACATATCAAAATAAGACTACTTGTAGTTTCGATTTTGATATTGGTTATCAGAACATGATGTGTGGAACCCTCGTGCCTAACTCTACAGGTTTGCAAGTTTATTCTGAGATTTGTAAGTTTCTTTCCGTGTTGTCCTTTATTTTTTCGTATCATTGTCATTTTTGTGACAAAAAGGGGGAGAAATATATGGAGTAAACAGGTGATGCTGGCATTGATATTTATATTGATTGGCATCGCTAGGGAAAAAAATATTGGTACTTGAATGTTTTTATCTAACGAAAGAGTGAAAGCACAGACTAAGGGGGAGTAACATGTCATATGATTGGTATAACAAAGATGTGCGGATTGAATATCTACCTATCTTCCTTAGGGGAGTAATAACTTTGTTATTATAATGTCAACAACGACATTTTCAAGGAATGAATGTAAGCAGTTTCACTGTGCTGTTGAATCGGGAATCAAGCGGATTGTAATGAATTATTGTAATTTGTTTATCCATATGATGTAAGAGTTTTGTCACTAAAACTGACAAAGGGGGAGATTGTTAGAGCATGTCTCGGTTGAACCCACCAAGCATTGGTATGTCAAGTTTGGTTGTCATATTTTAGTGAATCAAAACTCATGTTAAGAGTCGCTTGATTATGTACTAGAGTTAAACTTCGTATAGGTTAGCTTGAAAGTATTAGGATATGAGACATTACAAGTATTGCGAAGACTTGAAGATGTGAAGAAACAAGGAGCTACAACGACAATAATCATGCTTCCACTTGAGGTTAGTGATATTTGACTTGAACTGTTTCATTCCCTAACGTATCTTTCAAGTCGTGCATATTGAAAACATAACTGTGAAACATATTTGAACTCTAGATAGACATAGTATTAAGGAATACAATACGAGTTTTATTGCTTAACCATTAAACTTTGTAGATAAGACATCGTCATAATCATTTGAATGCTATTGTGATTATGTATGGGTATGAGGTGAGGATTTCATCCTAGGGAACAATGTTTACATGTGTTCTAAGGAAGTAAGTTCATAAACTTGTTTGTGGACCGAAAAGGAAATTGTCAGGTGTTATTGGTTTTGTTATTCATTGCAAATCTTATGAACAACCAATATGAGACTATAACCGCTCACAACTTGTTGTGTTCTTGGTAGAACTATTCACAAAGGCCTGACTTATGTATTGGTATAACTTTTATTAGTAAAACCGATCTTAAGTAATCACTTGTGGTATGATCGGATTTATGTCTGACCTTGTAAGGGAAAGGGAACCGATCCTAGTAAGGGAAAGGGAACCGATCCTAGTAAGGGGTACAGTACATCAAATGGAACCGATCCTTGTATGGGGTGCGGCAAGGTTTATAGCAGAAAGGGGAACCGATCTTATGGACATGTGCAACACATATAAGTTAGATACCATATATATGTGAGGAACCGATCCTAGTACCTAGTCAACCGAACTTTTGGGAAGCTAGTGTGACTATGCACAATACTCACATGGAGGTAGAACCGAAACTTGTTTTGGTAGAACCGTAAACCCATGATTGTGATTGAATGTTGGTTTGATCAATCACATAGTTCTTGAAAGTTAGATGAACCAATTCTAAACTTGTTTGGAAGTGTGGAAAATCGGTTTCAAGGTTGTAAGTGTGAAAGAGAACTTACAAAGTTAATATGTCGACAAACTTTGAACATGTGCTGTGAATGTTTATTTCTATAATTGTTCAAAGATATTTCTTAACGGCTAAGGGAAGAGAATCCCAGGATCGAAACATAAGTAAGTTAAGAATCTTTTAATTAAGGTTATTAATTTCATTTTGTAGGGAAATTACAGAATTAGTAAAGTGCATTTACTAATTAGATTTTCCGAGAGATTTCGATCGTTATTTTTGGACAGAGCATTTACAGGAATTATGAAAACCGAATCTGTGATTTTATGAATATCTTGAGAATATTTTCGGTTTTGGAAATTCCTTGGTGTCCAAACTTCCTTGTCTATAAATACACGAAGTTTGCCTTTCTAGCAAACTAATCCTTCGTAACAACAAATTTACTCTTTTGTTGTTTTTACTGGTGTAGCCGCCTATTCGGAGAGGAGAGTAACCTAATTAGGCGAAATCTATTTCGGCCGCTCAATTTAAAGTCTTCTTTCGGATTGAGAATCTCTAGCGCGACCCGTTGGTGGGAAACTAAATAATTGCGGTTTATCTTTGTTTTCGATTGATTTGATTGACTAACGGTTGTTGAATCTTTGATTGCACCTAGTTTGTTTATTCTTGAGAACCTTCTCTTATGATATAAGGCTCACTCAAACTAGATCAAAGATCAACGTTTCTACGGATCTAAGTCTTTCTAGATCCGTAAGAAAGATTCATTGATTTGCCATTGTTAACGAGACTCGTTCGTGCGACAAATCAATAAGGAATCAAGTTTATTTTTGCAGATTGTTACTTTGAAGATTAAATCGAAGATTGAAGAATTTGAAGAATTGAAGAAGAAGTTGTTGTGAATCATTAAGAAGATATACTAGATCTACTCCTAAAGAGAACATCTGTTCTGCTAGGATATTGGGTATCAAATATCTATTGAGAACTTCGGTTCTTCTAGATATTATCAAATCAAGAATACTACTGAAGTTGAGTAACTAGGATCTTAGTTTACTTAGTAGTGTCTACACGAAGTTGCAGGTTTACTTTTTGCAGTGTCTTAATTCATTGAGTATTCAAATCTGGACTAGGTCCCGGGGTTTTTCTACAAGATTGTAGTTTTCCTCGTTAACAAAATTCTGGTGTGTGCTTTACTTTATTTCCGCATTATAATTGTTTTTATACTATAATTAAAGTAATTACACTTGTACGTTAACTAGGCACTTGATATTTATCTTATAAGGTTTCAGTTATCAAGTGAACACTTTGCCGTAGTATTGTCTCGATTCATATCCATAGACGATCACACAAAGTGTATTGGATTTCTCCACTTGTCTGATATAATTATTCACGTGTTAGACCAGTTCGGACTAACCCTATTTCAAGTGGACACTGTGTTGAAATATTCCTTGAGTGATCGTTGCTCCAAGAGGTTTATACACGGTAGAGATTGAATAGGTCGTGATCAAATAAAAAGATTGTGGTGTATTTGGGTACCCTCATCTTTTCACACGGTGCATATTACACAGGCGTCAACAAAGTAACCAACCATGGTGGTACGGTAATTTTCAGTAATATCAACAACTTAGGTCAACATTTTGGATCAGAATCTTACAATTTTCCAATGGTTTTTTTATTTTTTTGCATTTTTATATGTGTTTTCCAAATTTATATTTTGTCTCACTGATTATGTGTTTGTATGTATGAAACCCATTGGAATTGTAAGGCTTTCACGTTGTTTGATTGATTTTACAGGATTAATGATGGAGAGAATATGATGATCTAGTGAACTCCGAGTATTCTAGTGAACACCAAATCTGAAATGTTCATCTTTTTCACCTGTAACTCTGGAATTTCATTTTCTGCTCCTGGGATTGAACGAATTTGACCATGTTTCAACTTACGAATCAATGGGTGGAGGTATAAAATCTACAGATCGATCGAATTTGCAAAATCGGCAGAGTTTAATATTTATTTTTTTGTAGTTTGGAAAAAAAATGAAGAACAAATTGGATTCTCCTCGAACCAATGGAGTTTTGGATGAACTTTGAACATGTATTTTTGTTATCTGATTTTCTTTAATTGAAATCCGTGATTAATTTTAGTAATAGTATTTAAAAAATTGTGAAATTTCTGAAATTGATTTTTTTCTTAATGTTTTTGTGCAAAGATTGTTAGTCCGGAAAAATACCCAATTTCTGATCCCTAACCCAGACCCATCAATGATTATAAGAATTCGTTTGATCTTTGATTGCATTTGGGAAGATATTTGTTTGGGTTGGTGGTTGCGGCGGTTGCGGCGACGACGCTGGTTGTGGTTATGGTAGCATAGTTTTACTGGTGTTGGTGGATAAAGAGAGAGTTTTGTGGCTGAGGTGGCGGGTGTGGTGGTGGCCCTGGTTATGCTGCTGCTGCTAATGGCGGCAGCGCCGCTAGTAAAAAAAGAGGTTATGTGATAGAGAGGCCATATAAGGGAGGAGGTATTTATGTAATAAGAAGGTGAAGTAACCATGTTTGCATAAGATTTAGCGGAGTTCCTGGTGATGGTGTTGCTGGTGATGATGATAGTGGTGGGGGCGATGGTGTTGCTGGTGGCGATGGAGTGATGATAGTGGCACTAATAAGCGAATATCGAAAAGAAAGAGCTGCATTTTTTGTGTAAATGTGTAAAAGATGGAGGGGCATTTCCGTCGAGTAACCAAAAAGTCACACGGAATTTGTCTCCGTGACGGGAATCTTTTTCAGAATATTCCGATATCTGAACGGCTCAGATTTAAAGTTGTGTGATCCAACGACTCATGTCACTTAACTTTTTCGATGTGATTTTCTTAGTTGATCATATCCACAACCAAGAGTTTCTACGACCCAAAGTCGAAGACTTGATAAACAAATCTGTCTCACACAGAAAAGTCTATAGATTGAATAAATATGTCTCCCACAGAAATACCCAAGAGTTTTTGTTCTATCTTTTGATAAATCAAGGTGAACATGAACCAATTGATAAACCGGACTTATATTCCCGAAGAACAGCCTAGTATTATCAATCACCTCACAATAATCTTAATCGACTAGCGAAACAAGATATTGTGGAATCACAAACGATGAGACGAAGATGTTTGTGATTACTTTTATTTTGCCTATCGGAGAAATTAATCTCGAGTCAATTATTTCAATTGTACTCAATGCGATAGAATCGGGCAAGATCAGAACACGCAACTACAAAGAAATAGTTGGGTCTAGCTTCACAATCCCAATGAAGTCTTTTAAGTCGTTAACTTACAGGGTATCGATAGAAACCTAAGGTTAAAGGAGAATCGACTCTAGTTTATGCAACTAGTAACACACAGGAGGCGTGGGGATTAGTTTTCCCTGTTGCTAGAGTTCTCCTTTATATAGTTTTCAAATCAAGGTTTGCAATCAAAGTTACCTTGGTAACAAAGCATTCAATATTCACCGCTAGATGAAAAAACTAATTAGATTCATGTTTCAACCGTTATATCGAACTTAGCTTGTTACATACAAATGAAAACGTGTACACCATGTTGGTTCACAAATAGTTAACCGAGGTTATCCATATGATTACTCTCATATCAACCTTATTCATCTTAACCATAACTAGTTCAGATAACTCAAATGAAACTAGTTAAAGAGTTTTTCAATTGCTATATTCTCATAGAATTATACAAGAACACAATTGAAGAAAAATTGGTTTGATTCACTCGAATCAAGCATGAACATTATAGCCACGGTTTGCAAAGATTGCATTCCTTATTATATAAATTTTTATGTTCATGTTCAAAACCGATTTTAGAACTTTAACCTCCAAGTATGCAAACGTGCACGCATACTTGAAATACCCGGACTGAGATTGGGTTTCTCCAGTACGTAAACGGGTACGTGAACTTTCAATCCCAGCAGAAATTCTCGGACATGAACCTGTACGCCAGTACGCGAACGGGTACGCATACTTAGGTTCCCGAATTTCTCAAACCAACAGGTACACAAACGGGTGCGCATACTATGGTTCCCGGACATGGATTACATATGTACAGGATCCAAGTGATAGATGAGTCTCAGTCTCCACATACCTTTTGTCGATGAAGTTCCACAAGCTCCCCTTGGTAGTTCTTCGTCTTCAAATGATGAACGCCGTGAAGTCTAAGCTCAACTACACAATCTATGTCCAAGTCCGAGACATCTATAAATAGGCTAGAAATCAAGACTTATAGTTTTTATCACTAACATTGACAAACATGCTTGAGATAGTGATAAGTGCATAATTCATATGATTTTAGTGTCCATTCCATACTTGTTTAAGCTATTATTCTTGCATATTTTCGTATTATTACTATTGCTTTCTCTTATTTGTCTCTAATAGGTGAATCATCCAAAAAGGAGCTACAAAGTGCTGAAAAGAGCTAGGAAGAGAAGTATTCCAAGTATCCAAGTGCCAAAGTCCAAGAGAAGTGGAAGAAAAGCGACGAAAGGAGCAAAACGCTCAAAATTAAGAGAAGGGCCAAAGACCGATATTAACTCATTAAAATTAAGTATTTCTCATCATCATCTTGAAGAGAATTGAAAGATAAAAATAATTCAAAAAGAATGAGGCCATTCCGAATTCGGATGAAGAAGTTGTGGCCAAAACAATCTTTTATTGAATACCGAAGACAATAAAGTTCGCGGACGGGTTTCATACTCTAATTCCGAACATTTCTGCTGGAATTTGAAGTTCGCGGACTGGGTTCGCGAACTTAGCAAGTATGAAATGTGTATTAATACCTTGGAAGGCCTAAGGGACGTTTGGATTCGTTATTTCATATTTTCGGGTCGGGTTCTTGAACCGAACTAAATACTTGATGGCCAAGCAATGTAAACCTATAAAAATAGGTATTAGGCCTTTCATCATCGAATCTCATATTATACTTTTGTTCTTCATTAATATTTTAGGGTTTACCCCTTTAGGGGGAAACCAGGTAATTGTGTAATCATGAGAAAATAAATCCTTTGTTGATTAAGGATGAATTCAATGTTCTAAGCGTGAAGCTTTATTAATAATACAAAACTATTGAGAGTTTTATCATTATCGTTTTTCTTTACCATATCTAGGGTTTATGAGTGATTCTTAGATTGATTTGGGATGCATACTAGATTAGTCTATTGATCGTTCTATAGCTAGTAGAAGTTATGAGATAAGTAATCGTCGATTAACTCTCTACACAAGTAGAAATCGCGAGACCTTACAGAGGGATTCTGTGGAGCAATCGTGTGTGAAGACAACACCAGCAAGTAAACCTTGATCTAAGAGTTTAACTACTGGGATCAACCTAAATTCACAAAGCTTAAGGCATTCGATTGGATTACATCTTGAGTGATCTACTACTTGGTGGTTCGTTGAATAGAATCTGGTAGTCGAGAACTTCAGTATCCAGTGATTAAAGGAGTTTTGGGGATAACACTGATCTAGTTGTTATTCTACGGTTGGTGATGAATGGTTCTTACGAACAATAGATAAGTATACTAATCCTGTTAACGCTTGGTAACGGCGAAATATTCCTTGATCATCTCTTTTCTTTATTGTCTTTATATTTATCTTACAACCAAAACCCCCTTTTGTTATTTACTTTATTTTCTTTGATCAAATAACCTATCAATTACATGACTGTGGGAACGATCTCTTACTACCGCTATATTACCAGTCAATTAGTGGGAAATATCTTTATTAATTTGTTGTGCCTACGACAGCCCATACAAATTTTGCGCCGCTGCCTGGGAGCAGTTGCTAATTGATTTGTTATTTGTTTAGCTTGTTTTTATTTATTTTTTATTTTTATTTTGATTTTCTTTTTCTTGTGAGTCGTCATGTTTCCTTACGGAAATAACATGTACGGAGCACAAGATTACGAATACAACAGTGGTAATCAATATGGTTTTCAATCTCATTCATATGACAACTACCAACCATCCTATGGGTATAATCAAAACCAATCTTTTGGGTATGATCAATATCCTACGGAACCTTATGGATATTCACATACATATCAACAACCTTATGATGTGGAAAATCACAAGGATGGGAGGATAGTTATGCTTCTAATCATTTATCTCCTGAACTTGAGCAGAAGTTTGATCAAATTGTGCATTATTTAAAGGCCAGCATTTCCACAATGGAGTCACTCAATGAGCAACTAAGCGCAGAGAACAATATGCCAACGGAATCTTACTTCAATATGTCTAACCAAACTCCTGATCGTTTTTACGATCATTCACCTATTCAAAAAGGGGAGACTTGGTTTGGAAATACTGTGGTGAGTGAAGGTGTTGGTTTTGATGAATGTCTTGACCAATTCCAAGCGATGGCACAACATCAACAACGGCTCCATACAGTTCAAGATGAACAATATGAGCAACTTCGGGAAATTCAAAGGCGTGCGGAGAACTTAAAAATACAAATTGCTCAACTTAGTGAAGGTGGAATGAGGAAGAAGTTTGGCCTCAAAATCAAAACACCTCTGAAATTCCTATGGATGACGAAGATTCCGATGAAGATGAGCAACCTTTCGAAAGTCCTTGCAACAATGATACGATTATTCCAACTCCGGATCTTTATAACGATCTTTCGCCCATTCAAAAGGAGGAGATTGGGTATGACATATTTATTTTTATAAATGGTGTAACGTACTCAAACGAAGAAATTAGGAGTTGCATCAATGAACTAGACGTTTTGGGAGAGGATTCCGATTCCGATGACGAGGTTGTTGAAGAGATTGAGATTGAGAATGAAACCAAATTGATTAAAGTCGTGGAAGACCCAATTGAGCTAGTTAATAATAGTTCGATAGAGGACCACGATATACTCGAGGTAAATAATTCACTGGAAATAATTAATGAGGATCCGATACAAGGTTTGTCTAATCCTTTGCTTAATTCTATATCTATTGATCCTTTCCATCCAATTGAAGTAGATTCTAAAAGAGTTGTTAACCCAACTTTTAAGAAAATACCTCACTTTGGATTGGAGTTGTGTGCTTCAAAAGTTTTAACGGATTATTTTGCTTCTAAGTATCCACCACTTGATGTGTTTGATTCGAGTATTGTGCAGGTTCACCCAGCTGAGGAACCTTTTAAAATTCCCAAATTGTATGTTCTTTATCCACTTCCGAGTGTTGAAAGGACTAAGTATGGGGGAAACTTCAATAAAGTGATAGCTTCAATATTTATATCTTGTGCTAATGTTTTTGTGAAGCTATTATTTGAATTGCAGATTGTTATTTGGAAGGATTACCAAATTTTCAGATTATTAGTGTACGGACGATAACAATAACGTCGGGCTGACGACGTTAAACCAAGCGCTAAATGGGAGGCAACCCATCGGTTTTGTATCTCTATCCCTTTTGTTTTTAATTTTCTTAGTTTTTCATATCATATCTTGCATTCCCATCTTAGATTTTACAAAGTCCTATATCTATAATGAAAGTTTTGACGAAACTATTTGCGTCAGAAAAATTCTGACTGCGCACTTGTTACGAAAATAGCTCTCGAGACTTCATACGGAGTCCGATTTGAATGGTTGACCCCAACTTTTAAAGAAGACAGACTCACCTTTCTTTTCCAAAAATAAAATCTAAATTTGGAGTCCGGTAAGTTGGAGCGATAGGCCTGGACATTTGAGTTTCGGTATTTTTCCAGAACTTTTTCAGATTGCATGTCTGTCAGTCCGGAGGCCATAAAAGTCAGACCGTTTATCGAAACACTGTGAAATTTTGATACCTTATAGACAAGACGTAGGCGAACAACTTTCGTTTAGGATGTTTTTCCTAGTTCCCTACCCATTGGTACAGTTTTTGAGTTTTTTTTTCAGGGCTGTTATGTCAGAAATCAGAATTTCCGGTTTTGAACATTGAGGACAATGTTGAGTTTAAGTGTGGGGGAGTAGTTAAGCATGTTTGGTGTGCATATAAAATAATAATAGTAATACTCTTTGATTTCTTTCATACTCGAGACTTCATCTTTTGGAGTTAATTATGAGCTATTTAGGATGACACTCTAAACCTTTTTAAGGTTGAAACAGTTCTTACAGCTATAGATTGAGTTCCACTTTATCATTCCACAGTCCTTAAATATATACGTTCATAATTGAATGCGAAACTAAGCTATGGTAGTCATTTGAAAGATTCATCCTTGCAATTAATCATTACTGAATCACTTTCTTTTTATTTTTGCAGTTATATGTTTCTCTAAAGTGATTTGGTGGGATCCTGATACTGCCGTGGATGTTGTAGCAAGGTAATCATTGGTTGAGTTTATATAAAAGCCCCATAAGACAATTGTCTTACACTCGTAAAGAGTAAAGAGTAATCCGGAAAAAAAAAAAAAAAAAGGAAAAAAAAAATTAAAATTAAAAAAGGTGTAGTTATTCAAAAAGGTGTAGGAGCTCAGCTTGTTGCTAGGCTTCCGACCAATTTCTTACCAGAAGATAGTCTTTCTGATTTGTAATTACTTGGTAAAAATTCTGAAAACATGCTGAAAAAAATAAATTAAAATTAAAATATATACATATATATATAAGGCTCCTCTTCATTTATCGACACTAATAAATGATAGGTCCGGAATCGCGGATAATCATAGTCGATGAAAACAAAAATCATATCATCATTATATAGCAAGTCAAAAAGACTATTGATGAGGTTCTTGACACTTGGATGACAGTATGTGTGAAACGTTGCCCCTGTCTCCGTCGCCTAAACAAGCGTGGAACGCAGGATCCAAGGCAACTATCACGTACTTGCTGAAAAGGAAACATGCGCTTAGAGTATCTAATCATGTGGTCGAGTTAAATGGGTGCTTCTCTCAACTATTGTGTTATAAATAAGAATCCTTTGACGACATTCATATAAGTATTGTGGGTAACATCTTTCACTTAAGTCAACATTTGCACACTTCACTTTTATATTTCCATTTTCTTATCTATCCATGTGATTTCAGTATGCGAGTGTTGTGACAAATATTGCAACAAGTACGATGACTATCTTAGTAGAGTTTTGCAATCAGGTTGAATGACACACGTAAGTAATTACTTATGTGTGATGATTGGAATGTATGTGGGATGTTTGTAGTTAAAGAACATATGCGAGCTAAATATTTGGCTTTCTACTTTGTGTCTATCCTTAGCGGTTCTTCCAAGGCGAGAAATTGGAGTAGGTTTTGTGGGTATACCTCTTGTAAACCCTCACGAGACTATAACTCGTCCACTAGGGACACCTAGGGGTATAAAGGCTTGTTATACATGCTAAGTATGACCGTTTTCTCAACGACATGGAGTTGTTGTATTTAGGATTAGTTTTATTTATTTTAATGCTCGAGGACTAGCAAAAGCTAAGTGTGGGGGAATTTGATAAGTGCATAATTTATATGATTTTAGTGTCCATTCCATACTTGTTTAAGCTATTATTCTTGCATATTTTCGTATTATTACTATTGTTTTCTCTTATTTGCCTCTAATAGGTGAATCATCCAAAAAAGAGATACAAAGTGCTGAAAAGAGCTAGGAAGATAAGTATTCCAAGTATCCAAGTTCCAAAGTCCAAGAGAAGTGGAAGAAAAACGACGAAAAGGAGCAAAACGCTCAAAATTAAGAGAAGGGCCAAAGACCAATTTTAACTCATTCAAATTAAAGATTTCTCATCATAATATTTAAGAGAATTGAAATATAAAAAGAATGCAAAAAGAATGAGGCCATTCCGAATTCGGATGAAGAAGTTGTGGCCAAAACAAGCTTTTATTGAATACCGAAGACAGTAAAGTTCGCGGACGAGTTTCATACTCTAATTCCGAAAATTTCTGCTGGAATTTGAAGTTCACGGAATGGGTTCGCGAACTTAGCAAGTAGGAAACATGTATTAATACCTTGGAAGGCCTAAGGGCACGTTTGGATTCGTTACTTCATATTTTCGGGTCGGGTTCTTGAACCGAACTAAATACTTGATGGCCAAGCAATGTAAGCCTATAAAAATAGGTATTAGGCCTTTCATCATCGAATTTCATATTATACTTTTGTTCTTCATTAATATTTTAGGGTTTACCCCTTTAGGGGGAAACCGGGTAATTGTGTAATCATGAGATACTAAATCCTTTGTTGATTAAGGATGAATTCAATGTTCTAAGCGTGAAGCTTTATTAATAATACAAATCTATTGAGAGTTTTTATCATCATCGTTTGTCTTTACCATATCTAGGGTTTATGAGTGATTCTTAGATTGATTTGGGATGCATACTATATTAGTCTATTGATCGTTCTATTGCTAGTAGAAGTTATGAGATAAGTAATCGTCGATTAACTCTCTACACAAGTAGAAATCGCGAGACCTTACAGAGGGATTCTGTGGAGCAATCGTTTGTGAAGACAACACCAGCAAGTAAACCTTGATCTAAGAGTTTAACTACTGGGATCAACCTAAATTCACAAAGCTTAAGGCGTTCGATTGGATTACACCTTGAGTGATCTACTACTTGGTGGTTCATTGAATAGAATCTGGTAGTCGAGAACTTCCGTATCCAGTGATTAAAGGAGTTTTGGGGATAACACTGATTTAGCTGTTATTCTACGGTTGGTGATGAATGGTTCTTACGAACAATAGATAAGTATACTAATCTTGTTAACGCTTGGTAACGGCGAAGGATTCCTTGATCATCTCATTTCTTTATTGTCTTTATATTTATCTTACAACCAAAACCCCCTTTTGTTATTTACTTTATTTTGTTGATCAAATAACCTATCAATTACATGAAATGCACCTGTAATCACTTCACAGCTGCCAGATACTCGAGCACAACCCATCATCTTCTCCCGTTTTAAGAGCCAACAGCAACTCAACATCTTAACCTGCAGTTCCATACATCAACCATTGTTGCCAGGAGCTAATTCAACCCACACTACAAACAATGCCACCATTCCAGCCTTTGATTCCATGTCGAGAACCCCTAAAACTCCAGCCAACATCGCCATGCTCGTTTCACCTTCTCCATTGATGTTGCTGCTAAACCTCTCCGTTTGCCTGTGCTCACAAAACATGAACCCAAGACGACTGGATCATCATTCATGCCTCATTAAATTCAATCACAGCAGCACTTTCTTCCATCGGTTTTAGCAGCTCGACCAATTACCTCCACAACAAGTTCGAATCACTGAACCAAGATCATCCTTGCTACTGAACCGAGACCAAGAGTTCTGTCAAATGAATTAACCACTCCTTTGCCACATCCATGAAGCTCGGACCTTAAGTTCTTGTACTCGAAAACATCTCTTGGACCTCCACCCGTTCAAATTCTCGAGTCGTACATCACCTCATTGAGATTATAACCACTTCCCCGCACCTGATTCATTTCGCACCTGCAATTGACATCGCCAACACACTCCATTTCAGCTCATTGAAACATCAAACAACCCATCTCATTCATTCATAATACCACTTCCATTCTTCCTCTGTAATCACTGCAACACAGTTTCACAAGCATATCTCTTGCTTCTGTCATTTCAATCCATCAGTTCTCTTGTAATCAGCTCTGCAAGCATCTTTACTTCTTCGCACTTTCACATCCAGCTTTGCTGCTGCCAATCACCACTTGCTCGAGATCAAGAGTTTACAGTGAGAAACCTTGATGCCTCTTTGCTGTATTTATTTCTCAGTTGAGAGCTTCCATTTGCCTCACCAGTTACCAGCCAGCCCACTTCACTGCATTCCAGACACTGCCGCAAGCTTGAACCCAGTTCACAAATTAACTCCAGGCCTCAGCCAACACTACCAAACATCAAGCTTCCCTGTCTTGGTCTTTTATGCTCAAATCTCTCAAAACCCAAATCTTCTTTTCCTGCTTCGGGCTTCTAAATATGAGTCCTAGTCGTTGCCAACAACTCTTATAAGCGACTAACAAGCTCACGGCAAACCAGCTACCTAGCTCCTTCGTTGACTAACCTTCCGCTTAAATACAACTCAAAGCTTAACGGCCAACTCTCCATCAACCACTACCGGGTCCCTTCAACCGAACATGACCTCTTCCTTGGAAACAATCACAAGACCCATGGCACTCCTTGGCAACAAATTGGTGTCGCAACTCATGGCAATCGAACTTGAATTTTGGGAAGGACTTTCTATTCAAGCATTTTCTCAAGCACCTTCTTTGCATTTATTGATGATACATATTTGAGCTTCTTCTTTGTTTCTAAGGCCATTCCGTCTCCTTCCCAGCGACTTCTCTTCCTTGGCTTCTCTTGTTAATCAACTAAACCTTCAGTTGTAGCTCCTCTTGCTGGCTGTACAAATCTGAGAGCAAACCCATTTCTCGGACTCGTCCCGGTGCTTCTCTGCATCGTAACTTGAGCTAAGAACCATCGAACACGACCACATCTTCTTGCTCTTGCATGTTGAGATACCCACAAAATTATTCGCACAATTCAGGCAAGCAACATCATCTCCAAGCTGAATCCATTTCAGCCACCAAACCATAAAATCCGCTGATGAACAAACCCCATCTCGATCTCCGGCACGTAGCAAGGAGTGTAGACTATCGTGACTCGAACTGATGAAGGATTCGATCCCTGTCTCATTTAAGCTCTCATAGCAGCGCCTCCATTCTTGTTTTCAGGGAGCATGAGTTAATGAGAAAAGGGAAAATTGAATTTGTCTGAGAAGCAACTCGACCTAAATCGGTCCGTCCGTGCGTATTGGGATATCTACACCCTTGTTTTTATATAGGCCACAAGCAGATTATGTGGCTTGTTAGTTCCAGTGCAACTCAGCCCAATTCTCTATTCGACCTCATTCTTCATCTCCTCCTTCACGCAACCGTAGCTAGTTTCACTCTTTGTGAATTGGTCCTTTGTGCTCCTTTTCGCTCCAAATGAACGCCTTTTCCTTCCTAGAAATCTTCCGCAAAAACATTTCGTCTCTTACTTCTCATATTCACTCTTCTCTTCAATGAGAGTCATCATTAAAGTTGTCGTGCTTTTCGGACGAGAAAAGTTGCATCACTAAAGCCAACATACTTTTCAAACAAAGATGAAGAAATAAAAGTAAATTGTGAGAAATAATCCGCCTCCAAAAGCATTTGCACATGAGATGAGACTTTTGCCCCTGTTTCTTCTTCTTTAGTTCCAAGTGACTCCAAAGTACCTAAATATTCAAAAGCAAAAATAAGATACATATTTTACAAGAAAACTTAGCGAAGAAAGCATAAACAATAGATAAATATCAAGGTGTTTTCGACACCTATCAAATTCCCCACACTTAGACTTTGCTAGTCCTCGAGCAAGTCAAACAAAATAATTCTAAAAGATACATACAACTCCGTCTCGTCGAGGCAACGGTTAATTTTAGCATAAGTAACAAGCCTTTGAACCCCTAGGTGTCCCTAGTGGACGAGTTTTAGTCTCGTGAAGGTTTACAAGAGGTGCGCCTACAAAACCTATATTTCCAACTCCGTCTATTTGTGACAAATCAATGAACGAATCCAAAATGACTACGGGAGGAGGTACCTTGCACAAATTCAGTTCATATATAGGTAAATAAAGCTCTAATTAGATAGTCGAACAAGCCACAATACTCGGAAACTAACAAACCACAATCACAATGAAAAGATAAAGAAGATGGATATAGATGTAGATGTTGGCGAATGTTCACAAGTGTTCGATGTTTCCATATCATGTCTGAAGGTCACCGCCAAGATGAACCTATGCATCCTATTGGATTGAGCTGCGGTCAATTCTAGTGTTAACCTTTGGCATATACAAGGGAACCAGTGGTAAACAAACTTATTTCTACATCAACTCACCGGCATATACAAGGGAACCGGGGAGTGACTTTATTCACCAAATATAAAATACTTTCTTTTCTTTTTTTTTTTTTTTTTTTTTTTTTTTTTTTTTTTTTTTTTAAGGCAAAAATAAACTATACAAACATATATATGCTCCCCACACTTAATCTTTACATTGTCCTCAATGTAAAATTGAATCATCCAAAGAAGGTTCAAGGTGGGAAATTCCGCAAATGATATGCAAAAACAAGAAAATAAAGATAAAATGCTTAAAAATAAAAAGATAAGGGAAAGATACAAAACCGGTGGGTTGCCTCCCACTTAGCGCTTGGTTTAACGTCGTCGGCCCGACATTCGGCTCCAATTACTCCTCCGGAGGGAGTGGATCACTCGGTGTGATCATATCCCGATTCTCCGTCACAAACTGCTCATAGTATGGTTTCAAGCGATGGCCGTTAACCTTGGAAATCAGCCCTTTTTGGGACTAGTTATCTCAACCGCACCATGCGCAAACACATTAGTAACAACAAATGGTCCAATCCATACGGACCTAAGTTTACCGGAAACAATTTAAGACGAGAATGGAATAAAAGTACTTTTCGCCCTACTTCAAAACTCTTTCGGGAAATCATTTTATCATGGAAAGCCTTGGTCTTTTCTTTATAAATGCGTGAACTTTCATATGCATCATTTCGTATCTCTTCTAACTCATTGAGTGAAGTTTCCTATGTTCACCACTGCATCTAATTCCATATTACATACCTTGATAGCCCAATAAGCTTTGTGTTCAAGTTCGACGGGAAGATGGCAAGGTTTGCCATAGACAAGCCTAAAAGGAGACATACCGATGGGTGTCTTATAAGCTGTCCTATACGCCCACAAAGCGTCATTGAGTCTATAACTCCAATCTTTCCTTGTAACATTCACCGTCTTCTCTAAGATTGACTTAATCTCCGGTTGGAAATTTCAGCTTGTCCACTCGTTTGTGGATGGTACGGTGTGCCAACTTTATGAGAAATGTTATACTTCTTTAGAAGAGCGTGAAAGGATCTCTTGAAGTGCGAACCTCCATCACTAATCACCACCCGAGGTGTTCCAAACCTAGAAAAGATATGTTCCTTCACAAACTCACAAACAATATGAGAATCATTGGTAGGGGTGGCTTTAGCTTCCACCCACTTAGAAACATAATCTACAGCAAGAAGTATAAAAATTTCCCATTGGAATTCACGAAAGGCCCCATAAAATCGATACCCCAAACATCAAAAATCTCAACAAGCGAGAATTGGTGTTTGCGGCATTTGGTTTCTAGCACCAAGGTTGCCTGTCCTTTGACACCTATCACAAGCCTTACAACATAGATATGCATCCTTAAACAATGTAGGCCAATAAAAACCACTTTCGAGAACCTTGAGGGCTGTCCTCTTGGCTCCGAAATGGCCACCACAAGCATAGGAGTGACAAAAATTCAGAATTGATTGGAACTCGGATTCAAGTACGCACTGCGGATCATTTGATCGAGCAATGCTTCCACAAATAAGGTTCATCCCATATATATTGCTTAGCAATCTTCTTGAGCTTGTGTTTCTCGGAATGTAGACATGGAACTAGGTACTTGTCCCGTCACCAAGAAGTTAACGATATCAGCGTACCATGGAGTTGTGCCACCAACCGCAAAGAGTTGCTCATCCGGGAAGCTATCATGCAAAGGAATCGCCTCTTCGGACACAACCAATCTGCTTAGATGATCCGCTACGGTATTCTCACTACCCTTCTTGTCCTTGATTTGCAAGTTGAACTCTTGAAGAAGAAGAATCCACCTTATGAGCCTTGGCTTAGCATCCTTCTTTGTTAACAAGTATCGAAGTGCAGCATGGTCGGAGAAAACAACCACCTTCGTACCCACTAAATAAGATCTAAACTTCTCGAGTGCAAACACTATGGCCAAAAGCTCCTTTTCGGTAGAGTGGAGTAGTTGATTTGTGCTCCGTTGAGAGTTCTAGAAGCATAATAAATGGCATATGGAACTTTGCCATCTCGCTGTCCCAACACGGCTCCAACGGCATAATCACTTGCATCGCACATCAACTCAAATGGCTTGCTCCAGTCCGGTGGTTTGATGATTGGTGCGGTAGTCAACAACTCTTTCAAGGTGTCGAAAGCTTCCTTGCATTCTTTGTCACAATCAAAGGCCACATCTTTTGCAAGAGTCTACACAGGGGGCATTGCAATCTTGGAGAAATCCTTGATGAATCTCCTATAAAACCCGCATGACCAAGAAAAGAGCGAACCTCCCTCACATTTGTGGGGTATTGTAAGTTCCGAATCAAATCTATCTTAGCCTTGTCAACTTCTAACCCCTTAGAGGATACAACGTGACCTAGCACAATCCCATGATTGACCATAAAGTGACATTTTTCCCAATTAAGCACAAGATTAGTTTCTACGCATCGGTTAAGAATAAGTGCAAGGTTATTTAAGCATTTGTCAAAAGAATCACCATACACGCTGAAATCATCCATAAACACTTCTATGATGCTTTCCACATAATACGAGAATATACTTACCATACAACGTTGAAAAGTGGTCTGGTGCATTGCACAAGCCAAATGGCATACGTCTATACGCAAAAGTTCCAAAAGGGCAAGTAAATGTCGTCTTTTCTTGATCTTCCGGGCTATTACAATCTGGTTATAACCTGAAAAACCATCAAGGAAGCATAAAAAGCATGTCTAGCCAACCTTTCAAGCATTTGATCAATGAATGGTAAGGAAAATGGTCCTTTCGGGTGGTAGAGTTGAGCTTTCGGTAATCAATGCACACTCTCCAACCTAGTCTGGATTCTAGTTGGAACCAAGTCATTATCTTCGTTTTTCACCACCGTGATTCCGGACTTCTTTGGAACGACTTGAATCGGGCTCACCCATTTGCTATCGGATATGGGATAGATCACCCCTACTTCCAACAACTTCGGGATTTCCTTCTTGACTACTTCCATCATCGGAGGGTTCAAGCGACGTTGAGCTTCTCTTGTTGGTTTTGCCCCCTCCTCAAGAAGTATCCGGTGCATACATGGGAAGGACCGATTCCTTTGATATCGGCAATGGTCCACCCAATGGCAGACTTGTACTCTCTTAGCACTCGAACAAGCTTCTCCTCTTGCACCTTGGTAAGGTTGTTGGCAATGATCACGGTAACTCTTCCTTGTCACCTAAATACACGTATTTAAGGTGATCAGGAAGAGGTTTCAACTCAAGAATAGGTGCCCGCACAATCGATGGTAAAAGTTTCTCATTAGTAAGCGGCAAAGAAACATAAGACACATTATATTTTGGTGGAACTTCTTGTAATGAGTTAAGAGATAAAAAACCTCTTTAAGCTCATCACAAATAGACAATTCACTTTCAATGTCTTTGTATTTTCCATAACCTAAACCTTCCACTATGGTGTTTTCTAAAGCATCTTCACCATTCAATTCAAAAATCTGTTGAGCTAGAGAATCAATAATATCAATTGAAAAACAGGAATGCACATCACTAGGATATCTCATAGCCTCAAAGATATTGAAACTTATGACTTCATCATCAAATTCCATAGTTAAAGCGCCCTTGAAAACATCAATCTTTGTTCTAGCGGTTCTCATGAATGGTCTACCCAACAGCAAGGGAGTAGACGATGGTGAATCTTCATCCATCATGTCAAGAACATAGAAATCACTGAAATATGAGTTGATTAACCCGCACCAAAACATCTTCAATAACCCCTTTCGGGTAAGAATTAGACCTATCGGCCAAGTTGTATAACAATACTAGGTATTCTTAAGAGGTCCAAGATTCAATGATTCATAAACGGAGGCGGGCATAACATTAATGGATGCTCCTAAATCTAACATAGCACGTTCAAACCTCGATTTTACCAATAGTACATGGTATGGTGAAACTCACTGGGTCTTTCAACTTAGGTGGGAGTTTCTTTTGAAGATATGCCGAAGCATTCTCCCCCCCACTCATTACCTCGTTACCGGTCAATTTGTGCTTGCTAGTGCACAATTCCTTCAAGAACTTTGCCCAACGTGGAACTTGCCTTATCGCCTCAATGAGTGGAATGTTCACTTCAATCTTCTTAAAGATTTCCAAAAGCTCTTGGTACAATGTCTCCTTGTTCGACTTTGCAAACCTGCTAGGAAAAGGCGGAGAAGTAACATAAGTAGAAACATGAGTTTTAGAGTTAGAATTTGTTCCGGTCAGCCTTTTTAGGGACTGTTTCACCCTCTTCTTTCTCCAAATCGGGTTCATGGGACAGGTAAAGTTTCCGGTTTCTCTACTTGCTTCCCACTTCGTAACTCAATAGCATTGGCATTCTCCTTGTGATTTATTGGTTGCGAAGGAAGTTTTCCCTCTGCTTGTGCCTCCAATTTGCTCACGGCATTAGCTAATTGACCCATTTGTGTTCGGATGTCCTTCATCTCCATTGCTGACTTTTGCTTATCTTGCACCATTGTGTTGAGAATGAGATTCAACTTGTCATCTATACTCGTGCCTTGAGTTTCTTGTGGTGGTCTTTGCATGAATTGATATCCTCCTTGTTGATTGAAAGTAGGATTTGCAGCAGCTTGCTTGTTGGCATAGCCTGAAATTCGGATGATCACGCCAACTTTGGGTTGTATGTGTTGGAGTAAGGATCGTACCTCGGCCTTTGCCGATTTTGGTACATAGCACTTGCTTGCTCAACATCTTCGGTATATGATGATGGTATGACAGCTGCAGCTATTTGAGTCATCATTCTCTCCATGTTGCCCATCCTTTGTTCCATGTGTGAAGAATTGCCAACTTCATTCACCTTCCTTACTGCTGATTCATCTCGAGTGTAGAATTGTTGAGTGTTCGCAGCCATATTCTCCAACAAACTTGTAGCTTCATGCAATGGTCTTGTTGGTAAGTGCACCACCACTTGCGGCATCGATCAAATTTCTATCATTAGAAAGCAGCCCCTCGTAGAAATATTGAATCACAAGTTGATCGCTGATTTGGTGGTGTGGGCAGCTAGCTAAAAGCTTCTTGTAGCGCTCCCAATACTCATGGAGAGTCTCTCCCGATACTTGCCTAATACCACAAATCTCCTTGCGAATCACAGCTGCTATGATGCTTTGGAAAATACTTCTCAAGGAACAATTTCTTCATCCCATTCCATGTGGTTATGCTTCCAATGCAGGTAAGCAAAAGAACCACTCTCCTGCAGTATCTAAAAGAGAGAAAGGAAAAGTTTGTCATCATAGCCATATCCGCATCTGCAGTTGCTTGCTTCATACTAGTCACCACATGATGGAATTGTTGCAAGTGACGATTAGGATCTTCTCCCGCTAAACCTCCGAATTTGGGCGACAAGTTAATCAATTGTGGTTTCAACTCCATGGTTCCATTCAACTGAATACATAAAGGCTGCTGATCTAGGTTTGGAGAAGTGAGCTCCTTGAGTGTTCTTGGAGCAGGTGGTCGACCTCCCATTGTGTTGCCTTCCTCTTCGTCCGAGTCCGAGAATTCACTTGGTGTAGAACTTTGAGGAAGTGGAGTGTTGATTTGCTTCGAATGAAATCCTTAAGTAAAGTGCCCGAACGAAGACGTATACCAATTGGACTTGGTCTGCCCTCTCCACGCATTCACCAAAGAAATAGTACCTGAAAATCGATTCTAAGAGGTTGAATAAGTATATAGAAACTGAAAATAAAAGCAAAAGTAACAACTAAGAATAAAAATAACAACTAGACTCGCCACTGCCTCCCCGGCAGCGGCGCCAATTTTGATGAGGTGTCAATCTCGCAAAATAAATTTCTCTACTTCTCTTTAACTAGCAAGTAGTATAATGTAAGTAGGATCGTCCCAAGGGAGGTATGAAGTTCAAGTTGTTATGCAAATACTCTTAGCAAAGATGATTTTTGTTGTAGAAATGCCGAAAATTGTAAAATGTATTCAAATATGAGATGTAATTGATTAAAGGTTCATTCTAGACCACGGAATACAAACCAAATTGATAGATAGCTATATTCTTCACATTATCATGTTACTAACAACCCTAGAATAATTAGTACGCTCAACTATTCCGTTACTATCTCCTAGCTCACCTGGATACGGAAGCGCTCGACCTAGGTTCCTACTTGCCAAGTTTCTAGAGGTACGCTTACTAGGTTTGACTTGAACAAGTGCTCTAAATTTCGTGAGATAAGGTTGCTCCTAGTGATGAACTCAAAAGCATGAATCACCTACTAGTGTTGATTTCTACATATGGGTACTTAACAAAGTCCCATCATCAATACCCACATATTACTACTTGTGTTTATCTTCTCTAGACAATTACGGGTCGAAGAAAATCTAAACTAGCAATAGGATTATGAATCAACTATTTAATTTCGAACTTAAACAATCAACAAATAATCCATAAACAATAATAGCATGGTAGAAATCAATCAATAACATTAATGAATGCAAGAGAACAAGTTTCTCATATCAAATATAGATTCATATTTCTAGGCTTCGAAATCGCCCTTAATCAAAGAGAGTTTTAGTTACTCATAATATTGGAGTTCATCATCATCAAATAATAATGGAAATAAAGTAAAGAAGATGAAAATATTAAATGAAAGCAAAACCCTAGCTCGGCTCTCTGCCAAATCTCCAAGAAGAATACGTGATATTTCAAAAGAATAGAAACCTTTTCTTTTTATAGCCTTCCCACTTTCCAAAATTAGGTCTTCAAAGTCCATCACCAAAAAGTCCACCAAGCCCATGAACCATGTGTGAGAAACCCATGTGAAAATATGCCCCAAAACGTGTCGCTGGAAAATCGGGATAAATGCGGGAAGTTGGCCTAATTGTCTTAGGAAAGATATCTCAGTGACCGGCAAAGTCCACCATCACCGGTTGAATCGGTCAAACTGAGTTGACTCTACGATCGGCTCGGTCAAACCCAAATGGAGTCGGCTCGGTCAACCGACTTAGTTGAGTTGAATTAGTCCAAAGCCAAGCCAATTGCATCGGCCATAAAAGACAAACAAGATGGATGTAGTCTACAGGTCGATCACGGCCAAGATGGTCGTGTATGATTCTCGCACTTACGGCTAAGAGGGGTCAGTCTGCTTTGCACCAAGCGTAGCTTCTAGTTTAGTTAATGACTCCTCTGCCACTCTGCAATCGCCTACACATATCTTTATCACAACACTTTGCAATTATTTTCATTCCACCAAGAAGACAACCTCGGCCCATACGCCACAAAGAAGCACCACGAATTGGTTGTAAGTCGTAATCATGCAACATCACAAAGATCCTTTGTTGTTTCCGCACCGCACTCAACCTCGGCGACACCTTTCTTCTCTATATTCTCAGCTGCAAATCAATCTCCGGCACCACCGCCTCGGCTCAACAACACAGACAATGCACCTTCCCAAGCTCAATAGCTCCACTTCCTTGTTCGCTCCCGACACAAAGATCCAAACCCTCTCGCACATCATTCCTCCAAACTGAGATGCACACCTACACCCAGTTGCTCTTCTCGGTTCATCCAACCCCATCTCGATTTAATAGCTCCACCACCCAACCTTCTCCAATTCAGTTCTTGACCACCAGTTCACAATTACCAGCTCCCTTAATTGTTGACCTTCTACAACCATCAGCACATGTTCATTCCTTCCCTGTAATGCATTGTTAATGACACCTCGAGCCACCTCCACAAGTCCACCGTAATTAGCACTTTGACACCTTCATCTGTCACGTCCATTAACATAGCATCACCAAGTTTACCACCTAATTTCATCTCAAACAACAGCTCAAGCTCAATCAACAGCACCAACAATTTCAGCTCCTACTTGAAATGCACCTGTAATCACTTCACAGCTGCCAGATACTCGAGCACAACCCATCATCTTCTCCCGTTTTAAGAGCCAACAGCAACTCAACATCTTAACCTGCAGTTCCATACATCAACCATTGTTGCCAGGAGCTAATTCAACCCACACTACAAACAATGCCACCATTCCAGCCTTTGATTCCATGTCGAGAACCCTAAAACTCCAGCCAACATCGCCATGCTCATTTCACCTTCTCCATTGATGTTCTTTGCTAAACCTCTCCGTTTGCACATGTGCTCACAAAACATGAACCCAAGACGACCGGATCATCATTCATGCCTCATTAAATTCAATCACAAAGAAGACTTTCTTCCATCGGTTTTAGCAGCTCGACCAATTACCTCCACAACAAGTTCGAATCCTTTGAACCAAGATCATCCTTGCTCTCGAACCGAGACCAAGAGTTCACAAATGAATTAACCACTCCACCGCCACATCCATGAAGCTCGGACCTTAAGTTCTTGTACTCGAAAACATCTCTTGGACCTCCACCCGTTCAAATTCTTTATGCCGTACATCACCTCAAAATTTGAGATTATAACCACTTCCCTGCACCCGATTCATTTCGCACCCGCAATTGACATCGCCAACACACTCCATTTACTCATTGAAACATCAAACAACCCATCTCATTCATTCATAATACCACTTCCATTCTTCCTCTCAGAAATCACCGCAAACACGTTTCACAAGCATATCTCTTGCTTCGTCATTTCAATCCATCAGTTCTCTTGTAATCAGCTCTGCAAGCATCTTTACTTCTTCGCACTTTCACATCCAGCTTTGCTGCTGCCAATCACCACTTGCTCGAGATCAAGAGTTTACAAAGTGAGAAACCTTGATGCCTCTTTCTTTGTATTTATTTCTCGTTGAGAGCTTCCATTTGCCTCACGATTTGACCAGCCCACTTCATCGCATTCCAGACACTGCCGCAAGCTTGAACCCAGTTCACAAATTAACTCCAGGCCTCAGCCAACACTACCAAACATCAAGCTTCCCTGTCTTGGTCTTTTATGCTCAAATCTCTCAAAACCCAAATCTTCTTTTCCTGCTGGCTTCTAAATATGAGTCCTAGTCGTTGCCAACAACTCTTATAAGCGACTAACAAGCTCACGGCAAACCAGACTACCTAGCTCCTTCGTTGACTAACCTTCCGCTTAAATACAACTCAAAGATTAACGGCCAACTCTCCATCAACCACTCTTGTCCCTTCAACTGAACATGACCTCTTCCTTGGAAACAATCACAAGACCCATGGCACTCCTTGGCAACAGCTGGTGTCGCAACTCATGGCAACTGAACTTGAATTTTGGGAAGGACTTTCTATTCAAGCATTTTCTCAAGCACCTTCTTTGCATTCTGCTGATGATACATATTTGAGCTTCTTGCTGTTTCTAAGGCCATTAGCGACTTCTCTTCCTTGGCTTCTTTTGTTAATCAACTAAACCTTCATTGTAGCTCCTCTTGCTGGCTGTACAAACCGAGAGCAAACCCATTTCTCGGACTCCTCGTCCCGGTGCTTCTCTCGCATCGAACTTGAGCTAAGAACCATCGAACACGACCACATCTTCTTGCTCTTGCCGCTGTTGAGATACCCACAAAATTATTCGCACAATTCAGGCAAGCAACATCATCTCCAAGCTGAATCCATTTCAGCCACCAAACCATAAAATCCGCGATGAACAAACCCCATCTCGATCTCCGGCACGTAGCAAGGAGTGTAGACTATCGTGACTCGAATCGATGAAGGATTCGATCCTGTCTCATTTAAGCTCTCATAGCAGCGCCTCCATTCTTGTTTTCGAGGAGCATGAGTTAATGAGTAAAGGGAAAATTGAATTTGTACGAGAAGCAACTCGACCTAAATCGAGTATGTCCGTATGCATTGGGATATCTACACCCTTTGTTTTTATATAGGCCACAAAGCAGTTATGTGGCTTGTTAGTTCCAGCAAGCGACAGCCCAATTCTCTATTCGACCTCATTCTTCATCTCCTCCTTGCGCAACCGTAGCTAGTTTCACTCTTTGTGAATTGGTCCTTTGTGCTCCTTTTCGCTCCAAATGAACGCCTTTTCCTTCCTAGAAATCTTCCGCCAAAAGCATTTCGTCTCTTACTTCTCATATTCACTCTTCTCTTCAATGAGAGTCATCATTAAAGTTGTCGTGCTTTTCAGATTGAGGAAAAGTTGCATCACTAAAGCCAACATACTTTTCAAACAAAGATGAAGAAATAAAAAGTAAATTGTGAGAAATAATCCGCCTCCAAAAGCATTTGCACATGAGATGAGACTTTGCCCTGTTTCTTCTTCTTTAGTTCCAAGTGACTCCAAAGTACCTAAATATTCAAAAGCAAAAATAAGATACATATTTTACAAGAAAACTTAGCGAAGAAAGCATAAACAATAGATAAATATCAAGGTGTTTTCGACACCTATCATTACACAGCTCTCTGTGGGAACGATCTCTTACTACCGCTATATTACCAGTTAATTAGTGGGAAATATCTTTATTAATTTGTTGTGCCTACGACAGCCCATACAGATAGCAACGCATGCAAGTTTGACCGAGCAGTGCTCTAACATCAAGTGCGTAGTATCCTACTGGGATCAGAGACGTAAGGAGAGCAACTGTACCTTGAATCAGTGTGAGATTGATTAGTGTTCAACTACAGTCCAGTCCGAAGTTCATTGGTAGTAGGCTAGTGTCTGTAGCGGCTTAATACAGTGTGGTGTTCAAATCTGGACTAGGTCCCAAGGTTTTTCCGCTTTTGCGGTTTTCCTCGTTAACAAAATTCTTGTGCCTGTGTTATTTGTTTTCCGCATTATATTTTGTTATATAATTGAAATATCACAGGTTGTGCGTTGAGTCGATCAATTAGTAAATCCAAACTTTAGTTGATGATTGAAATTGATTGATCCTTGAACATTGGTCTTTGGTACCGTTCAAGTTACTTCTCTTATATTCAATCAGGCTCGCAAAATTCCTATTTGTTGATTGCAGATTCAATTGAGAGATAGAGATATAAAACTCTTTGATATAGTTTTTCTAGATTGATTCTGACTGTCTAGTTGATTCTATTAAAAGTATATTGGAGTTTGTCTATTCAGCTTGCCAAACTAAATATTGGGTGTGGTTGTTGTACCCCCGTTTTTTCAATTGGTATCAGAGCAGGCAAACACATTTAAGACCTCATAAGTCTGTGTTTGTAGCAATCTGATTTCTGTGGACCTACGAAGTATCTCACAAATTACGTACATAGAGATGTCTTCCAAAGTTTCTGATCATGCCAAACATCTTGGTTTTTCCTCAAAGGATAACTCCTTAACTGTTTCTTCCGAAACCCGGGGAAAAGACAAGAAATTTGACATCTTGTCAGAATCAGAAATGGAACTCACCAGATCATTAAAAAAAAATCTGTTGATATCATTGACTTTCAAGATTCTAAAATCAAGACTCTTGAAGAAAAGAATGATCAGCTCATTGATGAATTCGAGAAATCTATTGAAAGAGAACGTGAACTCTATTGCTTTATTGAATCTCTCTCTAATAATATCGAAAAATTAGTTCAAGAAACTACTCTACAGCGTGAAAATATTAGTTTCCTTGAAGATATTGTTAGAGAGAACTCAATTAGATAAGAACGTTTAATCAAGGCTCATTCATCAGAAATAAACAGTCATCATATTGAAAAATAGAAACTTGTTACATCTCTTCGATATGCCCAAGAACATTGTAACGCTTTGAAAAAGGAAAACTCTGTTTTGATGAGTAAGTCATCCTCTGCACCTTCTTCTGTTACTCACAAGGCTTTACCCAGAGTGAAGAAAATTCCCTCAAAGGAATTACCCACTGTGAATCACTTGCAAAATTTGCATGTGCCAGAAAAGGTTATGAGTCAAGGCAATTATGTATCTAATCCACGATGTTGTTCCTTCTATGGAAAAAAGAATCACTATGCTCTTCATTGTTTTGCTAGAAAGAAACAAATCTCACATCTTCATAATTTGCTTCTTTCTACTGTTAATGGAGTAAATCGTATGACGACTTGTTGTTTATGGGTGAAAACTACTCCTGCAGAATTTGGTAATTTGGGGTGTGGATGAGGAATGAATTTAAACCTTTAAACAAATGCACTGCGCGGTGAGTGCTTGTAGATTCGAGAGATCAATACAGGCAAGTCCGGCCTAAACCAAGAAATGGCCGTTCCAGACTTGTTTCGGTCACAAAGTGAAGGAGATGGGGTTGATCTTAGGGAGGGAAGCGAAGAAGGTGTTGAGATTGTGAAGGTGTTGGCTTGCTTATGACTTGTAACGAAAAGTGAGCAGGCTTGCGGTTGATGCAAGCAGGCCCCGGGTGTTTGAATACGATTTTTGTATTAACACTTGATTTTCCGTCTACCAATGCCGAACTTGTGTTGTTCTGTCTCTGTTTGAAATAGGGCGGAGAACCTATTTATACAAGTCATTGAGCCTCATTCACGTTTCTCGTGGGAAGTGGAGGTAGTGGAATGATGGAGTAGTGGAGTTGTGTGTCGGTGATACACGACCAGTCTTGCCCACTTCTCCTGTTCATCTCTAACCGCCCATGACTTCCTAACACGTTCTTGTGATGGCGCGTTGCGCTGGCCGCACGTCGTAAACCGCATGGACCAATACCCAGTATGTATCCCCCGGTTTGTGACATGATTGATGTATGCGGAATGTGGATCGTGGATCCACGAAAGATAGCATGTAATCTTGAATTGAATAATCGCGTTATTCGTAAAGTCGATACTTGTGAAGTATCGTGTGTATTTCATGCAGTGTACTGCATTGTGGTGTGGTAAGGTGATGGGTAATGACGCCTTATCGACCAATTGACTCTCGACCAGGGTTGTATAACCAAGTTTGGTGAAGTTGGACGGATGAGATGAGCCTTGAGACACTCATCTGCGACCGTTAATGAATATTAGGGTTTTTGAAGAGGTGCGCAAGCATCACTCTCCGGCTTGGTCGAAACCAAGCATGGGAAGGATTTTGAGAGGACCGACCATACATGCGTGTTGACGGCATGATGGTGTAGGTGCCCGTATTCCGTTCCCTCATGAAAGCGCGATCCTGGGCCACTCAATTTGACCGTCAAAGAGGAGTGGTCGAGATTGATTTTGCGACGACAGTTTGATACCGCAAGAAGCCGCGCGCCACACTCTTTCCGGCGCGTTTTCCAAAACGACCTAACTTGGTCGGTCTTGGCCTACTGGTTTGACGTGAAGATGGTAGGCTGATGTTCACGCCTATACCGACTATCCCATGAAAACGTGATCTAAGCCACTCAATTCGTTCGGTGAAGTTGAGCGGTCGAGATCAATTTGCAATTTGGGAAGTGTAACCACGCATGTTTGGGCGGGCGTTTTGGATTAGCCGGGCATGATATGCCTTGGCCGATTACATGAGGGGGTAGATGGGCCCACGGTGGTCATGCTGGTATGACCGGACCTGCTCGATTTGATCTCCAGGACCCTCCATTCGTGCGGAGAAGATGGACGCGCATGATGGCTTGAACCCTAATTTTGGCTTTCAAAGCCGTGCGACCATGCTCTTTCAGGCGGACGAATGTGTTGTAACCAATCATGGTTGGTTTTGACCGATTGGTCAAGTGTGTAGGCGGTCACATGGTGATTGTGTCGACATGCTCCGGGCCCTTTGAGTCTACATCTACACCCTCCATCTATACCTGCGAAGATGGATGGTTGAGACCGTTTTGCGGCACATGTAATATGCCGCAAACCCTAATTTAGGGTTTTCGTCCATAATGCTTGGTATGGACGATTTCTTGGCAAGCGAAGGCCAATGGTCGACCATGCGGGGTCGGGCTGTGTTGACTGGCCGTCGTAGCGACACAAATATAATTACACTTTCTTACTACTCAAAATATAAATATAGCAAGGGCAAGAAAGGATCGATCCTGAGAGAGGTCTAGGTTGTCAATATGTTTCGGTATCTTATAAGTAACCGGAAGAATTTACGGTTGTGTAAATAAAAATAAACAAAAAGCAAATAAAGTATGCAAATCAAGGATGTGAAATATTGGATAAAGGTTTCATCTTCAATTGTAAACAAGTTTATGAATATATGAATAGAATTCGTATTTAATCTCGCTTATCATCAAAAGCCATAGAATACCTTATTGCAAGAATACTCCGTAATTTCCAAAGTTATCAACACACACATTAGGGTCGCGTATGTGAATTCTACCTAAAGAATAACCTAACGCCTACTTTGCGCAAATCAAGTTCAATTCCTAGGAGCATTAAGTTTCAGAAATAGGCTAATCAATGCAATTGAAATACATTGCGCAAACAATTCGAACAAAGGTCAATTTCTACATATGACTATGAGGATGTATCACTACAACCTAGAATCATATCATGCTACTAGTATTCAAGGTTATCGCTCGATGAAAACCCTAAAATAGCTATAGATATGGATGTGAATTCAATCAATTCTAGACTCGACTAAACAAACATTCAATCATATTGCAATCCATCAATCATGCAATTATTATAACCCGTAGAAATCAAACGATAATATTGAGAGAAAACTAGTTCATAAAAATCATAACTTGGTTGCAAAATCCAACTACGTCTTTAACCAATATTAAGATTAAGTACTTGTGTTTTTGGAAATCATCATAAGAAGTTTAGAAGAACCTATCATGTGAAACCCTAGAACAAAAGTAGAAGTCTCCCTAATGGAGATATCTCCGTTTTAGAGAAAAAGAATTTTCTATTTATATGCTTTTCTCCCCATAAGGATACTTTCCCAAAATTAGGTTGATTCTTCTCAAAACCCGTCTCCAAGTTGGTCCACCAAGCCCAGGAGTGAAAAATATGTCTCTGGAATTTTGGGTCCAAAAGCGTCGCCGGAATTGCTGACGTCATCGCCGGAATCCGGCCATCGTCGCCGGAATCCGGTCGCCGGAAAACTTTCTCCGATCACTTGAAGTACTGGAAGACGTCACCAGGCAAGTGCACACTCCCAGAAGCTCAACTCCATTTCTCTGCAATTCAAACATTCACAAAATACCACCTAAACCAATTTCTTGTTCTTGCGAAAACGTACCCAAAAGCGTGGTCCGTAGCACATATGTCCGGCCATCGACTCTTTCATCCGACTTGTACCCCCTTCACGATTCACTGAATCATTGTGATTCCCACTTACGGTTCCAAAATCCGGCTACTGGAACTAGGCTCACCGGTGCACCAATTTTGCTGCGTTTTCGCAGCTCTCATTCCATTTCCTGACCTGCAAATCTCAGGCCATTCCCTTGTGCATTCAACACCTCCAACAGCCATCATATCACCACTGCAATTACTTGCAGCTGCAACACAGCTTCGTTGCTCATCTCCAGAACATCATAGCACAAGCACGTGCAATTCAGCTCAACCACACCGCCTACAGCTCAACCACACCGCCTGCAGCCTCTCGCATCCCTGTTCAAGCCATAACATTCACTCGCAATTTCAGGCTCTTGTTCAACTTCAACCGCCGTTTCTTGAGACGCACTGTTGAACTCCAACAATCAACCACCGCAACAATGCCGATGAATCGCAGCTTCACTCACTGCACCTTGTTCTCAATCGCGCAATCGCAGCTTTCCTGACGATCTTGCAATAGCTATGAAATCCCACCAACACAGCAACGTCAATGCTAGCACCTAACATCGCCAAATGCCGGATTCACTTGCCTTCAAATTCGGTTCACTTGGCCATCAAAACCCATATTGCATATCCTTCATGCCTCGCTTCTAACCATTTGTTCATTCCCCGTAATCAACCACACATTCAACCCATCACCAACATTCATCCTAGTTCAACACCAGTCCCCATTTCCTTAGCCATCTCTAAGCTCGCATACCAACGGACTCATCTCAAACTCCATTTGATCTTTACCCGTAATGCACATCTCAGGCCTTGCTCTCTATATGGTTCAACCATTGTGAACTACAAGCACAACTCATAAGGTGTCTCCAGTTAGAGGTGTAGCTTAACCTCCGATTATGGTATCTCTTTCTTATTCTTCGTCATATCTCGAGCTCTCATTCATCAGAGCCCATCATCGATCTGCCTTCTTGATCATCAATCACTAGCAACAGCTCATACTCCTTGATACTGCTCATTCCTATTCTATGCATCGCTTCCTTGCATACCACGGACATCACCACTCGAACTCCACAAGTGTAATCCCCGGGCAGCAAACTAGCTTTGAACTCTGCCATGGATAGTAGCTGCAAACAATCAACACCGCATTTGACCGCCTTGCAACTTGCGGCTCCAACTCCCAGCTGCTACTCCACAACACCACAGCTGCAACTCCATTGTTATTAATGACTCAGCCTAACAAAGAAGCTCTAACATCTTTGGCACTTCCTCACCGCCCTTAATCGAGAGCCAACACCGGCTCCACCATCTCAAGCAGACCACTATCCCATTTGCTTGACCAACTTCTCTGAAGTCTCGGCCATATTATCGAACATTTGATGTGCACTGATTCAGTTAATGGAGAAAGAACTTAACCAGTGATTTCAAGCCTCTCTATGGCACCTTCCCTGTGAGCAATCAAATTCCATACACACCCATTCAATCAATATTGCATTCAAAACCAACATGAAATCATACTTGAACTTCCCTCGATCCACGTAACCCAAAACCTCATTTAACCTTCCACTCATCTTTCACTCCCCTGCTATCGAGCTTTCCTTTCTTCTCTCGTATTTCTCCCATCAAAAACAACACAAACTAAACCCAATGTCCGCTTCCTTGATTGAATTCGATCCTCCCTTAAAAATACTCAACTGGACTGAGCTTGGCACTGAACTTTTGGTTGCGGCTCTTGGTTTTTGGTTCGAACGAAGATGAAATGGGTGTAAGACATTCAACCTAGCTTTTAGTTATGAAGGGGGAGGTGCCCCTTAACGATTTGTAGTATGTCTTTAGTGAATAGTCAGCTGGTTGCCCCTTATCCTCGGCTGGCTCCAAATAACACTTGCCTTTGAAATATCTGTTTTGCCCTTTGCTTATGAGTTCTTGTTTTGCTCATAACTTCTCCATACGAACTTCGTAATGACTCCATTCTTTCGCCATCGTCTTCATCTTCTCGTCCTCTACACCATGAAAAGTAGAAATCTTGTATTTGAACGAGTTCCAATTGGTCTTTTGCTCCAAATGACTCCATTGCACCTAATAAACTCAAAAGCACACATAAGATACATAATTTACAAGAAAACTCGCAAAGAAAGCATAAATACTAGATATTAAATACGGTGTATTCTACACCTATCAAATTCCCCCACACTTAGACTTTGCTAGTCCTCGAGCAAATCAAACAAAACAATAAAATATAACAACTCCGTGTCGTCGAGGCTACGGTTACTCTTAGCATGAATAACAGGCCTTTAAACCCCTAGGTGTCCCTAGTGGACGAGTTATAGTCTCGTGAAGGTTTACTAGAGATATACCTACAAAACCTATATTTCAAACTCCGTCTATTCGTGACAAATCAATGAACGAATCCAAATTGACTACAGGAGGAAGTACCTTGCAAATTCAATTCATATATTAGTAAATAAACTCTAATTAGATAGTCGAACAAGCCACAATACTTAAAACTAACAAACCACAATCACAATGAAAAGATTAAGAAGATGGATAAAGATGTAGATGTTGGCGAATATTCTCAAGTGTTCGATGTTTCCCATATCTGTCTCAAGGTCCTGCTAAGATGAACCTAATCCTATTGGATTGAGCTACTTAAATCTTTGAATGCTACATCAAATCAATTGGCATATACAAGGGAACCAAAAGTGACTTTATTCAACACAATAATAAATTTTTTTTTTTTTTTTTTTATGATTGGATCAAACTGGATCCAATTTTTTTTTTTTTTTTTTTTAGACGGCATGATTAGATCTTTTGGATCCAAGCGCATGCTTCTTGTCGCAAAGTACATGATAGTTGCCTTGGATCCTGCATTCCACGCTTGTTTAGGCGACGGAGACAGGGACTACGTTTCACACATACTGCTATTCCCAAGTGTCTTTTTATTCCGTTTTGGTCTAATTGGTCGGTCTCTTTTTGTTTTCTTTTCATATATTTTTTCATTTTTTTTTTTTTTTTTTTTTTTTTTTTTCTAGTAACTCAACCACTCTATTTCATCCTAGCAGTAATAACACGTCGATTTTTAGTGACCCACCAAAGCACTTAGAGAACAATAGATAAATATGGAAAAATAAAAATAGAATGCGATATGGTGATATTCCGAGATATGGTAACAACTATCATGGTATTTATGATTTCTGAGCTATGTTCGTCCCCTTTTAGTTAATTGGTTCCTCAACTCCTGCATTCAAAATGGTTCCATCCACTAATGGTGTCAAAAACAAACTATACAAACATATAAATGCTCCCCCACACTTAAACTTCACATTGTCCTCAATGTGTAAAAACCGAAAGTTCTGAATTCGACGTAACAGCAGATAAAACGCAAAAACTGTGCAAATTGGTAAGGAATTTGGAAAAACTCCATTTCACAAAAGTTGTTCACCTACGTGTTTTCTACACAGTGTCAAAATTTCACAGTGTTTCGATAAACGTTCTGACAGTTATGGTCTCTGTACTGAACTACGCGCAGTCTGAAATTTTCTGACGAAAAAGGTATTCATCATAATTCTCTTCTAAGATAGATTACGGACTCAATGAAATTAAACATAGGGATGCAAATATGATATGAAAACAGTAAAAAATAAATAAACGAAACAAAAATAAAATGCAAAAGGATAAGAAATACAAAACCGGTGGGTTGCCTCCCACTTAGCGCTTGTTTTAAAGTCGACGACCCGACCTAGCTTCTTGTAAGAATCATTCCCCATACACCAATAATCTAAAAAGTTGGGGATCCGTCCATAGAACCTGTTTTGCAAACACTATCTTCACACAAATATTAGTAACATAAAGCAAAAGTGAAGCTATGAACGATAAAAGCTTCCCCCACACTTATTCTTGTCCACACTTGGAAGTGTATAAAGAATATAGGAGTCGGGTACTTCCACGGTTTTGGTTCCATAACCTGCATAGTATGAGAATCAAGTATCTCTAATGGCGGAAAACGAGAAACAAAGTCAGTCAACAATATTCTCAGAAGCACATACATTCAAACCAATAAGAGGTAAAGGAGAAGAAACAATAGGCAAAGGGTTAGATAAACCTTTCACAATCTCTTGTATTACGGAATCCTCTTCATCCTTGAAAAACTCAAGTGAATTATTCACCTCGTTTGTATCATGGTCCTCTATCAAACCTTGCAACCATTCTTCGTCCGTTTTCTGCCTTAACCATAGTCTCGACATAAACATAATAATTACAATCATGCAAAAGTTCAATTGGGTCTTCCACAATATTGGTCATAACGGTCTCATTCTCAACATATTCCTCCTTGTTAGACTCACACCTTGTTACAAAGAAGTTGTGTAACACACTAGTTTCATCATACTCAATTACCTTTTGAATAGGTGGTTGATCATTATAAAGATCAATAATTGAGTCAACTACACTAATGTCATCAAATATCTCCAAAGGTTGGTCCTTTTTAACACATTCATCTTCGTCTTCATCTTAGGACTCACCATAATAAGAATCGTCGTCGGTTTCCCAACCCTTATCACGACGTCGTTTAAGTTCCATATGAATGGTCCTACTAATTTCATCGACTAGCTCTTCCGAGGCTCCATCATCTTCCAACTTGTATAATTTCTGCGTAAGTTTTCTGACGTTCACACGCTTACCACCATTGACTACAATATGTTCTCTTTCCCATGACTCTTCCCTTTGAATGGGTAAATGATCATAACTACGATCTGAAGTCGGGTAAGAAGAAATATTCCAAAAATTGTTTTGTGCGACGTTCTCTCTATCACGGTCAAGTTGGTCTAGCCTTTGTTGCATGTCTTGTAATCCATTCAAAATGCATACAACTCGAATAAAGCCAATTAGATGTAGAATTATCCCACCTAGGTGCTTGACTTACATACCCACTACAAGGTTGTTGTTGGTATGTATGAAAATCACCATAAGGTTCTCTAGGATATGCATCATAGCCAATAAATTGGTTTTGATTGCATCCCATAGATGATGGGTAATTTTCATAGTGTTGAGGAGGTTGAAAATCATATCCATTGCTCCAATATGCTCCTTCCATAGAAATAAGCACCTGAAATAATTCCCAAACCAAGGTTAAAACCCAGAAAATAAGAAAAAAATAATAAAAAAAAAAATAGAACAAAAACTAAATACAAAAATAAAAAAACCAAAAACAATTAACAACAACGCACTCCCCGCAATTTAATGCTCAAAATTTGACCGCTGTCGTAGCGACACAAATATAATTACACTTTCTTACTACTCAAAATATAAATATAGCAAGGGCAAGAAAGGATCGATCCCACAGAGAGGTCTAGGTTGTCAATATGTTTCGGTATCTTATAAGTAAACCGGAAGAATTTCTGGTTGTGTAAATAAAAATAAACAAAAAGCAAATAAAGTATGCAAATCAAGGATGTGAAATATTGGATAAAGGTTTCATCTTCAATTGTAAACAAGTTTATGAATATATGAATAGAATTCGTATTTAATCTCGCTATCATCAAAAGCCATAGAATACCTTATTGCAAGAATACTCCGTAATTTCCAAAGTTATCAACACACACATTAGGGCTGCGTATGTGAATTCTACCTAAAGAATAACCTAACGCCTTGCGCTAATCAAGTTCAATTCCTAGGAGCATTAAGTTTTAAATAGGCTAATCAATGCAATTGAAATACATTGCGCAAACAATTCGAACAAAGGTCAATTTCTACATATGACTATGAGGATGTATCACTACAACCTAGAATCATATCATGCTACTAGTATTCAAGGTTATCGCTCGATGAAAACCCTAAAATAGCTATAGATATGGATGTGAATTCAATCAATTCTAGACTCGACTAAACAAACATTCAATCATATTGCAATCCATCAATCATGCAATTATTATAACCCGTAGAAATCAAACGATAATATTGAGAGAAAACTAGTTCATAAAAATCATAACTTGGTTGCAAAATCCAACTACGTCTTTAACCAATAATAAGATTAAGTACTTGTGTTTTTGGAAATCATCATAAGAAGTTTAGAAGAACCTAACATGTGAAACCCTAGAACAAAAGTAGAAGTCTCCTAATGGAGATATATCTAGGTTTAGAAAAGAATTTTCTATTTATATGCTTTTCTCCCCATAAGGATACTTTCCCAAAATTAGGTTGATTCTTCTCAAAACCCGTCTCCAAGTTGGTCCACCAAGCCCAGGAGTGAAAAATATGTCTCTGGGAATTTTGGGTCCAAAAGCGTCGCGGAATTGCGACGTCATCGCTGAATCCGGTCATCGTCGCGGAAAACTTTCTCCGATCACTTGAAGTCTTGGAAGACGTCACCGGCAAGTGCACACTCCCTAAGCTCAACTCCATTTCTCTGCAATTCAAACATTCACAAAATACCACCTAAACCAATTTCTTGTTCTTGTAAAACGTACCCAAAAGCGTGGTCCGTAGCACATATGTCCGGCCATCGACTTTTTCATCCGACTTGTACCCCTTCACGATTCACTTTGAATCATTGTGATTCCCACTTACGGTTCCAAAATCCGGATCATTGGAACTAGGCTCACCGGTGCACCAATTTTCTTTGCGTTTTCGCAGCCTCTCATTCCATTTCCGACCGCAAATCTCGGGCCATTCCCTTGTGCATTCAACACCTCCAATGACCATCATATCACCATTGCAATTACTTGCCTGCAACACAGCTTCGTTGCTCATCTCCAGAACATCATAGCACAAGCACGTGCAATTCAGCTCAACCACACTGCCTACAGCTCAACCACACCGCCTGCAGCCTCTCGCATCCCTGTTCAAGCCATAACATTCACCTGCAATTTCAGCTCTTGTTCAACTTCAACCGCCGTTTCTTGAGACTGCACCTGTTGAACTCCAACAATCAACCACTGCAACAATGCCGATGTTGCAGACTTCACTCACTGCACCTTGTTCTCAATCACAAGAATCGCTACGGCTTCCCGATCTTGCAATAGCTATGAAATCCCACCAACACAGAACGTCAATGCTAGCACCTAACATCGCGAGTGCCGTTCACTTGACTTCAAATTGAGTTCACTTGGCCATCAAAACCCATATTGCATATCCTTCACTCATCGCTTCTAACCATTTGTTCATTCCTTGTAATCAACCACACATTCAACCCATCACCAACAGTTCATCCCAGTTCAACACCCGGTCCCCATTTCCTTAGCCATCTCTGGGCTCGCATACCAACAAGACTCATCTCAAACTCCATTTGATCTTTACCTGTAATGCACATCTCGGGCCTTGCTCTCCTATATGGTTCAACCATTGTGAACTACAAGCACAACTCATAAGTTGTCTCAGTTGCGGGTGTAGCTTAACCTCCGATTATGGTATCTCTTTCTCATTCTTCGTCATATCTCGACTCTCTTGTCCTTCAATGACCATCATCATCGCCTTCTTGATCATCAATCACTAGCAACAGCTCATACTCCTTGATCATCGCTCATTCCTATTCTATGCACTGCTTCCTTGCATACCACGGACATCACCATTTCCGAACTCCACGGTGTAATCCCTCGGCAGCAAACTAGCTCGAACTCGCCATGGATAGTAGCGCAAACAATCAACACCGCATTTGCACCGCCTTGCAACTTATGTGGCCCAACTCCAGTCTGCTACTCCACAACACCACAAATTGCCAACTCCATTTTTTATTAACTAAATTTCACCCTAACAAAGCAGCTCTAACATCTTTGGCACTTCCTCACCGCTTTAATCGTAGCCAACACCAGCTCCACCATCTCAAGCACCCACTATCCCATTTGCTTGACCAACTTCTCGAAGTCTCAGCCATATTATCGAACATTTGATGTGCACTCGATCTGGTTAATGGAGAAAGAACTTAACCGGTGATTTCAAGCCTCTCTATGGCACCTTCCCGTGAGCAATCAAATTCCATACACACCCATTCAATCAATATTCGTCGGAAACCAACATGAAATCATACTTGAACTTCCCTCGATCCATGAGAACCCAAAACCTCATTTAACCTTCCACTCATCTTTCACTCCAGTGCTATCGAGCTTTCCTTTCTTCTCTCGTATTTCTCCCATCAAAAACAACACAAACTAAACCCAATGTCTGGCTTCCTTGACGAATTCGATCCTCCCTTAAAAATACTCAACCAGACCTGAGCTTGCCGGCCTGAACTTTTGGTTGCAGCTCTTGGTTTTTGGTTCTGAACGAAGATGAAATGGGTGTAAGACATTCAACCTAGCTTTTAGTTATGAAGGGGGGAGGTGCCCCTTAACGATTTGTAGTATGTCTTTAGTGAATAGTCAGCTGGTTGCCCCTTATCCTCGGCTGGCTCCAAATAACACTTGCCTTTGAAATATCTGTTTTGCCCTTTGCTTATGAGTTCTTGTTTTGCTCATAACTTCTCCATACGAACTCAGAATGACTCTATTCTTTCGCCATCGTCTTCATCTTCTCGTCCTCTACACCATGAAAAGTAGAAATCTTGTATTTGAACGAGTTCCAATTGGTCTTTTTGCTCCAAATGACTCCATTGCACCTAATAAACTCAAAAGCACACATAAGATACATAATTTACAAGAAAACTTGCAAAGAAAGCATAAATACTAGATAGTAAATACGGTGTATTCTACACCTATCAGATTCCCCCACACTTAGACTTTGCTAGTCCTCGAGCAAATCAAACAAAACAATAAAATACAACAACTCCGTGTCGTCGAGGCTACGGTTACTCTTAGCATGAATAACAGGCCTTTAAACCTCTAGGTGTCCCTAGTGGACGAGTTATAGTCTCGTGAAGGTTTACTAGAGATATACCTACAAAACCTATATTTCAAACTCCGTCTATTCGTGACAAATCAATGAACGAATCCAAATTGACTACGGAGGAAGTACCTTGCAAATTCAATTCATATATTAGTAAATAAACTCTAATTAGATAGTCGAACAAGCCACAATACTGGAAACTAACAAACCACAATCACAATGAAAAGATTAAGAAGATGGATAAAGATGTAGATGTTGAATATTCTCAAGTGTTCGATGTTTCCTATATCTGTCTGAAGGTCATCATGCTAAGATGAACCTAATCCTATTGGATTGAGCTACTTCGTGCTGAATGCTACATCAAATCAATTGGCATATACAAGGGAACCAAAAGTGACTTTATTCAACACAATAATAAATTTTTTTTTTTTTATTTAAATGATTGGATCAAACTGGATCCAATTTTTTTTTTTTTTTTTTTAGACGGCATGATTAGATCTTTTGGATCCAAGCGCATGCTTCTTGTCGCAAGTACATGATAGTTGCCTTGGATCCCGCATTCCACGCTTGTTTAGGCGACGGAGACAGGGGACTACGTTTCACACATACTGCTATTCCCAAGTGTCTTTTATTCCGTTTTTGGTCTAATTGGTCGGTCTTTTTTTTTTTTTTTTTCATATATTTTTTCTTTTTTTTTTTTTCAATTTTTTTTTCATTTTTTTTTTCTAGTAACTCAACCACTCTATTTCATCCTAGCAGTAATAACACGTCGATTTTTAGTGACCCACCAAAGCACTTAGAGAACAATAGATAAATATGGAAAAATAAAAATAGAATGCGATATGGTGATATTCCGAGATATGGTAACAACTATCATGGTATTTATGATTTCTGAGCTATGTTCGTCCCCTTTTAGTTAATTGGTTCCTCAACTCCTGCATTCAAAATGGTTCCATCCACTAATGGTGTCAAAAACAAACTATACAAACATATAAATGCTCCCCCACACTTAAACTTCACATTGTCCTCAATGTGTAAAACCGAAAGTTCTGAATTCTGACGTAACAGCAGATAAAACGCAAAAACTGTGCAAATTGGTAAGGAATTTGGAAAAACTCCATTTCACAAAAGTTGTTCACCTACGTGTTTTCTACACAGTGTCAAAATTTCACAGTGTTTCGATAAACGGTCTGACAGTTATGGTCTCTGGACTGAACTACGCGCAGTCTGAAAGTTTACGACGAAAAGGTATTCATCATAATTCTCTTCTAAGATAGATTACGGACTCAATGAAATTAAACATAGGGATGCAAATATGATATGAAAACAGTAAAAAATAAATAAACGAAACAAAAATAAAATGCAAAAGGATAAGAAATACAAAACCGGTGGGTTGCCTCCCACTTAGCGCTTGTTTTAAAGTCGACGGCCCGACCTAGCTTCTTGTAAGAATCATTCCCCATACACCAATAATCTAAAAAGTTGGGGATCCGTCCATAGAACCTGTTTTGCAAACACTATCTTCACACAAATATTAGTAACATAAAGCAAAAGTGAAGCTATGAACCGATAAAAGCTTCCCCCACACTTATTCTTGTCCACACTTGGAAGTGTATAAAGAATATAGGAGTCGGGTACTTCCACGGTTTCTGGTTCCATAACCCGCATAGTATGAGAATCAAGTATCTCTAGTGGCGGAAAACGAGAAACAAAGTCAGTCAACAATATTCTAAGCACATACATTCAAACCAATAAGAGGTAAAGGAGAAGAAACAATAGGCAAAGGGTTAGATAAACCTTGCACAATCTCTTGTATTACGGAATCCTCTTCATCCTTGAAAAACTCAAGTGAATTATTCACCTCGTTTGTATCATGGTCCTCTATCAAACCTTGCAACCATTCTTCGTCCGTTTCTGCCTTAACCATAGTCTCGACATAAACATCATCATTACAATCATGCAAAAGTTCAATTGGGTCTTCCACAATATTGGTCATAACGGTCTCATTCTCAACATATTCCTCCTTGTTAGACTCACACCTTGTTACAAAGAAGTTGTGTAACACACTAGTTTCATCATACTCAATTACCTTTTGAATAGGTGGTTGATCATTATAAAGATCAATAATTGAGTCAACTACACTAATGTCATCAAATATCTCCAAAGGTTGGTCCTTTTTAACACATTCATCTTCGTCTTCATCTTAGGACTCACCATAATAAGAATCGTCGTCGGTTTCCCAACCCTTATCACGACGTCGTTTAAGTTCCATATGAATGGTCCTACTAATTTCATCGACTAGCTCTTCCGAGGCTCCATCATCTTCCAACTTGTATAATTTCAAGTAAGTTTTTCGACGTTCACACGCTTACCACCATTGACTACAATATGTTCTCTTTCCCATGACTCTTCCCTTTGAATGGGTAAATGATCATAACTACGATCTGAAGTCGGGTAAGAAGAAATATTCCAAAAATTGTTTTGTGCGACGTTCTCTCTATCACGGTCAAGTTGGTCTAGCCTTTGTTGCATGTCTTGTAATCCATTCAAAATCTGCATACAACTCGAATAAAGCCAATTAGATGTAGAATTATCCCACCTAGGTGCTTGACTTACATACCCACTACAAGGTTGTTGTTGGTATGTATGAAAATCACCATAAGGTTCTCTAGGATATGCATCATAGCCAATAAATTGGTTTTGATTGCATCCCATAGATGATGGGTAATTTTCATAGTGTTGAGGAGGTTGAAAATCATATCCATTGCTCCAATATGCTCCTTCCATAGAAATAAGCACCTGAAATAATTCCCAAACCAAGGTTAAAACCCAGAAAATAAGAAAAAAATAAAACTAAAACTAAATACAAAAATAAAAAAACCAAAAACAATTAACAACCGCTGCCTCCGCCTGGGGCCAAAATTGACTGGCTGTCGTAAGCGACACAAATATAATTACACTTTCTTACTACTCAAAATATAAATATAGCAAGGGCAAGAAAGGATCGATCCCACAGAGAGGTCTAGGTTGTCAATATGTTTCGGTATCTTATAAGTAACCCGGAAGAATTTATGATTGTGTAAATAAAAATAAACAAAAAGCAAATAAAGTACGCAAATCAAGGATGTG
Organism: Papaver armeniacum; assembly: GCA_023531295.1. Classification (NCBI taxonomy): domain Eukaryota; kingdom Viridiplantae; phylum Streptophyta; class Magnoliopsida; order Ranunculales; family Papaveraceae; genus Papaver; species Papaver armeniacum. The sequence goes on from JAJJWW010015148.1 coordinate 111,896, forward strand.
AAATATTGGATAAAGGTTTCATCTTCAATTGTAAACAAGTTTATGAATATATGAATAGAATTCGTATTTAATCTCGCTTATCATCAAAAGCCATAGAATACCTTATTGCAAGAATACTCCGTAATTTCCAAAGTTATCAACACACACATTAGGGCTGCGTATGTGAAATCTACCTAAAGAATAACCTAACGCCTTGCGCTAATCAAGTTCAATTCCTAGAGCATTAAGTTTGAGAAATAGGCTAATCAATGCAATTGAAATACATTGCGCAAACAATTCGAACAAAGGTCAATTTCTACATATGACTATGAGGATGTATCACTACAACCTAGAATCATATCATGCTACTAGTATTCAAGGTTATCGCTCGATGAAAACCCTAAAATAGCTATAGATATGGATGTGAATTCAATCAATTCTAGACTCGACTAAACAAACATTCAATCATATTGCAATCCATCAATCATGCAATTATTATAACCCGTAGAAATCAAACGATAATATTGAGAGAAAACTAGTTCATAAAAATCATAACTTGGTTGCAAAATCCAACTACGTCTTTAACCAATAATAAGATTAAGTACTTGTGTTTTTGGAAATCATCATAAGAAGTTTAGAAGAACCTATCATGTGAAACCCTAGAACAAAAGTAGAAGTCTCCCTAATGGAGATATATCTAGGTTTAGAAAAGAGTTTTCTATTTATATGCTTTTTCTCCCCATAAGGATACTTTCCCAAAATTAGGTTGATTCTTCTCAAAACCCGTCTCCAAGTTGGTCCACCAAGCCCAGGAGTGAAAAATATGTCTCTGGAATTTTGGGTCCAAAAGCGTCGCCGGAATTCTTCGGCGTCATCAGGAATCCGGTCATCGTCATTTAGGAAAACTTTCTCCGATCACTTGAAGTACCGGAAGACGTCACTGGCAAGTGCACACTCCCGTAAGCTCAACTCCATTTCTCTGCAATTCAAACATTCACAAAATACCACCTAAACCAATTTCTTGTTTTTGCGAAAACGTACCCAAAAGCGTGGTCCGTAGCACATATGTCCGACCATCGACTCTTTCATCCGACTTGTACCCCCTTCACGATTCACCTGAATCATTGTGATTCCCACTTACGGTTCCAAAATCCTGGCCATCGGAACTAGGCTCACCTGTGCACCAATTTTAATTTTGCGTTTTCGCAGCCTCTCATTCCATTTCCCGACTCCGCAAATCTCGGGCCATTCCCTTGTGCATTCAACACCTCCAACAACCCATCATATCACCATCGCAATTACGCAGCTGCAACACACCTTCGTTGCTCATCTCCGTAACATCATAGCACAAGCACGTGCAATTACTCAACCACACGCCATGTACTCAACCACACCGCCTGCAGCCTCTCGCATCCCTGTTCAAGCCATAACATTCACCTGCAATTTCAGCTCTTGTGCAACTTCAACCGCCGTTTCTTGAGACTGCACCTGTTGAACTCCAACAATCAACCACTGCAACAATGCCAGTAGCTGCAGCTTCACTCCAGCTGCACCTTGTTCTCAACTGCGCAACTGCAGCTTCCCTGATCTTGCAATAGCTATGAAATCCCACCAACACAGCAACGTCAATGCTAGCACCTAACATCGCCAGTGCCAGTTCACTTCAGCTTCAAATTCAGTTCACTTGGCCATCAAAAACCCATATTGCATATCCTTCTGCTACTGCTTCTAACCATTTGTTCATTCCCTGTAATCAACCACACATTCAACCCATCACCAACAGTTCATCCTAGTTCAACACCAGTCCCCATTTCCTTAGCCATCTCTGGGCCTGCATACCAACAGACTCATCTCAAACTCCATTTGATCTTTACCTGTAATGCACATCTCAGGCCTTGCTCTCTATATGGTTCAACCATTGTGAACTACAAGCACAACTCATAAGCTGTCTCCAGTTACGGGTGTAGCTTAACCTCCGTTATGGTATCTCTTTCTCATTCTTCGTCATATCTCGAGCTTTCCATCACGAGACCCATCATCGACTGCCTTCTTGATCATCAATCACTAGCAACAGCTCATACTCCTTGATATCGCTCATTCCTATTCTATGCATCGCTTCCTTGCATACCACGGACATCACCCGGCTCGAACTCCACAGTGTAATCCCTGGCAGCAAACTAGCCTGAACCTGCCATGGATAGTAGCTGCAAACAATCAACACTGCAATTGCACTGCCTTGCAACTTGCGGCTCCAACTCCAGCTGCTACTCCACAACACCACAGCTGCAACTCCATTGTTATTAACAGCTCAGCTTAACAGCAGCTCTAACATCTTTGGCACTTCCTCACTGCCAGAATCAGAGCCAACACCAGCCCACCATCTCAAGCAGCCACTATCCCATTTGCTTGACCAACTTCTCTGAAGTCTCAGCCATATTATCGAACATTTGATGTGCACGATTGATTAATGGAGAAAGAACTTAACCGGTGATTTCAAGCCTCTCTATGGCACCTTCCCCGTGAGCAATCAAATTCCATACACACCCATTCAATCAATATTCATCTGAAACCAACATGAAATCATACTTGAACTTCCCTCGATCCACGTAACCCAAAACCTCATTTAACCTTCCACTCATCTTTCACTCCAGTGCTATCGAGCTTTCCTTTCTTCTCTCGTATTTCTCCCATCAAAAACAACACAAACTAAACCCAATGTCCGCTTCCTTGACGAATTCGATCCTCCTTAAAAATACTCAACCGGACACGAGCTTGCCGCCTGAACTTTTGGTTGCGGCTCTTGGTTTTTGGTTCGAACGAAGATGAAATGGGTGTAAGACATTCAACCTAGCTTTTAGTTATGAAGGGGGAGGTGCCCTTAACGATTTGTAGTCTGTCTTTAGTGAATAGTCAGCTGGTTGCCCCTTATCCTCGGCTGGCTCCAAATAACACTTGCCTTTGAAATATCTGTTTTGCCCTTTGCTTATGAGTTCTTGTTTTGCTCATAACTTCTCCATACGAACTCAGAATGACTCCATTCTTTCGCCATCGTCTTCATCTTCTTGTATTTGAACGAGTTCCAATTGGTCTTTTTGCTCCAAATGACTCCATTGCACCTAATAAACTCAAAAGCACACATAAGATACATAATTTACAAGAAAACTTTAAAGAAAGCATAAATACTAGATATTAAATACGGTGTATTCTACACCTATCATGTGTGTATTCTATACCTGCTTGGGGTGATGGAATTGATCTGGGGTCATCCAATCATGCTTGTGGAGTTGGATGATGCGATCGGATCATATCCTGGACCGATATGGTCGGTCTGAATGCTCAATCGGGCTAGTATAACACACGAGAGGGCTCAATCGGGCTAGTATAACACACCGAGAGGGCTGGTCTAGTATAACACACCGAGAATCGCCTGTCACGGGTATTTTACATGGTTTCATTATAGTGCTTGGAGGTTCGTGTTACTCAGTAAGAGTAACACTCGATCGTCATGCCACATCGATAATGAGTACTTCGGAAATACAAGGCTGATATGAAATTCACGGGGAAGGGATTGTTGCCACATGCTCCAACCTGGTGAATCAAGTGAGGGAGTATCCAACACTTATAGGGGCTTTATCTTTTACAAGATGTCGGCGCATGATTTTCTCTCGGTTTTTACAAATATAACCTTAAACGAAAATCCACCATCAACATTAAGTCCCCTGCCTAGCACATAATGGTTACACTATTGTGTGGTAGGCATGAGATAATGTGATTAAAGATAAAACTTATGAGGCAAAGTTAGATGTTACCAGGGAGGGACGGGTCATCCTGTCCTTGGAGTATGTCACGTTCAAAAGGCATATAGGAGAGTGTTTCCCTAGTATGATGTCGGCCTTGCTCGTTTCGATCGACCTTGCTATGCCCGCCGGTCGAGGGGCTATTGCGCTGCTTCACTCGATCGTGGGGTTGTGCCTAATCGACGGATCGCCGCACCCGTTAGGTAGTGACGCTGCGCCGGCTTGATCGAATGTGGGCTTGTTGTGTCTCGCTTGATTGAACTTGAGTCTCACCCACATACGCTGACAGACTTGAAACTTGTACAGGTCTTGAAATCAACACCTGACTAAAATTTGTACTGGGACTAAAATTTGTACTAGGACTTGAATGGTGTTTGGACCGCCATTGTGTGTGCTTTCCGTGTGAGTTGTGTCTTGCCGTGTGACTACATCTCTCCCTGTATTTTCATACAAGTTCTAACTCCTGTCTTTTATTTCATTGTGGAAGAAAAGAATCCCTGTTGAGATGTCTTGGAGATAATGTTGGTGCCAAGTCGAGAGGTGTTGAAAGCTTCAAAGATATGCCGAACATTGATGATGAGTTGTTCACTGCGCCTTTTCAACTATAGGAAAATATACGTTCCACAAGATAACTCTTCTCCTATCGACTTTTAGGTTTTTCATGCTCCGCTGGGCCCTTATGAAGGATGGATGAGACGTATGTTGAGCAATGAGTACATCAAAGATAACTTGACCGGAGCGCAGATTATTGATGCGGCTTGAGTGTTGAAACGTCTCGAGAGGATGTTAAAGTGGTTTCGATGCGACCGTTGAGGTGGGTCCTGGAGAGAGCGTTGAAGAAGGATTCCGAAGCGAACGTGGGTCTCGGAGAAGGCGTTGCGCGGCTCTTGAATAGACCATTGAAGCAGACCTGCTGGAGGGAGCGTTGAAGTGGCTTCCTCTTGAGTTCGATTACCCTTGCGAATCCATGATTCTTGGTGACCATCTTTCTCATGTTGAAGAAGTCCTTGATCGACGGTGAAGGAACTTCATCGAGCCTCGATCCCCAAGCGTGGTTTACATGGTTTGTCCGTAGTGGTTGTTGTCGAGCAGGTATGGAATAACTTGGACATTGTTTCATCATTGTGGGATTCGTGCACGTGGTACCGGAGTTGGAGTTGATGGACGCGTGTTGTATCTTGGTGGTTTTCCTCTTGCCGCTTCAAGGAACCGCTTCAGAGAAAATTTGAATGTTGTATCTTTGTTGGTGAGATATATGCCCCTACAAACATTATGAGGCTCTTCCTGCAGGCCTGGTTCTTTCTATCGGGGCATATGTTGTTGTAGATGAGCGTTCAACGGCTCCAGAGGATGACCAAAAGCGCGGATTCTCCAATATAGCGTGATAGACATGTACCGTTGTCCGATAAAGTGACTCACCGGATCTTGTTCGACCACCGTCCGATAGAGTAACTCGCCCGGATCTCTCGATATGACGGTTGGACATCGTTATCTTCTTGAGGTCGCTCCCTTGAGGTATCGGCTCCAGTGGAAGATTACCGTCATAGAGCGGTTATACGTTGAACCGGCACTCTTTAAACCAAATGGCAGCATGGTATAATAAAATTCCCGAGAGGAGTTCGAAAAAGATATCTTACTTGCATCATGCTCGTACATCCTTATCTGTTTGTAGCCGCTACATCCATCCATGGAGGAGAACATGCCGTGTCCATTTGGTTGTATCTATTAACATGTCGATGTTAGAGAGGAGGATCGTTTTGGAGCAAAGACTGTTCAAGTCTCTCGAAGTCTATGCAAAGACTCGATCTATCCATTTTCCTCATGTATGAACTACAACTGTTTAACCGACTTGGATACGGGTATGACATGTATATGATGGGTGACCAATTTTCATAGGTATTTCTTCATATCTCCAAGCAAATATGTCCGGTACTCTTTGAGAAGTTGCACGAGATTCGTGCGTTTATCCGTACACAAGGTTGAGTGATGGAGATAGGCCTAGGAGATTCCTCAACGATTTCAATTTCATCAGTTGTAGAGTTGGTGCCATCTTGCAGCTGTTGTGGAGCATCTAGCACTTGCTCTTGTGGTTCGTTCTTTGTTGTAGCATTCCATTAGGTGGAGAGCGGGTAACAGTCTCCTCTGTGATAATGGCAATCTACGGTATACCGTTTTCCTTTCGGTCACGACCCGCCATAAAAGTTCGTTCCCTCCTCGTGTGAACGTGGGTTGTGGCTTCACAGTATGGAGAAGAATGCTTCGTCAGCAAACATGCATCGTGGGTACTAGCCCTCAATGATGCAAGTCGGTCTTCTTCCTGAATTGACGCCCACATGGGGAGTGGGATGCGAACGAACTTGTCTCGATTCTTTCCACGGAGCTTCTCCCGTATGTGCTGGTTTGGTTTCCCTCGAAGTCCGTCATTGTGGTAGGCTTCCGTACGACCTTGCCCCGGGAGAGCCTTGGATGTCCCGAGAATCTTGAGAGTAATGAAGACGATCCTGTGTAGATAAGGGCCGTCTTGAACTCGAATCCTTGATGCGTGCGGTGACATGTAGGTCACGGTCGTGACCTTCCTCTGGTTGATAGCGAAAAACGTCTCCGCGCCTGATTCTTCGAGAGATGTGAAAGTTTGCATAAACTTTCCACTAGAGAAACCGCTTCCCGATCCACCGACCTCTGGTTCATAGTGAAACTATTGACTTGAGGAATATCGTTGTGAGGATCAGTCCCCAGTGTAGGAGCCTCCATGGGGGACCGCCGTGAACCAGAGTGAAACTATTGACTCGAGGAAGATCGTTGTGAGGATCGGTCCCGGTGTAGGAGCCTCCATGACGGGGACCGCTCATATCCGATGTCGCTTCTTTGATCAGGTCCATGTAGGTCCGTGCCATTGAAGTACCTTCTCCGGTGCGTTGAATTCATTCCTTGTTGGCTCCAGGGGCTGTCACGGCTCTTGTGGAAATCGATCGGTTAATGTCTTAAGAAAAGTGAGTACCTCTTTCCGAGTTGCGGACATATCCGTTTGAGTCTTAGCAAGAACTTCCGCTTCTCCATTAAGTCTGCTATGGTAATGGGGGATGGTCCTCCTCTCGTCCCTCCGGCTCCTCGTCACGATGAAGGAGTGGAAGTTGTTGCTCCGGTGACTACGGAGGTGTTATACTTGATGAGATGCCAGGATTTGCGGCTGCTCCGGCTCTCAGTGATGGGAGGTGTTGTAATATCACCGCCGAGTGATCGAATTGAACGTTCCCATCCTCCGCACTCACGTGTTCCTTGATTGATCTCTCCTTCCTCAAGCATTTCTTCACTTAGTTGAAAGGTCGTGCGGATTGAGCAGTCTTCTCCGGGCTTCGACAAGGGTCTTGAGATATAAATCCTCTAGCGAGGCTCCGTAGGCTGCGGGCTCCCTTTCTTTGTCCGGTAGACGTTGTAGTACTCCGGACAAGTCCTTTCCTCGTGGAGTTGCCTCGGTTCTTCATTGTTGACTGGACCATGTTTTTCATCTTTCCTGAATCTCATGCGGTTACGCGCTCTTTTTGCCTCTCCACTGGTAAAGTTGTGACTCCTGGCTAAGGATTCAGCGTTTCTTGCATTGCCTGAGTAGATGCACGCCGACCCTTCTTGTAATTGTGATGTTATATCATTCAAAAGGCGGAATGTTTCGCTCACGCTTACGGTGATACTGAAGCTTGATTTGTCAAGACATCCTCCAGCATTCTAACTATACTTCCCATGATATCCCGAACCACACCTGTAGTTTCCTTGGATACATTGCGAGATGGAAACCGAAAAATTGAGAATTCAATTTTGTGTAACCGAGAGATCAACCTCCCATTTTGTGGTCGCCAATTGTTTATGGGTGAAAACTACTCCTGCAGAATTTGGTAATTTGGGGTGTGGATGAGGAATGAATTTAAACCTTTAAACAAATGCAATTGCGCGGTGAGTGCTTGTAGATTCGAGAGATCAACAGTGCAAGTCCCTAAACCAAGAAATGGCCGTTCCGGACTTGTTTCGGTCACAAAGTGAAGGAGATGGGGTTGATCTTAGGGAGGGAAGCGAAGAAGGTGTTGAGATTGTGAAGGTGTTGGCTTGCTTATGACTTAACAGAAAAGTGAGCAGGCTTGCGGTTGATGCAAGCAGGCCCCGGGTGTTTGAATACGATTTTTGTATTAACACTTGATTTTACGTCAACCGAACTTGTGTTGTTCTGTCTCCTGTTTGAAATAGGGCGGAGAACCTATTTATACAAGTCATTGAGCCTCATTCACGTTTCTCGTGGGAAGTGGAGGTAGTGGAATGATGGAGTAGTGGAGTTGTGTGTCGGTGATACACGACCGGTCTTGCCCACTTCTCCTGTTCATCTCTAACCGCCCATGACTTCCTAACACGTTCTTGTGATGGCGCGTTGCACGCCGCACGTTGTAAACCGCCGAGACCAATACCCCGGTATGTATCCCCGATTTGTGACATGATTGATAAACGGAATGTGGATCGTGGATCCACGAAAGATAGCATGTAATGCTTGAATTGAATAAGCTGCGTTATTCGTAAAGTCGATACTTGTGAAGTATCGTGTGTATTTCATGCAGTGCGCATTGTGGTGTGGTAAGGTGATGGGTAATGACGCCTTCGACCAATTGACTCGACTGTGGTTGTATAACCAAGTGGTGAAGTTGGACGGATGAGATGAGCCTTGAGACACTCATCCGCGACCGTTAATGAATATTAGGGTTTTTGAAGAGGTGCGCAAGCATCACTCTCGCCTTGGTCGAAACCAAGCATGGGAAGGATTTTGAGAGGACCGACCATACATGCGTGTTGGCATGATGGTGTAGGTGCTTGTATTCCGTTCCCTCATGAAAGCGCGATCCGGGCCACTCAATTTGACCGTCAAAGAGGAGTGGTCGAGATTGATTTTGCGACAAGAAGTTTGATACCGCAAGAAGCCGCGCGCACACTCTTTTTCGTAGCGTTTTTCCAAAACGACCTAACTTGGTCGGTCTTGGCCTAGGCTGGTTTGACGTGAAGATGGTAGGCTGATGTTCACGCCTATACCGACTATCCCATGAAAACGTGATCTAAGCCACTCAATTCGTCAGGTGAAGTTGAGCGGTCGAGATCAATTTGCAATTTGGGAAGTGTAACCACGCATGTTTGGGCGGGCGTTTTGGATTAGCCGGGCATGATATGCCTTGGCCGATTACATGAGGGGTAGATGGGCCCACGGTGGTCATGCTTTGGTATGACCGGACCTGCTCGATTTGATCAGTGACCCTCCATTCGTGCGGAGAAGATGGACGCGCGTGATGGCTTGAACCCTAATTTTGGCTTTCAAAGCCGTGCGACCATGCTCTTTCAAAGTGACGAATGTGTTGTAACCAATCATGGTTGGTTTTGACCGATTGGTCAAGTGTGTAGGCGGTCACATGGTGATTGTGTCGACATGCTCAGGGCCCTTTGAGTCTACATCTACACCTCCATCTATACTGCGAAGATGGATGGTTGAGACAGATTTTGCGGCACATGTAATATGCCGCAAACCCTAATTTAGGGTTTTTCCGTCCATAATGCTTGGTATGGACGATTTCTTGGCAAGCGAAGGCCAATGGTCGACCATGCGGGGTCGGCCGTGTGTATTCCATACCGCTGGGGGTGATGGAATTGATCCGGGGGTCATCCAATCATGCTTGTGGAGTTGGATGATTGCGAACTTGTACAGTGAATTTCTTTCCTACAAAAAACCAGAATTCTTATAAGGATGATCCCTCTTCAAGAAATCGTCACAGGTTGCAAGTTCCTCTGCATGGTATAAACTCTTGTTCCACTAATGAACATTGTCCCTGTGCTTATAAGAACAAGTCTGGCAAGTCTAAATCGAGAAGATGGAAATACTTCAACTCTTCTCCTTTGGAACTGATTTTTAGAGGTCCTAGACTTGGTACTCAGAAAAATCCCTTCGATGGACTTTCGAAAGGGTTTATCACTAATTCCACAGGGATAAGTTATAATCAATGGAAAAAGGGAATACTCGATACAAACGCACAAAAGATTTGTACAACTCATCTCCCATAATTCACAGTGAGAATACTTCTCACTTCTTTACCTAATTCCAGGTAATTTCGTCATTGTGTCTATCTTGATTGTTGCAAGGATGATGTTATGGGATTCTCAAGAATAGTTGTATGTTTCTTATGTGTTTTTATGCTAATTCGATCCTGCTGATCGTATCTCGGGCTCTAATTTGAAAAGAAGCTTTCTAAATTACTGAACCATGATTAACAAGTATTGTGTTTTATCTAGTTGGATTTTTTCTAAATCCTTTCCTCTTCTATGAACGATCCACGAACGCCTGTGTCCCCTTCATATGAGTTCATAGGGTTTCCATAACAAGAGATTCCTTCTCCTGTCTACAACAAGAGTTCATATATACATATGAGTTCATATATTGTGTTTTTTCCATCCCTAACAAAAACTTATATGGAGAACTCTTCAAGATATCAAGAGATTGTGAGTCTATACATGGAGGAGGACAATCAAGGACGTGATTCAATTCAAGAACTTGTTCGGAAGAAGATGCTTGCAAGGAAAGAGCACAACTCCTGGATCGATGAATCTGTCAAGGATTTAACTCATTTTCAGGGTGATTCAAAGGTCGAGTTTGCAAATCTCCAACTATAAATAAATCGTCTCTTGGATGGTCAGGCCAGAATCCTTGCTAATCAACAGATCTTGATAAGGAATCAGAAGAAACTCATCGTGGACTGTGTTAAAGCTAGACAACTTGCTTGTGTTGTTAATCGTAAAGTTAGTGTTCTAACTCATGATCATGGGGTTTCCACAGTCAAGAAAATCAAGGAAATCAGCGACATCTTCTATGATGGATTCATGGAAAGGTATGAAGTTATCAAAGAGCAGTAATAATTGTCTAGGAAACTTCTTATGAGAATTTATTCTTGTGTTTTTAATAAGGATAACTAGGGTTTGGAATAGCCATTATTGTGAGTACACATAGCTATTGCCAACGTTTTCATCTTGCAATGTTTTTAGATTTATTTATTTAAATTTTAAAGTAGATTTGGAAGATGATTTTTGCAGTATTAATCTTTATGGTTTTATATATTGCAAATTGTTATGGGATATGTTGTTTACATCCATGAACCTTGACTGTCCCACACTTGTTCAAAAGTTAACTCTATTACATGTCGGTATGAAAGTATTGATAAAAGATAGAATGAACTTTTGACTATAAAAGTTAAGCCTTTTATGTCATTATGCAAATATTGATGCAAGAAAGGATGAACTTTTGTTTACAAAGATTAAGTCTATTATTTGTCATTATGCAAATAGTGACGAAAAATAGAATGAATCTTTGATTATTCCGCAGTATTGGTCCTTGCCTGATCCACATCTTTGTGTATATACTGTGTTGCTCTAAAAGTTCTCTTATGTTGAGCATGGCCAATCGAATACTTTCCTTGTGGTTAATTCAATTGAGATTGTTGGATACAAATTCATGTTTCATGTGATTTGTTAACGTACAAAGAAATCATTCTTTTCTTGTAAAAGTAAGGTCGCTCTTGTTGTTCTTTCGGGAATGACATTTTATGGGGGAGAGTTCTTAATTGAACTTGTGCTTAATTTCCAAATCTTTGTGGGGAGTGCGGCTGTGGAATATTGTAGGGGTTATCTTGTATCTTTATAAACTCCTTGATGAATGTATTTAGTTTCGGTTATATGATGGCATCTAAACAAGTTGGTATGTTGTTCTCTTTTGGTCATGAAGTATCTCTATGAAAATTTCATGAGGATCCCACTAGTTTTCGTACCTTTGCCAATTTTATTGACAAAAAAGGGGGAGAATTAATGTGTAGTTCATACTACAAATACATATGGTTTACGGATCATTATGTAAGGGGGAGTGGTTTTCATTGTGAGATGAAGTATTGACTAAGGGGGAGTGATACATATCACCATAGTATTGTTGTCAAAGTTGTGATACAATTGAACTTTGATGCCGTGTAATGATACTATGACACTATATAACAATGATTGAGAGCAATTGTTTTCTCATTGTTATTGCTACGGATCTTCAACAACTATGATGCTGAGTTGAACACATTTGGAATCATTGGAGTACTTGAAAGTGACAAAGATTTCGAGTAATGTTGAAGAACCAAGGAGATCAAGCATCTGGATGAGAATCTACAAAGTTTATTTATTTTGTAATCCATATGTCTTGATAGTTTTGTCACTAAAATTGACAAAAGGGGAAATTGTTAGAGCATTGCTCGGTCGAACTCGCAAGCGTTGCTATCTCAAGCTTGTTTGTCAATGTTCGTGATCAAAAATATAAGTCTTGATTTCTAGTCTACTTATAAATGTCTCAGACTAGGATAGATTGTGTAGTTGAGCTTAAGACTTCAAGGCGTTCATCAATTGAAGACGAAGAACTACTAAGGAGAGCTTGTGGAACTTCATCAACAAAAGGTATGTGGAGACTTAAACTCATATATCACTTGGAAAGTTTATTTCTACTTTATCTCCTATATTGAGACATAAATCGTGTTACGATATAGTTTTCTATTATGCACATTTGAGATTTCGAGCTGAGTTTAACTCGCTAACATATTTCTCGAAATATGTGTTGGTAAGTGTTTGTACCATCATAAAATGATGTATGTATGGGGCACACAAGCGCAACATAACCAAAAATGTCTTATTAAAGAAGCCCGACTAGGTTATCAAGGTAACCCAGTGGTTTATTAAGGAAACCAAAAATGGCTTATTAAAGAAGCCCGACTGGGTTTATTAAGGAAACCAAAAATGGCTTATTATGGAGGCCCAATGTTTTATTATGGAAACCATTAAAGATAAATACAAATCTCAAGAGATAAATATGGTTATATTGAGATAACTATGAATCTGGAGAAGATAGCTTAGAAGCTCTCAAGATATATCCAGATCCATAAAGACAAACATAGATCTTCTTGGATAAATGCAAATCTTGACAAGATAGACATGGATCTTTCAAGATGTGCACAAATATGATGAAGATAAACATGAATCTTCCAGGATATATACAAATATTGGGGAGATAAGTACAAATCTAAGTGGTTATTTAAGATACTACAAATCTCATACGATAAAGGTAAATCTTGGTGGATATTTGAGATAACTACAAATCATAACAATAAGATTTGTTTTCTGCCTATAAATAGAGTCTGAAATCCAACTCAAAAAGGACACAATCATAATTCCTTTTCTCCTCTAAGAAAAACCTGTCTAGAACTCTCTCTGACTTAAGCACCGGAGTGTCTTTGCAGGTACCCCCCTCATCTTTCATCTACAGTTCTGGAGAAATAAAGCAATGACGGAGATTCGATCAACACACACATATCTCGAAGATTGTTGGGGTGATTAATTTTGCACCAACATCTTTTGGCGCCGACTAAGGGGATTCGTGTAAAACAATCGTGTTTTGCCATTGAGAAAGGTGCGGAACAAATCATGCACGAGTTCGATGCAAAAATCAGCAAAAGAAAAAGAAAAAGTTAGGGTTCAGAAAACTGTTGCGAAACGGTCAAAGAAACCGTTGCGAGGTTGAAAAAACTGTTGCGAAGCAGTTGAAGAAACTGTTACGATCAGTTGAAGAAACCGTTACAAGGATGAAGAAACTGTTGTGAAGCTTGAAGAAACTGTTGCAAAATAGTGGAAGAAACCGTGACAAACAGTTGAAGAAAACGTTGCCAAAACCTAATCTTCATCCAACCTCGGGTACAACTTCAAATCCAATGAACGGGATCTGTTTGATCTACCAGATCATATTCGTATGATCAGTTCAGCCTCCCATACAACTTCAAATCCAGCGAATCAGATACGTCAGATTAAGAAGATCTGATCCGTATGCTGTCCAGCAGCGCATCAAGCTTTCGATGCACCAAACCGGTTCATAGAGTTTCAGCAAATCAGATACAGACACGTACCCAACCGGCCTGGTTCGGTAACGGACCGACCACATCAACGACACATCATCGGCCATGTCACTAAAAGACCACGTCATCAGGGACGTGTCAGCGTTGTCCAACGCCACATCAGCACCCGAGTCTAGTAAGAAGTTGCCACGTCAGCAACTGCTGCCATGTCATCAACTATCGCTTTGTCGCCAGTGCTTGTTGCCACATCAAGAATCGAGTCCGACCAAGATTCGCCACGTGAGCAACCGAGTCCCGGTCAAGCATCCACGTCGCTTTTTGTTACCACGTCAACAAGTGTCGCGGTGCCAACGCTGCTCGGTGCCACGTCAACAATTGAGTCTAGTCAGTAGTGCCACGTCAGCTTTTATACAGTCAGCACTGCCACGTATGCAACATCATGCGCGCTTCGTTAAAATCTTGTTTCGTCAATAACTTCTTCGTTTTAAGTCCGAATTGAGTGATTTTTGGCTCGTTAGAATCGTCTTTCGATTCACTACAACATGGATGCAAAAGTTTCAGTATTCAAGAAACTTTTATATGCACTTGGGGCAACAACATGATCGAGTTCGAGGTTCGTGGATAGCGACATAATCGATTTCGAGGTTCGTGATCAACGACATGATCGAGTGAGAGATGAGGATTGCCTAGACCCTTCAATATTTAGCCTTGCATTACATCGCAAGCACCTAAAGCCTCACCTTGCACGTGAGCACATAAGTCTTACTCTTATCGCAAGCATAAAATCTCGCATTGCACGCGAGTATGAAAAGACATGAACATTGGCAAGTATAAAGTCTCGCCTCAACCACTAGCCCAATGCCCGATATTGGTCCAAAGTCTCGTACTCAACACAAGCAATAGCCAACCTGCCCGAGCAAAGAGCGCTTCAGCCTTGTTACGTTGCAAGCAAAAAGCCTTGTCCCAGCCGCAAGCACACACTACATTCCATTCAAGACTCGACTAACTCTCGAGCATCACAAGTCCACCACGTGGAAAAAAGTCTCATCTAGCACGTGAGCAAATTTTATTGCAGGTTATTACAGTTGGGGGGCGTCTTTGTAATGTCTCTACTCACGCTTGAGGGCGATTCCAAAAGGAAAAATCACGATGGAACCAGAAATAAGATGTCAACGGAAAAGATACCTGATCATAATCCTAGAGCCATCTAGCAAGTGAGGAACGGATATAATAAATCTAGTTCATGCTTCACATGGGGGCATCTTTTCTACTTGGGAATATCTCTACAGATATTGGGGGCGGCTAAAGTGACCCCGAGCATGCAATCAAAGCAACTTGTTTAAAGAAGTCGAACAATAGAAGACATCTTTTTCAGTATCATGGAAAGTAATGGGGGCGGCTAAGGTTGAAGGAACGAACGCCTGGGGAGAGAAAAACAAAAACGGAGTGTTTTGTTTTTCAAGGAAATAGTTGCAATGTTTTTCTAGAAAAGAGAAAAACAAAGACGAAGTGTTTTGACAGAAGTACTTCAAGAATAAAAGTAAAATGTTTCAATAAAAGATAAAGCAAAAGGAAATATATGATAAAAAGCTATAGCCGGTCAACTTGTACACCGGAGATTATCGCACATTCGTTATTCGCAAGCACAAGAGGTTTGAGTCAACAAATTCTACGCCAGTACGAGAGCAGGTAGGCAATCACTGTGCCTAACAAGTTACGGTAGCATCCTGCATTCGAGTGAGTTCTGGCAATATCTTACCAAAGAGATGGAGAAAAATGTGTCAAAGCAAGACCGAAGTAGCTGGGCAATTAACGTGCCTGGTTAGCTACTGGTGGTGCCTGCATTCGAACAAGTGGAAAACAGACAAATAAAATGTTATTCTATGAAAGAGAAACAACAAAGTGGCTGGTCACTGACTCCAGGTCAAAACAAGGAAGTGCTAACAAAGAGCACATCTACTTATAAAATGTTAAGCCTCACATGCCGGTACGTGCGAAAATTTATATAAGAAATTTTTTAGTACATTATTGGTACTTTGAACGTGTTTCCAGTGTGCTTGGTACCTGCAGTATAAGGGTGCATGGAAATTTTAAGTATAATTGCTATACTTAGAAATGTTGACATAAACCCGGGCGCACTACGAAAAGTTAGCAACGCTAAATTCGTGGCAAGATGATCGTAAAAGTAACGGGGTCATCGTAGGCACGCTGCGACGGACAGTCGGGATTATACTCTTCTTAATTCTTCAACAAGTTGAGAATTAAGAGGGGGCGATGTTTGTACCCTATTAAAATAGTGTACGTGCGAAACGCACAGGTTATTTGATATCGGTAAAATGTGGGTTTATTGAGGAAACCCACATGGATTATTAAAGAAGCCCGGATGGGTTTATAAGGAAACCCGATGGTTTATTGAGGAAGCTGGGTTTATTAAGGAAACCGAGTGGTTTATTGAGGAAACCAAAAATGGCTTATTATGGAGGCCCGATGTTTTATTATGGAAACCATTAAAGATAAATACAAATCTCAAGAGATAAATATGGTTATATTGAGATTACTATGAATATGGAGAAGATAGCTTAGAAGCTCTCAAGATATATCCAGATCCATAAAGATAAACATAGATCTTCTTGGATAAATGCAAATCTTGACAAGATAGACATGGATCTTTCAAGATGTGCACAAATATGATGAAGATAAACATGAATCTTCCTGGATATATACAAATATTGGGGAGATAAGTACAAATCTAAGTGGTTATTTAAGATAACTACAAATCTCATAAGATAAAGGTAAATCTTGGTGGTTATTTGAGATAACTACAAATCATAACAATAAGATTTGTTTTCTGCCTATAAATAGAGGCTGAAATCCAACTCAAAAGGTACACAATCATAATTCATTTTCTCCTCTAAGAAAAACCTGTCTAGAACTCTCTCTGACTTAAGCACCGGAGTGTCTTTGCAGGTACCCCCCTCATCTTTCATCTACAGTTCTGGAGAAATAAAGCAACGGCGGAGATTCGATCAACACACACATATCTCGAAGATTGTTGGGGTGATTAATTTTGCACCAACAGTAAGCTTTCGCTTCAACTAAGTTCATCTTATATTCTTGACGAAAGTCAAAAGATGATCATGTGAAAATCGCCGAGTAACATCTTACATGGTTTGTGTGATACAATCATTTGGTGTAGACTTGGAATGTTTCGTTATGATTATTTCAATAAGTTGAAAATTGCTTTGATGCTAATAGTGTGTGAAAACGGCTATTGTCATCCTCTAAGAAAGTTTCAATGATTGAAATAGAGTTTAGAACTATTGGATTATAAACATAGTGTGCATTCTTGCATGTATGTGATCCATGAACGAAACTAGAGTATGCATACCCGTATGCATATTTAAAGTTGTGAAATTTCGTGTACCAAGTACACATACCTGTACGCATACTTGCGTAAGGTATAGGTCCGGGAATTTCTGCTGGGTTTTGGAAGTATACTAAGTATGCGTACTTGTTCGCATACTGGCAAACTCAAACTCAGACCGGCTACTTAAGGATGCGAACCCGTTTGCATACTTGAGTGCTTAAAGTTCTAGAATCGGTTGTGACATGAACTAATACATTTATATATTAAGGAATGCATTCTTTGCAAACCGTGGCTATAATGTTCATGAATTGATTCGAGTGAATCAAACTGATTTTGCTTCAATTGTGTTCTTGTATACTTCTATGAGAATATAGCAATTGAACAACTCTTTAACTAGTTTCATTTGAGTCATTTGAACTAGTTATGGTTAAGATGAATAAGGTTGATATGAGAGTGTTCATATAGCTAACCTTGGTTAACTACGGCTGAGCCAACATGGTGTACACGTTAAGGTACGGCTACATAAACCTAAATGAAGGTACATATCATTTTTGTATAACAACCTAAGTTCGATCTAACGGTTGAAAAATATTAGCTTGAATCTAATCAAGTTTTCATCTAACGGTGAATATTGAATGCTTTGTTACCAAGGTAACTTAGATTGCAAACCCTGATTTGAAAACTATATAAAGGAGAACTTTAGCAAATGGGAAACCTAATCCCCACACCTTCTATGGGAAACCTATGGGCTAGATATCTAGCTGCTAGATTGGCCATCCACGTCAGCCTTGGCAACCTACTAAGCCCTATGGGCTAGATATCTAGCTGCTAGTTTGGCCATCCACGTCATCTGTGAGCGCCGAACGGTTCATCGTTTTGGTTACTTTTTGAGCGTCGAACGGTTCGGCGTTTTTCTGAGCGCCGAACGGTTCGGCATTTTGGTTACTTTTTAAGCGCCGAACGGTTCGGCGCTTAAATATCAGCCGTTAGATTTTTGTGATTTTTGTGAGCGCCGAATGGTTCGGCGTTTTGGTCACTTTTTGAGCGCCGAACGGTTCGGCGTTTCAATCTCGCTAATAGTGCGACTGCGAGCAAATGCTAGGAGAGAGAAGTAGCCAGAAAGAGTGTTAACTTTTTTTCCCACACTTTTTTCATGATTTGCAACACTTTTTGGCCAATCTAGCAGTCCAATCTAGCCCATAGGACTTAGCCTAATAAGAGTGAATGAATAATACCGAAGAACTGGAGAAGTAGTGGTAGCAATGGTGGAAAGATGAGTAGTAAGGAAACAAGCTAAGTCATCTCTATTGTGATACCAAATATTTTTAGAGTCTATAAGAGCCGTAATATTATTTATAGATCTTCTTCTATTGGCCAAAGAGTCAAAATAAGTTGTATTATTATCTGCTTCTTTAACCCAATGATCCCCCGATTTTTGTTACCAATATCCAGCTTCTATTTTCTTCCAATAGTTTATGGTATCAACAACCTACTAGATAAGAGAACTATTTTCATCAGAAAAGGAAGTGATTGTAGATACTCTAAGTTGTCTTTATATTTTTTTTAATCTACTGACTAATATGCCCAAAATAATGAAAAAACGGGGGTACAGCAATCACACCCAATAATTCGTTCGCCAACCTGTATGGACTAAAATCCAATATGATTCTGAGAGCACCAACTTAAAAGCGAGCTCAATCAAGAGATATATCAAAGAGCTTTATCTCTATTTCTCAATGCAATCATCAAATCAAACAGATAGAAATCCACGAGCCTGATTGATATGACAAATAACTTGGACGGTACCAAAGACCAATTCCCAAGTGTCAATCAAGTTATATCCAACAATCAAGGTCGGACTTATCAACTGATTGAACTACGCACAACATGTGATATTTCAATTATATATAAAATATAATGCGGAAAATAAATAACACAGACACTAGAATTTTGTTAACAAGGAAACCGCAAATGCAGAAAAACCCCGGGACCTAGTCCAGATTTGAGCACCACACTGTATTAAGCCGCTACAGACTCTAGCCTAGTACAAATTAACTTCAGACTGGAATGTAGTTGAGCCCTAACAAATCTCACATTGATTAAGGTAAAGTCGCGTTCCTTACGTCTCTGAATCCCAGTAGGAATCTACGCACTTGATTCCATTAGATGATCTCACCCACAACTAAGAGTTGCTACGACCCAAAGTCGAAGACTTGATAAATAAATCTGTCTCACACAGAAAAGTTTTTCCAAAACCATTATTAGGTTAACGACTTGAAAACTTAATTTGGGATTCATAAAGCCAGATCCAACTATTTTCTTTGTAGTTGTGTATTCTGATGTTACTTGTTCTATCGTATTGAGTTTTATATTCTCTAAGATTTACTCGAGATTTATCTCCGATAGGTAAGATATAAAAAGTAATCACAACAGTTCTTCGTCTCAGACTCTTGTGATTCCTCAATAACTTCTTATGTTAATCAGTTAGGTTATTATGAGGTGACTGATATTTCTAGGATGCTCTTCGGGAGTATAAGTTGGTTCCTATTCACCTTGATCTTTGTATCAAAAGACGGAACAAAAAGAATAAAGGATGGACATATATGTGGGAGACAAATTTGCTTATAAGTCTTCGAATTTGGGTCGTAGAAACTCTTAGTTGTGGGTGAGATCAGCTAAGGGAATCAAGTGCGCAAAATTCGGCGTGGTTCTGGAGGCGTAAGGAACACGACTGTACCTTAATCGGTGTGAGACTTGGTTAAGGCTCAACTACATTTCCAGTCCAAAGTTAACTTGTAATAGGCTAGTGTCTGTACCCGCTTAATACAGTGTGGTGTTCAAAGCTGGACTAGGTCCCGGGGTTTTTCTGCAATTGCGGTTTCCTCGTTAACAAAATTTTTGGTGTCTGTGTTATTTCTTTTCTGCATTATATTTGTTTATATAATTGAAATATCACAGGTTGTGCGTAGTTCAATCAATTGATAAATCCGACCTTGTTTGTTGGATATAACTTGATTGACACTTGGGCGTTGGTCTTTGGTACCGTCCTAGTTAATTCTCATATCAATCAGGCTCATGGATTTCTATTTGTTCGATTTGCTGATTTTGTTGAGAAAGAGAGATAATGTTCTTTGATATATTTCTTGATTGAGTCTCACTTTTAAGTTGGTGCTCTCATAATTATATTGGAGTTTAGTCCATACAGATTGCCGAACGAATTATTGGGTGTGGTTGTTATACCCTCGTTTTTTCAAAGTCAATTTTATTGACTCGAGTCTTATTGTAACACACACATCTGTCACGTGTGATTTTTCCCTTTCTCTCTCTGTATAAAACTATATTTTTTATTCAGTCTCTGTAAGACTTTACCTTTCATAATACAGTGTTTTAGTTTATCAGAAATCTTCACAGGACTATCGTTATCCAGGTAGCGGCGAACTATTGTTACCCCTGACTGGTAGAGCTGCATAAGAACCGATCCTTTTACCCAAACTCGCCCGAACCCGGCCTATTCGTGAGTTTTTAACCCGCACCTTCCCACAACAGTTTGATATGCGGTTTTAATTTTGAAAACAGCTATTGGTTTGATGTAAAACCCGACCGAGCCTTTTCGTAATAACCTGATTGCTATAGCCGTTGATGAAAGTTAATTCTTACCATCCATACTTCAATACCCTAAAACCTAAAAGACCTATGTCATTCTCTCTAACTTCAGTTTTCTAAATCTTCTCTTCTTTCGCTATGAGTTTCATCTCAGTTCTCAATCTCAAAGTCTCACTACTTCATCGAAGATTTAATCCATTACCATTAATTAAATCGGTTGTTCTCTGAATTGAATCAATTGATCCAATAATATGCATTCATTATATGAATTGAATCAACCGATTAGTAAATTTGTTTGTACAAAATGTACTATAAAAAATTCGGGTAAACCCACATTTCAACCCGAACCCAAACGACCCGATACAGAGCTGTTAAAACCCGAGCCGAAGAGGTCGGGAGGGATTGGTTTGAAATTTCAAAACCTGGGACTAGCGGGTAGGTCGAGGGTTTTTGGTAAAACCAGATTCGATCAACCCATGAACAACCTTGCGAATTGGTGTTATGCTTCTAATATGTTAAATATCTAATTTACCCTATACCGAGTGTATTGCGAGCACATAGGGATTGTAAAGTCGAGTGTCAGTTTACAATGGTTTATTACTTTCCACGGATTAAAAATACTAATTCCAACATAAATGGAATGAAAAAGAGCAATCCAGTATAATAGGAACCTGGCTAGTTTGGGGCATTTAAGGATTATCTGAGGCCTATCATATGGGTCATTATGAAGTAATTTCAAAAACCCTTTACCCAACTATTTTTTTAATGGTTAATTTATCCCTGATTAGGTAGTGTTAATTCGGGTGATTAGTTGATGTTTAATCTTGTTAACCTGGAAATCAACTATGTTAATTCATTATCAAAACATAAAAAAAGATTGATTTTTATAAATAAGCATCAACCCACAATCGGTGGATGTTCATGTACTCGTAAACCGATTCTGGATTGATGTTCTTCATTTACGAACAAAACTAGGAATCAGTGTATAAAATTTTATACATGGACCGTTAGAGAAATAAACTAGTATTGATCGATCATCAAAACAAGAAAATTTTGATTTTTTTTTTAACATTCTTGATCCGTGAAGAACATCAACCTAGAATCAACATATGTGCAATTTTTTTATGGCCAATTGATCTTAATCGGTTGATACATTCCTAGACAAGTGCCGATTGTAAAAAAATCTCAAAATTGATAACTTTTTGCATAAAAATGCATCCATAATCGGTAAATATAGTTCCTTCGTGTACCAGATTGTAGAAAACTAAAATTCAAGAGTTTCTCTAAATCACTTTTGCGGCAATCAGTTTACATAAATGCCTTATCAACCGATTGCAAATCTGGGCATTTCTTCGACTGTTTTGATCATAACTTCTTCGTCCGATGTCGGAGTGACCTCATTCGTATTGCATTGAACTCATATTTTCATTCTATATAATATGGAGATAAAAATTTCTGAATTTAGACAAGTTCTATTTGGTATTGAATCCAAGGATTCCAACTTTGCATACCATACTCTTAATCGGTCTATATGAGAGTCACGTAAAGACCGATTGTGTCTTAAAACCACTAAGAAAAGTGAACACTTTAAATGGAACTAATCGGATTATTGGATAAAACTACAATCACTTATTCTTACTCTATTTAAAAATTCAAACAATGTTAATTAATCAATTGATATAGGCATTAACGTATGCCGATTGTTGTTGATGTTCATCAAACACGATGAACATTAACCCATAACCGGATGATGTGTGTGTACCTTATCCGATGTTCTTCGTGTTTGATAAACATCAATAACAATCAGGATATGTGGTAGACCCACCACATCAAGGGATTCTGGTCGAGCTTCTGAAAAATTTGATGGAAAACTTTTAGAATTTCATAGTTAAATCATTTTTTAATCCCTCTTAAAGGAACAAATTAAAGGGATTTAACTCAGCCACTCGAACTGTTTGTCGCCAAAAATATTATTTGAAAAACCAAAAAAAAAATTGAATTGTTTTCGAGATTATGTTTTAGTTTTTGATTATCAGGGAATTTTTTTTTAAAAAAAAAGGTTTAATAATTTGATTAAAGTTTATTAAATGATTTAGGTTTCTTGTATATATATTTTTTTAAATTACTAAAGTTAACGTAGAGGGATTGGTGTGTCACGGGACGGCTGAGATACCTTGGATTTCGGGCGTGATCTTCCCTCCCCTTCCCAGTATTATACTAATGTTGAATTGGTTAAGAGCAAGCACTATGGTTGGCCTCATCCCTTCCCTATCCCTCATATGTAGGGAAGGGATAGCACAAGGAAAGCAACCTCACTATGGTGCCCTCTTTTCCCTTCCCTACATGATACGGCTACTCAGTAGTCGTTTTTTTTTTTTTTTTCCAAATTTTTTTTCCAATGGGAATATATTTGTCTAGGTAAAAAAAGATATTTTAGAATAAAAAAAGGATATTTTTGAGGTAAAAATGAGATATAATAGGTAAAAAAAGAGTTTTAGTAATAAAAAAAAAGTGAAAAAGAAAGTTTTAGGGTAAAACTTTAAAAACCAGAAACAACTACTTAGTTGCCGTGTAAAATGCTACGGCTACTGAGTAGCCGTAAAGTGTAAATTTATACGGCTACTCAGTAGCCGTGTGATTTCCCTTCCCTACAAGCGGGATCAGATGTGATCCTCCATGTAGGGAAAGAGGTGAATATCCCTACACATGTAGGGATATGGAAGACCATAATAGATTATTTTTTTTTTTTTTTTTTTTAGTGGTCGTATGTTCGATTGCCATAGTAGATGGTTTTTGGAGATCCTTACTTTGTGTTAATAAATTCCTATCTTAATTGTTGTTTCGATTATGTAACGACGCAGCCGTAAGGCACTGGTCCTTAGAAAGCAACGATTAATAGCCGTCTCATTGTATTGCTAATTCACTGATCTCACCTTCCTTAATCATCCTTAACGGTTAAAAAACCCTAGGCGGCCTTGGATTCTCTCTGCAACAACATAAGATTTTCCCAACCCAAATTGATTACCCTCTGTTTCTGAAAGACCGTCCTTTATTCCCTTTTCGTCAGTTTTAAAATTGTGTCCAGCTTTTGTTTATAGTCATACTTTTTCAATGAAGACTCTAATATACCCTTGAATTTTTTATATTCATAAATCTATTTTTAACGTGACTCAATCTAAAATATTAAATAAATTAGTAAATTGAGGAAACAAATATATCCTTCATTCCTTTTAAGGAAATATACATTCAACTCTAAAAATTAGATTCCTTATAAAGTTTATTCTTCTTAAATTCAATATTTTTTAAATTCCCTTTTATATTTCGTATTTATAATTCTCAAACCAATTTTGGATAGTCTTTATTGCTAGCATTTTTATTAAAATAAAATAGGTAAGTAACTAAGGGTAGTCAAGTAAAATAGTATGGTCTCCTTAATATTTTGAGAAAGTCAAAGCGGACTGTCTTTGTGAAACGGAGGGAGTATTTATTATTCGGCGACTTTACAAAACCAAAACGCTCATCCCAGCAAATTATCTCTATAAAATGGCTGAGACGGCTGAGACCAATTCGAGAACAGCATCGGTTCTACCAGTCTAACATGTAAGTTTAATTTCTTTCCTTTCTTCCGCATACATTTCTGTCGATTATTCTTTACTTTTCATCATGCAAATTGGATGAATTTTACTTTTTGAAATGCTGTGATAAAGTTGTTGTGGGTTTTCGCTTTTCCCTTGATGATGTGCTTTATCCAATCAAGTTTGTACTAAGTAATTTCTTCAATTGTTGTGATAAATTTGCTGTGAGTTTTCGCTTTACCTTGATGATGCTGCTTTGTCCAATCAAGTTTATACTAAGTAATTGCGTATAATAATGTTGATATTGCTAACTGAAATTATTTAGTATCTGATGAAATGTTTTTTTTCAATTTTCAGTGGCTATCAAAAGAACATGCGAAATGCCATCGCAGATGAATTGAAAACATCGAAAGGTAGCATCTCTGCTACTCAGGACAACATCAAGAGTTTCAGATCCCTAGATGAAGGAAAATTAAGCATCATTACTGTTCGGGTTACTAGGAAATGGGAAGAGTTGGACTTTATGTCCACCAATCAGCGTTGATATGTTTATTGTTGACGAGCCGGTAGTGATCCCCTGATACAGGGAGATGAGTTACATGCCATCATACCCGAAAATCTCATCTGGAAATTTGATAAGCAGATTCAAGAGGGTGGTTTGTACTCTATTTACAAATTACACTTGACTGCTGCTAAACCCAAATTGTGGCCAGCAAACAGTGGCGGGCTTCTTTCGATGGAACACCTCCCTCACCGTCTTGGATGCTTATTCTGTGTCGATTATTCCCCACAATTTTGTTTCGCTGAGTTCGAATCCCTTGAATCAAATCTTCAAAACATTCATCTTACAGGTAACTTTTACTACCTCCATGTTGTTCCCAGTGTTATTAACATTTTGGGTCCCAAAAATAATAAAACTAGACTTATTGCATTCGTCCAAATGTTATTAACAATCGACATATACTAATTTCGATTTTATACCATATGGCACAGTTGAAGCAAAGTCCTGTTGGTATACACATTACTGGAAGTTAGAATACCAAGGTATTCTAAATGGAATTTAGAACATACCTTATAAAATTGGTATACTAGGGAGATCAATTGCGTCATAAGCTTTTTTTACTGTTTGTTGGTGTCACAACAAATGAAGCCAGCATAAGTTATAAGCAAATAAAAGATCCAGTAAATTACCGCCTAGGATTCTGAAAATGAGGTTCACCTGTATTTTACAGGTATAAAAAATTACCAAAAATTATGTGTTATATAAACAGTTTTGAGCTGTGAGATGTGACGTGGGCTATTCATCAATCGCTATCAACCTTTGTAGAAAATAATTCATAATAATACCAAAATGGACGTTAGTTACCTGTCTGTCTAAACACAACAAGTCATTGCATTATGGTATGTTTGGATGAAAATAAAAATGAAGCATGCACGGAAACATGTGATACGGTCATGCCGGAGGTGAACTCAACATTTTCTGACCAAGTGTTTAATGTTGTTGGTATGTTTAGAAATGGCAACTAAGCTAAGAACTTCTACTCTTCAGTTTTGACAGCCCATCCCAGTGACTGCCTTAGAAGACTGATTTATTTAATATTTTAAATGGTTATAACTTGCTTACATAGTTATGAATTTACCTACCTGATTTTAACATGGGGATGCAATGAAGTACGATTTACTGGACTTGAATTAGAAATTATGACTATTGGATATTGAAGAGCTGACCGCTCCCATGTTGCAAACTGTTACCAACTCTCTCAAGTATGGATGTTGCATAGAGTAACTAGGAAGTTTGTTTGTTTTTTGAATGAAACTGATTTACATAGACAAAAAATGGGTGTGACGTACGTTTCGAAAATACCAAGTTGATGTTACTCCATGTTCTTAATATTTAAACTGGAAGATCTTAAATCTGTTTCTGTTTTTGTTTATTTGCTTGCTAGAAATTACATTTCAGAATTTATAAAAAGCTCAGTTTAGGTAAATATTTGATTTCCGTTGGGCTCATTTTTCAGGCATGTAATGTAAGTTTAACAGAGGCAGGGGAACTCACTGAGAAAGAGGTCCATCTCGTATTCTAACAAGTAAGTAAACTCTCTTTAACAAACAAGTAAATTAGCTTGAGAAGCAAAGAAATATTGAACTGAGAAATCAATAAGGAGGCTTTAGGCACATACTGGACGAGAAGATAATCCTATTTTACTCGTGAATCGTAAGTCAGATTCAAGACTGTTAAGTATTATTTTTATGGGAACTTAGTGTATCAAAGTGTCAGTCTTCGAACTTATTTCGGTTCGAGACCTTCCATGACCTACCAAAAACACCTTTGGCTTTCGTCTCTGGAAGTGTATTATTCCGACCCTAAACTCGGTTTACAAATTAACTCTGAATCTAACATATGTAGTGATTGTCAAAATTTATCTTCTGACACCCTGCAAATTTTAATGATAAGACTTACATTATGTATCCCTTTTTGTTTTAGTTTTTCCTGTTAAGCCACTTATATGTCCATGAAAGTGGTATCGCCAAGATTTTGTTTAGAAGATTCTTAGTATATAATCCCGGAAGCTGTCAAGGTAATTTGTTTCATATTAGTGGTTATTTTTAAGTACAATGTTTTTGAATTAATTGTACCCCTTTTTACACTCAACGATTTCTCCCATATTTGCATACCTTTTAGGACAAAGGTACAAATGGTCATTGTGTTAAGTACATTCGCTACTGCATCAAGTACATTTTTCCATCTTTGTGGTTGCGTTGTTTCGATTTAAAAAAGTAGCCGCAGAGGGTAAGTCCCTGATCTGTTTCCATGAATTTTCGACTCTTGTATAGTATATCCTATTCCATGTGTATGCACAGTTTTATTTGATTTCGATGTAAATAACTAAGCTCATGTCTTGCTCTGTAGATAATAATCAATATTCGACGGGCATCCATGCCTGATACGTGAACTCACCATTTGTAATCTTAGGTACGTGTTCTTTACCCTTTTTTATATCACCAATTATGCCATCTGAAGATTCTGAACATGCAAATATGTCCTTAACTACACAACGATTTCCCGTGTTAGGGGGTAAAAAACTGAAGGTTAACTTCTGGGGTTCAACAACTGCTTATTCGAATTGGTCAGATTAGTCCAGACCCCAACGAAGGTTCTGCAGCTGTTGCTGTTTGCTCCACTTTTGTGTAGAATTATCAAGATTACTCTCTATCTTCGTTTCTCTATTCGCATATTTGTTTTGGTTTTTTAAGTACTTATCCATTATCAAGGTACTCTACGTCAGTTACTCTCTATCTTTGTCACCAACGTAGAGATGTTCTACCTCTCCTCCACCAATGCCACCAGAAGTTGCTGAATTACGAGAAAAGTAAGTTGAATCCATTTTATTGTGTATATATCAGCTTAGTATGATTAGCAAAGTCTTCGAGTAAATGTGCATCTATAATTTGAATGTTGGTAGACTCCCAATTAAATGAATACTCCAGTTTGTTATACTTATCACTGTGTTCATTGTAAGAATACCAATGATATGTTGCATTAGATATAAACGTACAGATTCCAAAATATTGAAAATTATGAGGTACTCTATTGTTACTGATACCGGTAGTACAGACAAGTAAACATGAGCTGTTTCTGGATGTCCAATCAAATATATTGTCTGGGACGTCCAAAAAAGTTTGATGGAGTTTGATTCTTCCTTACAGACTAATTAGTAAATTTGCTCTTAGGCTAATGCTTGAATGAAACGCTATTTCTATCATGATTCATAAAATTCAAAGATTTTTTCTCTAGAAACACCCGCACATGTTTAATAGGTCTGATATCCAAATATCTCTGTCTTCTAAAATTAGTTACGGCTGTGTACTTCTAGATGTTGTTTGTGTTCTAGAGTATAGATCTTTTGGTTTTTTGGTGATATGAACGGTGTTAAAACTCCATTAGATCTTTTTCTAGGTGTACCATGAGCCAAATGACATCCCTGAGGCAGTGAAAACTTATGTTTTACGGTTGTCAGGGGTGTAAACACTAGAAAATCATTTCACAAATAATTTCTTGCACTTTTATTGTTTCTGAGTGATTGTATGTTGTAGGGAGTCATAATACTAACTCATTTCATGTTTGTGACACTGAACTCAACTACAATGGTTACTGTTCACTCATAAGGTATATACCAGTAATACAGAATTTACAATTACTTTTTAGATCTTTAAACCGTTCATGTTGCCGAGTACATAATTTAAGGAATTGAATTATGCATGCTGTATATAGGTAGGCGAAAAACATTTGATTACACAAACACAACAACAAAAACGGTCAGGAGAAGCTGTTTTTTTGGTGGTGCGGGCTTCATGTAGTTTGTAAATGTGTTGTACTTTGATTTTTGTTATCTTTACTTGGTTGGAGTTGTATCTTTTTCAGATAGTGTTGAAGAAACATGACCTTCTGAGCCTTGATGTTGTAAAGGAAAAAGGATCCTATTGTCCAGATGACAGACGGACAGTATACTGAAATAAAAACTGAGAATACTATTGAAAATGCACTTATCCTTTTTAAGCTCTAGGTCGGTATTGGATTTTTCTTTGGTTTTTGTTTGTATCGTTGTAAAGGAATTTTTGGTATTTGGTATTATTAATTTGTTCGATGGTACATGAGCTATTTTTCAGCTTATTATTTAGACATCCAATATGCTTCTAAACAAGCAGGCACCTAAGATATGAACAATTTATGACATTATGCTTCCTAATTATTATTCAAACAGTAACAGACCAATAGATGATGTACGAAAGAGGTTCTTTAGTTGAAACACGCCATCACCACTTTGGATGCTTTCTCAGTGTCCACTCCTCAAAAAATAGCCATCACAGACCAATAAATGATGAAGGAAAGGGAAATGCCATATTTCCCATTGATGCTTTCTCAGTGTCCTTCTATTATGAAAATGTATATTGTGTGTTCCCATTTTTTTTTTTTTGGGGGGGGGGGGTCTCAACAAGGAATGCATTAACAAATTTCCATCGGAATGGATTACTCTGGATGGCTACAATTCAAGCTATATTCCGTTAGTGTTTTTTCAATCCAATAAATTAACACAACACAACAGATAACAAGCTCAGTTGATTACCCTGTGAAATAGCGGCACAGGTCATTCCCTAGTTTTCATATACTCTCCATATCCCCTTCTCTAGGTTGAGGGAAGAAAATAACAGGCCTCAAATAATCCTTCCAGGCCCCAAACTAGCCAATCAAAAGGGAAAAGAGCAGTGCACGTAGAAGTAACAGAGTAACCCAGCATTAGCAAAGTGAAAGGTACAAGGGCACATGCACATGCACATACAGAGATCCTTGTGGGCATCTTCTTTCCTATGTTTATCTTAGATAATTATCCACTCGGTGAACTATTAATTATTTGGCATGTAACACAAATGTTTCACTGCATATTTGGGCAGGTAATACAAATGCTAATTCGGTATGCATGTCGGCATAAAATGAAAAGGGCTGTGTGTACAAAATTTGCGGACGAAGAGAGAGTAAAGGGATAAGAAAAATAAAGTGAGACTTCCTTGGTAAAATGATGAGGAAACTTGTTCAAATAACAGGACAGATCCAGTTGAAATTCAGACAGCTATAGGTGTGGCTCCATGTTTTATTTTCTGTGATGACAATCGAAGAACTTTTATATCAATATATATCAAAAGAAAGAAAACAGACAGTTTTAATCTACTCATCCATTCTTCTTCATAATATCTCTTAACAGATGAAAAACACAACATTTGATGTTTTATAAAAGGGTAAAGAGGGAAATAGAAATAGCTTGAGATGTTTTAATTACCTTGGAGATGTTGATCCAAGATTCAAGCGTTTGGATAGCTTTGCCTGATTCTTGGGTTTCGCGAGCCAGAGATACTCCTTCACCTAGAGTGCTCACATGCCCACTCACTAAGAGTGCCGCTGCTGCATTTAGGACCTGTTTAAGTTTAAAATATTAGAAGGAATGAATTAAATTCTATGGCTAAAGAGTAAAGACCATAGATATGTATCCAATAAATTGATGTACTAAAAAATATAATATGCAACATTTAACACATTGAAAAGGGGGAAATTGCTTATGTTCATGAGCTAGTAAGGTGGGAGCTTCATTTAAATCATGTGAACACCTAAGAATGATGTACCAGACTAGTAGCATGTACAATCATTGGTAGATGGGAAGGGGCTTCCTTCGCAGTTTTGATGCCCTATTATGTAGTTATCAAACATAAAGTACAACAAGCCACATTGAAGCATCTCCAAGGAATCAACAGAAGGTGAGCATTTTTAAAGGCTACATATTGAGACTGTATGAGAGGAATAGACTTACAAATGCATTTGACGCATGTCCTTTCTCACCAGACAATATGTTCCTTAGTGCATTTGCATTGAACTCTGGGTCTCCCCCTCGCAAGCCTTCAAGAGTACATCGAGGCATTCCAAAATCCACTTGAACGAACAAGAAATTAACAAAATTAGCTTAGAGAGGGACAACATGCAGCAAAAGAAAAACAAGGAGCTACATACATGGATCAAAAACAAACTTCTCAATCCTTTCAGGAGTAACATCAAGGACGAGACCAGGTCCTGTGCAAGAAAATAAAATTGAGATATTTGGTAAACAAGTAATATTGCAACTTACTAAATGAAAGTGAAGATAAAAATATAAGATCAAAGAAATGAGATTTTTGGTAAACATAGTTGATTCTTACCAAGGGGACTCATTTCATCTAAACCTTCTGAATGCACAACCAGCGCTCTTTTCATACCAAATCTTTGCAACGCTTTAGCCATTTTCTCAACCTGTTCGGAAAGAACAATCATGTCATGATTGAAATGAAAAAGTAGAGAGACAATATTGAAGTAGCCATGTCAAAAGAGAGTACGAAACCTACCAAATCTTCCTTGTATACACCAACGACCGCATATGATGCTCGTGCAGGATTCAGCATAGGACCTAGGATATTAAACACTGTCCTCACTTTAAGTTTTTTCCTCACGGGACCAACGATTTTCATCGCTGGATGATATATCGGTGACATCATGAAACCTATGCCTGCTTCTTGAACACATCTCTTTATACCCTACTTCCGCAGAATAAATATCATACTGTTAGGAGATCTAAAATACAAGTTAATTTGATTAAATAAGGTGGTCAATGGGATAAAATTATCAATTTCTTACCTCAGGTTCTAGGTCAATAATAACTCCTAGTTTTTCTAATACATCAGCACTTCCACAAGCAGAAGAACTTGAACGGTTTCCTTGCTGCAACAGCGAAACAAGAACCATTACATTATGAAAAATTGCCGCATTATTTCTTAAGTGAATGAACAAGAACCTTTGCAACTTTTGCACCGGCGGCTGCAGCGAGAATTGAAGCCCCTGTTGAGATGTTCACAGTATTTGCCCCATCACCACCGGTTCCAACAATATCAACTACACCATCCAATCCTTCAACTTTCCTACAACATGTTATCATAGCCCTTGCCAAACCCACAATCTGAAACTCCAAATCCAATATCAACAAAAATTCATCCACTCTCATTATCAGAAAGAGGTAATGCAAGAATCAAACCAAATCAAATCAAAACATTTACTTCTTCATAAGTCTCCCCTTTAGCTCTTAGTAAAACAAGAAAAGCACTAATCAATGTTTCATTAGCTTCATTCAACAAAAATTCAAGTGAAGCTTCTGCTTCTTCTTCTGATAAGTCCTCCCTTCGTATCAAAGACTCAATCAACTGCAATCAGAAAAACCCCACAAAAATCAACACCAAACTTTTCTGTAGAATCACAAATTTAACTGAAATAAGAAAAACCCATGTAAGTTTTTTTTTTGCCCGTTTACTCACCTCAGAGAAAGATGCTACCGATGAAATTGATTTCTCCTTCACAATACTAGGTAGTTCTGTGGCATTACAAATTAAGCTTCTTTGCCTAATTTTGCTAGAATTAATGAAGCAATTTCGAATCTGAAAAGCATTATTCTTCAATGGTCTTGAAACACGAGGAGAAGAAGAAATAGGAACAGAACATTTGTACACTGCTGCCATTAAATGCCCTGATAAAATTAGTACCACTTAATCAAATTAATCAGATAAAACTCCAATTAACCAACAAAAAAGAAAAAATAATAATAAAGAATAGACTCGGGAATTCATTGCTACCTGAAATTAGATTTGTCTTACTGTACTTTGACAATCACTCTTAATTTGGAGAAACAAATAGTACTAAAGGTCTAGAGTTTTACAGAGTTAGATCCTCAAATCAGTTAACACCTAACTAGGATTTGTTGAATTCTGGGGAGAAGAAAAGGAGGAAGATGAATATGGTTTGAATTTCTGGGTAGGTGAAAGTGGGGTTTTATTAGATTAGATAACGACCGTGTATCCATTTATTTACCGCCCGCAAAATGGGGTTTCACGTGACCTACTTGCTATAAAATAACGATACTTACTTCTTAATTAATATGGTCGAATTCTGTTTCAAGATAGAAAAACACGTAGCAATGTTCTTCTGCGCCAGAAAGATGTAATTTAATTTGGTGGTGAAAATGGTTAAGAAAAAAAGAGCACACTCGGTCGATAGTACCATCAATTCAAACTGCAACATAAGAGGACCTAAAACTAAATTTTATGGATGACCGTGGTCGCCAAAAATCCTCACTTGGTGAATCAAGCTCTCGTACCCTTTCTAACTCACTAAACTAGATTACTACTGTAGTAGTGGGCGGCCCGGACCGTCCAAGAAAACAAAAAGAATTACAACCGATGTACTTATCTAAAATATTTGACTGCGGTTAGAAATGTCACATAATCTGCGACAGTTATATTCGTGTGATGGACAAATTAGATTAGACCATAAAAATATAAACGAGACCATAAAAAAATAAAATAAACATATGAGAGTGATCAGTGATCATATATAAGGTCTCATTTAGTCAACTTAGAAGAAACCCGATTATTCAACTCACAGTAGCATATTATCGGACAAGTTAACTGCATACTTATATCATAACCCTGTAAACAAAGAAAGGTGTAAATCATGCAACATTTTGCTAATAATGTAGGAGAAGAACGATGCTTGTTGTGGAAACAGAATACACGTGTTCAATGAGAGAGAAATAAAATAAAACTATAAATGATTTGGATTACAGCAATGAACCAAGACTTAAAACGAAAAACGCTGCTAGGAATTTCTTCGAATAGTTCAAAGGAAAAACCTTGAATTAGCTTGAACCCTGTTGACAATAATCAAATTTCAGTAATTTAAAAAAAAAAAAAAAAAAACTATTTCATAAATTGTTTCACCTATTTCTTTTGGTTTGTACGATTTAAAAACGAATGGGTTTCACCGTCTCACCTGTTCAAAGCTCAAGTTTAACAAGCAACTCAGATTTTCAAATTATTCAACAGTTATGATCGAGTGAGAAGGGGATTTTTTGTTTTGTTGCTGTAGAGAAAGAGGATAGAAGGAGATTAGAATACGAGAACGGGTCAATATAGAATTTTAGTCAAATTTTGGTTCCGTGCCGGTCTGGGGTTAACTGGGCCCGCTATTTATTCGATTATAAACGTGGGTTTCGAAATCACCAAAGTATAATGGTTTTATAATCCAATAAAGTGATTTAACAAAAATTGGAAGAACAAAAAAAATAAATGATTAGGACCTCCTGATTTATCAATTCCGATCGATGTAATGGAGTTTTCCCAGAACTTTGAACTTGAAAATAGTTTCACTGGTTGTATTTAAAGTAAATTCGTGATCAATTCTATCAACAATCTCAAGATTCATCTTGATTTTATGAAATTGTGGATTCAAAAAAAAAAACTAATTTCATTTTTTGTTTTACATTCTTTGTGACGGACAAACACTACATTTTGTTGGATATTTTCAACAAACCCTTGAATTGAAGGCATTTAGGCATTTAGGAAATTTTCTGTTCTAACGTTTCTATTGTCAGTTAGAAAACCTGAACAGAAAACTCGTTTCACCAATGGACGCATTGAAGGAAGAGACGCGCATGTTCACTCTGAAAAGATGTCTGTGGAGATGAAGAGTCATCTCCTAAGGGTGTGATTTCCTCTTTAAATAGGAGACTTGTTTTCATTCAAAACACATCTCTCAATTCTCTCTGTTTTCTTTCTTACAAGCATCATCAGAAACAAAACCAGTGTATTCTTGGTTGGATCAAGGTCGAACAAGCTTTGAATCCAACAACCGTTGTGGGGCTTCAAGTATCCTGACGGCAATATTCAATTGACCTGTTTGTACTCGCCAATTCAATTGGGAAAAGGTCGAATAATTGTCGAAAAGAATCTTTCATAAGAGCCTTGAACCCTAATACAACATTCTTTTCTTCACCCTGTTTTACTGCCAATTTTTTTCCAACACATTTCTCATCACATCGGCCAAATATATATATACACGCACATAAGCATATCTGTTTTTGTCACTGCCCATGATGTAGTGGTGGGTAGTGGAGTGTAGCATACTAAGAAGAAAAAATTGGTGCTTAAAACAGAACAGAAGTATTTCATTAACTGACTCATGTTGAACAAAAACGAATTACATTACTATTACTTAGGAGGTAAGACTTTCACAATAACTAAAATAATAGTAGTCTAATTGGAAAACAATAATGCTAATGACAATGGATCACATACTCAGGTACTTATTACATAGAAGAAAAACACATAAGAAATGAGAAATTTGAATCTAATGAGAAAAGAACGGATCATTTTCCTGGTAATGTTTATGCTGATGCAGTGATGCAGTCTATTGCTTGTTTGCATATGCCAGTCATAGTTGCTTCGGGACCAAAAACCTGTTCAATTGGAAAACAACACAAAGCCAATTAACTAACATTTACACCAAGTGCATTTAGTACATTTGAATTTAACAGTTTTATAATGTCATCACAGATGTATAACTAACAAAATAAAAGAAATGGTAACAGGGTTTGAGGAAGTGTTATCTTACTTCAAGAGGAATACCGATTTCCTCACCGAGACTCCTCATCTTAGCAAGACCCAACTGATAGTTTGGTCCCCCTCTCCTCACATATATATGCATTTTTGCAGCTTTAAGCTTTTCCTCCTTTTTTATCCAATACATTTAACAGGAATGACTATCAAAGAGATGAAAAGGAAAGCATCGCATGAGAGAAGTGCAACTAGAACACGTAGTAGCTTACCTTTTCTCGTAAAGCTCGGATAATGCCACTAAATGTAGCGGCGACATCAGTAAAGTTGGCAATTCCTCCTCCAATCACAAGAGCTCTCTTCTTGTCATCGGGTTCAGCAGTTGCACACTGCAACCAGTGATACATTGAATCATTATGCTAAAATAGAATTGAAAGTCTCAAGTCTGGCAGAGTCGGAATATAAGAATGAAATTCACAGCAATTTGTGCATGCTGAACATTTTCTGTAAGAATCTTGGAACATTATCATGTAACTGTAAGTGGTTTGTTGAAGTTCATAATTTCATATAAAAACAAAAAACAGGTCTAGAAAACTAATATGGAAGGTTGATGCAAGGAGATTAGAGTTGGAAGTAAGTTCTTACATCAATAACAACTCTGGCATACTGCAACACCTCTTGTTCATTTGGTGCTCCACTGTATTCGGCATAATTTCCAAGCTCAGAAGCGTAACCAAGATCTCCAACCTGATCAGGCAATTTCGTGTAAACATAAGGATCCAGGAAAGAAGAAAACTTAAGGACCTTAATTGTAATAAAACGCGAAGAGGTTCATTTGAAGGACCATACTGTGTCTGCATAGATGACACTAGCACCTCCTCCTGCTACCATAGTCCAAATTCGTCCCTTTGGGTTCAAAACTGTGAACTTCAACGATGCACTTGTCTGCATGTAAAGAACAGATTAGGAATTCTTGAGTGCATAACAACCATACAAAAACGCCAACTGAAGATAGGAGTTTCCATATTGTCCAAACGAACTAAAGTCGTGAACCTTGAACTCTTTCAATCTATTAAGGATGTCTTATATATCTTAGATCATCTGGCACCTACTTATTTCAAGATACAATCATTGGTACTTGATCAAAAAGAACTTAACTAATCGGTGTATACCTTTTCATCCAGCCCATGAATGAAGCTTTCGGTAGGACTCATTACTCTTCCAAATGGCATTGGAAATTCAAGGTTACCCCACCTGCAGGAGTAGTTAATGCATAAGAAGAAATTCATTGAACAAAATATTCATACTACAGTTAACACTTTCCTGTGTAGCATTCTTTAGTTCACATGAAAGTAAGGAACTTACTTCTTAAAGTTCTTGAAAGTGGCAGTGTCATCCAACTCTCCTCTCATATCCAATGGGTATGGCTTTCCATCGACCAAAGCAAAAGGATTCATCTCTAGGAAGGTGAAATCTAGATCTGATTATGCAGCAGAGTCAAAATATTAGTTCCTATATAATTTATGAAGTAGAGAACTTTGAGCACGAACTACTGATGAATGGGAAACAGTAACAGATATGTTGCAGAAACAAGCATACCTAAAAATATAGTATACACCACTTTAATGAAATCCTCGATCTTCTCCTTGATCTGAACCAAGAGAACAAATATCAAGACTGAGACTTTAGATCAAAATACACAATGAGCTTTCAAATAAATAATTTAAAGATTAAAATTTAAAATTAAACACCAAACGTGATGCCTTACAAAGGGAAACTACATAAAATTAGTATTGCAGCACGGCTAATGCTTATGTCATACAATGTAATTACAAGATAGCATCCAAAACAAGTAAGTTAACATTCAATGACTATAATTACCTCCAATGGGAGTGTTGCAACCAGAGGAGCACATAAATCCGCAGAAAAAGTTGTTCCTGTTGGGATGAATACGGTTTTGACCTGGATTAAGTGAAATCCAAGGTTAGCATCTGTATATAACCAAGGAACTATAAAAAGCGCAGCACTTCTTCAAGGAGGGATTAACCCCTTTTGATAATGACTCCCCTATTCTCTTTTTATCTCAATCAAATTTTCTTCATACGGTAAGAAGGGTCGAAATTATGTTTGAAAAATCTATAAATGTGAAAACATTTCAAGGAATGTAACATATTCTGGTTTGCATGTGCGCAGTGTATGAGAAGGGAATCAGTGATGTGTACACATGTCAAGTGAAGCATACCTTGTTCCAGTTTTTTTCTCATCTCATGCTCAAAAAATCATGTGTATCCAAGACTTCAAAGAGTATCAATATTCTGACTTACATGTGCATGTGGTGCATGTGAAAGAAATCAGTCATGTGCATGTCAAGTCAGGCATACCTTGTCCCAGTTTTCTTCGATATCAATTCCTCCGCATTCTGAAAAACTAATGCTACATCCTAGGCGCTCGGAAACAATATTGAGATAAAATTCTTCATCATGTGGAATGAAGGGTTCCACGATGAATGTAGTGATTGGTCCTTTACAGCCCCCCATCTCTACCTGCAAATCAAGAATGGTCCATATATAAACATAATAATAAATCTCTACAGTAGTTCTATATATATATTATATAATTGCATATTGCTCAATTTGATTACCTCTTTTCCAAGACGCTCTTTCACAAAGCTGGCAACTTGAGCCAAATCGAGGTTCAAGGCAACTAAACCACTC
This sequence comes from Papaver armeniacum, assembly GCA_023531295.1. Taxonomy (NCBI): domain Eukaryota; kingdom Viridiplantae; phylum Streptophyta; class Magnoliopsida; order Ranunculales; family Papaveraceae; genus Papaver; species Papaver armeniacum. The sequence goes on from JAJJWW010015148.1 coordinate 149,825, forward strand.
TTCCCACGCTTACCAAACAACATATCAGGCTTCACAACCAGTTTACTGGATGAAAGCCATGGGTCTTTGTTAGCTAGCTCATTAAAATCAGTTGATTCCGTGACCTTAAGAGAGACAAATAAACATATATCAATCAGTACTTCAAAATCTCAAAGATTCGTCTATGTTTCCAGACTCCAAGTACAAATCACTAGCACAAATTCAAAGTAGAAACATCACGTAGCGTTACAGATTCAAACCACAAATTATCACATCCTAATCCAATTAACACTCGCTTCGAATATACAATTCAAAAACAAGAGGATCTGCAAATCGATATCAAATGATTTAACAATTTTACAAAACCTGTAAGGATAAAATCTTCAGATCTATAGAAGTTAGATTTGTACCTGAGCTGATTTGAGAGCTAATTCAGAACCAGCCAATCTCTTAAAATGTTCCTTCAACAACCTCTTCGAATCATACTCTCTGATCTTCTTTCTTGCCATTTCTTAATTACCTTCACAAACTACAAACCATTAAACTCAAGATAAACAAAAATCAAATCAACAAAGAGATCTGCACTGCCAAATCGAAAGATCTAACACAAAAATTCGTCAAACTACACCTAATTTTCATTTCCAAACTCAAATCTGATAATTTAAACTCAATTTAGTATCAAGTTTATCGGATCTTAATACAAATATGTGACTGAACATAGATCTAAAAGAGATTCGAGATTCAAGAACAAAAACATTGATTTGAAACTTAGAGAACAAATTTGCATAACCCTAGATTCATACCTTTGTTTTTGGGTACTGTAAGATAGAGGAAAGAACAACCAGAACTTACGGTTGAAGAGAAAGAAAGAAAATGAGATCTCTACGTCCCGAGTTTGTTGTTGTCTCTATTTATGGATCCGAAGAATTAATATAATAATGAAAAATAAATATTTTCGCGGGAATTGTTAATTTTTGGATCAAGATTCAATAGAGAGATGAAAGAAGACCGGTGAGTGGTGAGTGATGCCTCACCTAACCGTTGTTCTCAAATCTCACATGTAAGTTTTCTGGTACTCATCACGTAATGTCAGCTCACCTTAGGATTTTGACACCTAACAAATTAGTTGTACTTGTAGCATCTTAGACCGTAAAAAGGAACACGCATGCACACATTAGTGTGTTCTATCGGAAATCAGTACCGTGCTCCAATATTTTATACTCTAGTTTGGTAGGAAATGGATCTCTCCTAATTGAACTTTTTTATTTACTTCCCTTTCAACTTTCAACTTTCAAACAGCGGCCCAGGTGCTCAGTCATTTTGAGGCTTCGAGATTGAGTTCGTTAAGAGAGTGTTTGGATTTTTTTTTTTATTTTTTTTTTAGAAAAACTTAGGCGGCTAGAGAAGCACCTAAGACTAATACATAGAGTTTTCAATGGAAGGACTGCTCATCCTACCAGCATTGTTTTTACATAAAAGAGCAATATTAAACGAATTCCATATTTTGAAGTCGATCGATGAGTTTAAGACTTAATAAAACAAAAGTAACTGGATTGATATCAGTATTATTGTCCTCCTCTTCACTATTACTTCTTTCATAGTAACTTAGATGGAATCTTCCTTTGATAGCTTTATGGTAGAGTAACTTGAACCGAACTAGAGTCTCCATAGTTTCAGCTTGTATCTCTATATTTGTGTGCTGCATTTCTTTGGCCCATTGGAAGGCTAGGTCTGCACCTCCTGTTGCTCCCCAAGCTCCAGAGTGTCCCGGATGTCCTTTGGTATCATTGATGTTTCCTGTAAAATCCATCATAGTCAGAGCAGTATAGTAAGTCAAGCTTTCGGGATCTTGCAGAGTGCGTATTTTAATGATCTTCCCATAATCTGTTTGTACATTCTGATTCAGATTATAAGGAGTGATGTTGTGGCACATAGTTGAATCTATTTCCTCGGGTAAGAGAGATAAATCATTCATAATATGCTAGTGTTTGGATACTAAAACCATAAGTGAACGTCAAAAATCAGAAGCACAAAAAACCTGGCCAAATTGGGGTATACCCAGATTAATTGGGGTATATTTATTTTGTTCCCAGCCAAAGTAGTGGACTAAGGGGTGTCTAATATGGGTAAAGTTACTCAATGACCCTTCCCCTAAGGGTTATTCCTATGCACATGCCCCCCAAAAAAATATGTTTGGCATACCAGGTGGCATGGCAAACGAGTTGCGCCACTATGGGACAACCACGGAGCGAGAGAGTTTCTATCGACCGTTATTATCCAGAACGCTGGCGATATTCTGAGTATAATTGGCGTCATACATCCCATCGCGCGATATAAATAGTATCGTCGACCAGTAGTTATTTTGCAACAGCTATTTCCCCCTTGTTGGTTCCTATATATACGCCCTTGTACATCTCCAAGTTACTCACACCTACTTCTACATATATTTCACCAATTTGTCTATCTTTATTCTCAATTTTAAATTTCATAATCATCAATGGTGAGATCCAATGAAGAGATGAATGTTATTAAGAATCTGTTTAGATTACAACAAGAAATGCATCAACGGAGGTTGCAACAACTTGATGATGAGGAAGCTGAAGATAATAAACTAATCACTTTGATGCTTGTACATACGGGCCAAATACCTAGAGTTCCAGAGCCACAAGAAGTATTATTCAAGAAGATATACATATCGAGTGAGGGAATTTTACCATCAAAAGCTGATGCATGATTATTTTCATCCCAATTGTGTGTACTCTGATCAAATTAATCAACTTTTCATTTCAAACTAATATTAAGTAGAATGCAATAACAACATATCAAATTAAAATGCAATACTTCAAATTAAAATTTAAATTAATACATCAATTATCTAGAGGAACTACTACATCGAACTCATCATTGAACTCATCCTCATCATCATCACCACTAGGTTGGTTGTTAGTAAATCCAGCTTGTTGTTCAATATGTGCTTGAATCCTGTCAAATTCGATTTGCCACACATGTTTTTGTGGGGCGTTCATAATTGAAGTGTTAGCTTTAAGAATGTTATGCTTGTCATAGTCAAACCTAAATTTTTCTTGAGAAATACGACTTTTCTTACTCTCCCTGTTTTGAAATTTCCTATCAACTGCTCTTTGCTTCTCGACGGTCTTTTGATGTTCCATAAACTCAACCATGTTAAATACTGGAAATTCCTCCTTCTTGAGCTAATTTTCTAGCCAGTCTTGCATTGTTCCTCCCTGGAAGTTTTCTCTTACCATCATCATTATTGAGAACTAAGTTGACATTTGGGTTTCTTGGGGTATCTGGTGAAGAATGTGGTGTTGAGGGAGAAGAATTATATGGTGACCTTTCATGTAATTGTTGATTACCTGCTAACACATTTGGATTATATTTGTTCAACACCTTCAAAATATGATAACAACTTTCCAAAACGAACTGTTTGCCATGTTTCGCTGCCATTCCGTACGAACCTTTCTTTCAACATCAACATCCACAAGACCACTCTCCCGGCCTCTCTTGGCTTGCATTATCAATCCAACATAAGCGGTTACTTCCCTGTTAATTACAATGAAGTGTTCTGTCAACCCTTTTGCATCACGAGAGTTGATGTTCATGGTTTCTTATTCATATTTACGAAATATATTTTTCCACATGGTGTTACCATGTTGTTGTGCACCATCGATACAATCTTGGGTAAAAAAAACATAATTACGACAAATGCAGTCACCTTCTGTCATGGTGTATTTTGCACTCCGGACTTTGACGTTTTTTACATTTACCGTTGCCTTGGCTTTGAGTTTGTGAATCCATATTACAAGAAATTAAGAATTGTGGAGAAGGTGTGATTGTTTTAGATTTGAAGAAGATTGAGAGATTGCGAAATTCTATAGAGATTTAGAAATTCTGGTGTGATTTGAAATGAGTTTGAAATTGGGTATTTATAGAGGGGAAAAATTGTAGTCGTTGGATGAGGAACTGATGAGCGATGATCAGGTCAGCGAGCGATGTAATGACTAGCACTGGCGCTGGAATGACCAGCGAGCGATATTATGACCATCTAGCGATGGACACTCTATCACTCGCTGGAAAGTCTGTCGTGTGTGCCTGTATGTTATAATTGACATATATGCATATATGTTTGGCACTTTGGCATACCCATAGTGGGTGCATATATGGCAAAATCTAATGTTTGGCATGTGCATAGGAATAGGCCTACTAATAACTAAAACTACCCCTTTTTGGTTTTAGATCAAAACCTTATTCTTTTCCTTCTCCTTCATCATCAATCTAATGATCAATTCCTTTCTCCTTCGCAATATTTCATCGTTTTCAAATGAAAAAAATTCATCAATTATACTTTGTTTATTGTAGATTAATTCTTTCAAACTCTTTCTAGACTTTGTTTTGTTATTTGAATGACAAATTAGATCGAAAATTTTGAAATTGTTGAATTGCAGTATGTTGATAGGGTAAAAGTGGGAAAGAGAAGCTAGTCCAAGTCACAACAAGCCTACCCCCTTAAAGGTGAAGAGAGAGAATGGATCAGCTCAGAATGATCTTCTAAATATCCTTTCTTCCCCTTTTATAATAATCCTTCCTCTCCTCCTTATGAATAAACACTCATAAGGCTAACATATTACAAAACTACCACTTTCCTCTTTTCCAATTATTATCAAGGAACTAGGGAAAAGGCCCATCTTGTTAGGGATGAGACCCAACTATTTCAAGATTCTCCTTTTTGGGCTAGGTCCATCAATTATCCTATGGGTTGGACCTAGTCCCCAAGTTCCTTCTTCTTAAGAGGAACCCTTAGTAGGCTAAGGGGCTACCCCTTTTAGGGTTAATTATTTTCATGTATCAACACAGTAACACAGTCGTCATGGTATTTTTTTGGTCGAGTATGACGACTTTTCATATTTATTTTTAGTGGTCAAGGTTGTAGGATGAATAGCGTGACGACTTTTCAAAGAGTTTTGTTTCTGAAAGTAACATTCCTAGGGCTGTCATGGTCTTCATCCATAAACCTTGACGACTAGTGATGTAGTACGAATAGTCGTTAAGGTTTGAAAAGCTTAACCATAACGACTAATAACTCCCAGAAAACAAGTTTTCTTGTGTCCGATTTTGTTATTGGTCGTCATTATTTTGTAAAAATAACATGACAACTAATAAGCAGTTGTCAGTGTGTAAATTTTTTGACCATGACGACTATAAATGCGAAAAAATGATGTTTGGTCGGCATGCTTAGTTTTAGTCGAGCATGCCGATTAATGACTCCCAAAAAACAAGTTTTGTCGTGTTCCAATTTTGTTATTAGTCGTCATGGTTTTGTAAAAATAACATGACGTCTGACAAATAGTCGTCAATGAGTTACATTTTCGATCATGACGACTAAAAATCCGAAAAAATAATGTTTGGTCGGCATGCTTTGTTTCGGTGGAGCATGCCGACTGTTCATGGACTGAGTTCTGAAAGTACTTAGTCGGCATGCTTTTTCTCAGTCGAGCATACCGACTTTTCATATTGTGATTTCTTAAAGTGTTGATTTCTTTTGTAATTTGGAGAATGAAACCATAAAACAGTTGTGCAATCCCTTTATTAGAAGTGTTTGGCTAGTGTGGTTTCATTTCCGTCAAAAAAAAAAATCAAAAAAAAAAATTCCTCAAAAATCTTCCAACAAAATCTAAAAGTTCAATCTAACCAAAACAAAATTTTAAAATTTTAAGTTTAACTAATTAATCCAACTAAATTAATTACACTAAAAAGTTTGATTAGTATTAATTAAACAAGGGTATTTTCGCCATTTTCAAAAATATATGGCTAAGGGGTTTTGGATTTTACTTCCAAATGACCATATTTTGTCTTATTAGGTATACCCCAGTTTAGCCAGGAAAAAAAGCTCGCTTCATAAATAATTTAAATAATTTCTGCCTTTTAGTTTCCATAAGTTGACTAGAAAGGTTTCTCATGACACTGAATTAATAACCCTTGGATGAAAGTTGATCCTTTTTTTTTTAATAGGAAAACATCTTTTTTGTAAATTAAGGTTGAGTTACATGATCTGTGGTTATTCTGTTTTGTTAAAATCCTTTGTCGAAAGGAGACGTCACATGATTCTGACCCATTAGTGTTTGGTTTAAACAATTTCTTGACGTTTTTCAGTTTATGAAATTTAGGATATTTCATCTAGTCTATACGTGAGATTTATCTTTGTTAGTTTGTTAGTTATGATCCTCGAGAATAATATATACACCCATTGAATTAATGCTTTAGATATGCCAATGGACGCAGTTTTTTTTCTGCAAATGTCTTTTATAGATTGAATCTCAAATAACATTAGTAGGAAAATAGTCAAAATACTCACTGGCCAATGGTTTGGTGTATAACAGCCCAACTAGTTGGTATACTATCTTAGATGTTAATTGGTCAATAGTTTTCTTTGAAAATACTCAAATGTCAATAGTTTTGGTCTTAAAAGGTGATACTCTTTTAGTTAAGTAAATGCTATTATGGCTTTCTAAAAGGCAAAGAATGACGAAGTCTGTAATAACGAGAATTTATCTGTCAACATATGATCAAATCGACTGTATTGGTTTAACTTGTTGTTTGTACCAAAAATTATATATCATTACCAAGTTCTGAAGTATAATCCCAATTCAGAGGTGCCTCTTATAACTGCATCAGAAGATTTCAGAAATCACAATTCTCAGTTAGTGGTTGTAACATTCAAGTTCATACAACATGCAACCCAATTAAGCTTGAGTAAATAATGCAACGGTGCATGTCTTTCCTTCGCAGACAGGGCAGGTTTTGAGATACTATATAAAAAATTAAAAATTAGAAGTGATGCATAGATGGTGGTGAAAGAACCTGCAAACATTCCTTGGCAATGAGAGATACCAATTCTTTAGATCACACTCTTGTTAAGCTCACTTTCCCTAATCATTCTAACTATTGGTCTCGATGCATTTAGCGTATGCACTAAGCCTTTAAACCCCTAGGTGTCCCTAGTGGACGAGTTGTTAGAAACCTCTCGTCTTTTTTATGTTAGCATGATTTTTGTTGGTGTTTGCCTAAACAACAATGTATAGAGCACAGAATTTAGATTTGTTAACCAGTTTTGAGCATGCTCAAAGATCACACAATAGTGTATCATATTTGCAGGCTTAAAAGCATTGTGTAGGCACAAAATAGCAAGAACTGATACGGGGCCAATTCTTTGACAATTGTGTCAACTCACTCAGTTGACTTCACTTGGGCTTCGCCTAACTTGAGCAACTCAACTCACAGCTTCAAAAAATGGAGTTAAGTTTCAGCCTTGTCAAAGCTAAGGTTTCGTGAAAAGACGGCTAGTTCACCCAATTTCCAATGCACGTAACACACAAGGCAACTAACTCGAGATGTTATGCTTAGTTGGAATTCATGCAATAAAAGTGACTAAAGAAGGGGTTGTGGTATGCCTGTGGTATGCTCAAAGTGGGTTATGCAATAAAAGTAAATGCTCAAGTTTGCGATAAGACTAAGGAGGTTATAGCACAACCCCTTGTAGAGGCCAAGACTTCACAAACATTTAACACTCAATGGAAACTAAGCATAGAGCACACAATCGGGGTGTGAGCAATAAACAGCAGGTTTTATCGGGGAAGTGAGATTGTCATTGAGTTCTGGTTTGATCTAGCACTAGTTGGGAGCATTCAAGGCTCAGCAGATATCACATGGTAATACAAAGTTCAAGCTACAAATGCGATATCGGGGTTCACAAACATTCACGTTTCAAATGGCTAGCCTCGTAATTGTGACAGGCATTACACTATGCTTGAAATCACAGATTCTCATGAAAGTTAGTGGTTGTAACATTCAAGTTCAATTGCGTGGGCTCGAGCTTATGTAGGTTTCTAACATGCAGGCACCATATTCAATCAAGGAGCTTGAGTAAATAATGCAACGGTGCATGTCTTTCCTTGGCAAAAATGAACCACGGGATGATAATAGACACAATGTTCAGGTGATGCTATGGAGCTGAGATAGAAACCACTAGCAAGTATAACAATAGAAGATAACAGAGATGGTTTGAGATACTATATAAAAAATTAAAAATTAGAAGTGATGCATAGATGGTGGTGCAAATAAAGTTAAAAACAAGGAAGAAACGCCAAAATCGAACCACGCCAAGTCCCGCAACGGCGCCAAAAACTTGTAGGCTAGGGAAAACATTCCTTGGCAATGAGAGATACCAATTCTTTAGATTTCTCACACTCTTGTTAAGCTCACTTTCCACCTAATCATTGTTACAATGGATGTTTGTTGATTTTTTGCTAACTAACCCCTAGTTAGAAACCTCTCGCTTCCTCAATCTTTTTATGAATAAACCTTAGGCAAAAATATAACAAAACATTTCTCTTCTTAATATCCTTGTTTTTTACGACTAGCAAAAAAAAATGATTTATAATCTATTCTTTTCTTTTCGAAGCAAAAATATCAATGTTCTAAGGAAAGGTAGTGTGTATGAATGTGGGTCAAAGAGCGGCCAAGATCGTTTTTTACGACTAGCAAAAAAATGATTTATAATCTATTCTTTTCTTTTGGAATATTGGACGGCGTGCTGGAATAGACAGGAGATTATGCCTTGGCCCAACTAAAACTTTGCACAACTAACCTTTAACCCTGTCTCTTCCCGGCTCTAGCCAACCCTTTGGCCTAATTAGCTTACCATACGATTTAAATTTTTGGACGACAGACGGACATAGATCATTCCTTTGTTATTTACGCCGGCTTGGCTTTTAATCATGTCGCCTCTGTCCGATTCAAGCTAACTCAACTTCCGCTATCTCTGTAAATTAATTCCTAAAAATTAATTCCTAACTTAGCATCAAAACGAACTTCGTAACCCTTCTTACGGTAAATTGGTGTGGTTAATCTGTGATTGTTGTGGTATAATCTTATGGCCTGACAAGATATTAGTTCTGTTGCATCAAGAAAAATTATTTTTGGTGATTGCAGATTAAGTATCCTAAAACTGAATTTCTGAACTGGACAAAAATTGACAAGTTATTAGGAAATAGGGCTATACTTAGCCTAGAGTTATATTTGGTGATTAGAATACGTGTGGCTCAAGTCCGTGACTTGAGACCCAAGTGTGGTCTGTGTATAAATATCTTTGCGATTGAATGAGAAAAGGAAGACTTAACCAAAACTTGACATGGCATCGAGCCAAGTTAAAATCCTAAAACCCTAAAAATCGAACTTTTCATTAAACATAGATGGTAGAATGATCATCAAAAGATGGAGAAAAAGGAGAAAAAGGAGAAAAAGGAAAAGAACTGGAACATAATTCATCGAAGAAAAATCCGGTGTATCATTTGGGATCGAGTGATGGTCCTGGTATTCTTATTACCCCGATTGTGTTAAGAGGAACTAAGTATGATGAATGGACTAGATCCATTAGAAGATCACTAATAGCCAAGCGTAAGTTTGGTTTTGTTGATGGCACAATAAAAGAACATACAGATCCTGAACAGTTGGAGGAATGGATTGCGGTTCAGTCAAGCATTGTTTCATGGATTAATAACACCCTGGATTCTTCCATACGATCAAAACTGGGGGATTATGATAATGCTGCTCTTCTCTGGACACACTTGCGAAAGCGATTTTGTGTGGTAAGTGGTACAAGAATCTGTCAAATAAAATTGTCTTTGAGTGAATGTAAACAAGGTAAATCTGAAAGTGTAGCTGTTTATTTTGGGAGATTAAACAAACTGTGGGTTGAACTGGTGACATATATGAAGATACCACAATGCAAGTGTGGTCATTGCATATGTGATATTGCAAGTCAGGTGACTGCTTTGAGAGAAGAAGATTATCTTCATTAATTTTTGATTGGTTTGGATAGTGTGTATGGGTCACTGCATGAACAGTTGTTGGCAAGAGATCCACTGCCATCGATTGATGCAGCATACCAAACTATAGTGAATTCGGAACGTCTGAGAATAGGTGATGTAGTTTTGTCGAAAGAAGTACAAGACAACGTTATGGCATTTAAAGTTCAACCTGATCAGCGTCCGACCACCAACACATATGATCCTTCCAAGTACTGTAAACACTGTAATAGAGAAGGACACTCGGATGAGGGCTGTTATAAATTAATTGGATATCCTGAATGGTGGGGAGACAGAACTCGTGGTGGAAAAGGCTATGGCAGAGGAGGCAGGACATGTGGTAGAGGTCGAGGTGGTTCAGTATATGGCAGAGGAGGTAGAGGACATGGAAGCAACAACCCAGTTCGTGCACATAACCTGAATATACCAGCGGCACAAAAGTCAGGTGGTGTGGCGTCAACATCAGATGGAACGGGTTTGGTTGGAGTGACAGCAACACAACTCCAGCAGGTTCTTGAGTTTTTAAACTCAAACAAATCAAATTTTCAACTACAAGGTAAGAAGAATAATGTATCCTGGATTGTGGATACAGGGGCTACAAATCATGTCACTTGTAATATTGATGACATGATAGAAGTTAAAGATATTAAGGCATGTTCAGTTGGCCTGCCAGACGGAAAGTATGCAAACTCTGATAAAATAGGAACTGTGATTCTTCCTGGTGGTTTGAAACTTGATAATGTTCTTTACGTACCTCAAATAACATGTAACTTAATTTCGGTTACACAAATGATCGATGAGTTAGTATGTATTGTACAATGTACTAACAGTTTATGTCTTATAAAGGACCGCTTGACGAGGAAGGTGATTGGAGTGGGTGAGAGACAAGGTGGACTATATATTTTTCGTGGTGTGCCTCCTGTTAAAGTACTTGCTGTTAGTGGAAACTCATATGAGCTATGGCATCAAAGAATGGGACATCCATCGGAGAAAGTTTTACAAAAGCTACCAGTTGTGAGTAGGTTATTTAAAAAGAATAACGATGCTTGTGATATTTGCCCACGAGCAAAACATCGTAGAAGTAGTTTTTCTAGTAGTTTGAGTAAAGCCAGTTGTATATTTGAGTTAGTTCATCTGGATTTATGGGGTCCTTACAAGACGCCTTCTTCTTGTGGAGCTCATTATTTTCTGACAATAGTAGATGATTTTTCAAGAGGTGTGTGGATTTATTTGATTAAAAGTAAAACTTAAGTTGAATTAGTATTTCTTAATTTCATTGCTCTTGTGAAACGTCAGTTTGGTAAAGAAATCAAAATTGTTAGAAGTGATAATGGAACAGAATTTAATACATTGCGTGGATATTTTAAGACTAATGGGATAGTCTTTGAGACATCATGTGTTGGTACACCCTAACAGAATGGGAGGGTTGAGAGAAAACACCAACATATAATGAATGTGGCAAGAGCCTTGAGATTTCAAGCCAATTTACCAATACGTTTTTGGGGAGAATGTGCATTGACTGCAGCATACTTGATTAATCGTACACCAACACCTATTCTTAACAACAAAACTCCATATGAAATCATGTTTGGGAAGCAGCCTCCATATGATCATTTGAAGGTGTTTGGGTGCTTGTGCTATGTACATAATCAAAGTAGTAAAGGGGATAAGTTTGCAAGCCAAGGAATGATATGTGTATTTCTTGGTTATCCTTTTGGTAAAAAGGCGTGGCAAGTTTATGATTTAGACACAAAACAATTTTTAGTGTCAAGGGATGTGGAGTTTTATGAACATAAGTTTCCTTATACGACAAGCATTACTTGAAATTCGACTGAGATTGTTCAATCAAATAATGATGTTTGTTGGAGTGATGATGAAGATAGAGAAGAAGAACAGTTGTCTAGAGGTGTTGTGGAAACTCATCAAGACGAGTTGCAACAATTAAGCAGTGATGAATCACTGTTTGAGACTGCTTGTGAAACTAAAGAATTGTAAGGAAAAACTCAAGAACAACCTGAGGAGAATGATACTAATAGCAATGACACAACATCTAAAGGTGTGGCAGAGATTAATAGCAGTGAGATGGGTAAAGGAAAACGTCAGAAGATTCCTTCTAGTAGACTCAAGGGTTTTGTGACGCACATTGTACGAGAAAATAGTCCACCTCCCACTCATCCTACATAATCATCAACCTCAGGTACACCTTATCCTTTGACATATTATGTTAGTTGTAATCGTTTTTATGCAGTTCATAGAAAATATCTTGCAGCTATAACCGCTGGAAATGAGCCTAAAAGCTTCAAAGAAGCTATGAAGCATCCAGGATGGCGAAAAGCCATGGCCGAAGAAATAAGAGCTCTGGAGGAACAAGGAACATGAGAATTGGAAGAATTACCACCTGGCAAGAAGGCACTAGGAAGCAAATGGATTTACACAGAAAAACGTGATAAAAATGGAAATTTGGTGCGTCTGAAAGCAAGACTGGTAATATTTGGTAATTATCAAGTTGAAGGATTGGATTACAATGAGACATTTGCACCAGTGGCAAAGATGACAACAATTCGTACTTTTCTAGCTGTTGCAGCAATTAAAAATTGGGAAGTGCATCAAATGGATGTGCATAATGCCTTTTCTTCATGGAGATTTGGAGGAAGAATTGTATATGAAGATACCACCGGGATTTGCCAAGGGAAATCCTAATATGGTGTGTAGAATGAAGAAATCATTATATGGCCTAAAACAGGCTCATAGGTGTTGGTTTGCAAAATTATCAGCAACCTTGAAGAATTATGGCTTTAAGCAGTCATACTCAGATTATTCTCTCTTTACTATGACAAAGGGAAAGATGCAGCTTAATGTTTTGGTGTATGTTGATGATTTGATTGTCGCGGGAAATGATCTGGTTGCACTTCATAATTTTAAAACATACTTGGGACAATGTTTCAAGATGGAAGATTTGGGGAAATTGAAATACTTTCTGGGATTGGAGGTGGCTCGTAGTAAACAAGGTTTCTACATATGCCAGAGGAAGTATACATTGGATATTATCATGGAAACTGGGTTATTGGGAGCAAAACCTGCAGAGTTTCTAATGGAGACAAATCATCGTCTTGCTTTGGCAAAGGGTAAGATATTAGATGATGTGGATAAATATAGGAAACTGGTTGGTCATCTGATTTATTTGTCAGTCACCAGACCAGATCTTGCTTACTCAGTGCATATCTTGTCGCAATTTATGCAACAACCAAGAATGGAGCATTGGGAAGCAGCCCTTCGTGTGGTTAGATATTTGAAGAAGAATCCTGGACAAGGAATTCTGTTGCGCTCTGATAGTGGTCTCAGTTTAAAAGGATGGTGCGACTCTGATTGGGCAAGTTGTCCATTAACTAGACGTTCATTGACAGGATGGTTTGTTCTTCTTGGGTTTTCACCCGTGTCTTGGAAAACTAATAAGCAGCATACTGTTTCTCGGTCCTCAGTTGAAGCAGAATACAGATATATGGCGGCAGTTACATGTGAATTAAAGTGGTTGAAATAATTACTTGGTGATTTAGGAGTTCATCATACACATGGGATGAATCTCTTTTGTGATAATCATTCAACATTATATATTGCTCAGAATCCAGTATTTCATGAACGAACAAAACATATAGAAGTGGACTGTCATCTTGTCAAAGATGCTATAATGAGGAAGATTATATCACCCTCTTACACTCCTACAACGGTGCAATTGGCAGATATCTTTACAAAATCCTTAGGGAAAGCTCAATTTAAGTTTCTTTTGTCCAAGATGGGCATTTGTGACCTCCATGCTCCATCTTGAGGGAGGGTATTAGGAAATAGGGCTATACTTAGCCTAGAGTTATATTTGGTGATTAGAATACGTGTGGCTCAAGTATGTGACTTGAGACCCAAGTGTGGTCTGTGTATAAATATCTTTGCGATTGAATGAGAAAAGGAAGACTTAACCAAAACTTGACACAAGTCAACCTCCAAGTAGGATCCGGACTCCGCAATTTGAAATAAATGAACACTCTTTGTACTTCTTTTATGCAATTTATTTTTTTGTTGTTTAAGTACGTTTGACATTAATTTAAGTTATGTGGTTTGAGTTTGCCGTCCCATTATACTAACAAGTGAAAACCCCTGAAGCAAATTATCCTCCATTGGCGAATGATCCTGCTAATGGCACAACAACTCTTGGATTGGAAAATCATTGATTTTGATGGGCCTCACGATTTTTAAATTTTTCAAGTTCCTTATAATGAAACGGATGCATGTTAAGGAATATATGGTCCCTTCCAAGACATTCTTTGCGAACTGTGATACGCCTTACAAATTGATTCTTAAGCATCTTTATAAATGATGCATTATGAGTCAATTCTAAGCCTTTATGAAAATATTCAGATATGAAGTTGCAATTCTATTAAAAAAAACAGAATAAGACAATCAATTGACAGGTCAGGGGAAACGATTAAATACAATACATCTGTTCTATGACATTTTTAGATTTGTAAAAAGGTTAAGTGCACATCAAAAGCATATAGGCTTTTATTTTTAGGTTATGGAATTTTGGACGGCTTTGATTATGCCTCAGCCTAGCTAACCCAGCTTTGATGCGCCCCTAATCAACCCCATGTCTACTTCTGCCCTAGCTAGCCTTAGCCTTACTACCAGCAGCGCAAAACCTGAGAGAACAAAACTCCAGTTTTCTTAAACCGATCAACAAAACGAACCCAATTTTCTGATTCGAAGAAATCCCTAATTTGACAAGTTAATAATTAATTATATTAGTTGAGCCGAAAGACTGATCTTCATGCCTGAAATCCCTATCCGGGGCGCCATCTACCATTATTACCTTTACACAAAATCATATTCATGCTTGAGCTTGAAAAAAGAATAATAATTATTGATTTCCTCAAATATGTATGATGAGGAAAGGTACTGCAGAGTGAAGACAACATGTAAAGTATAGTCTCTTTTAATGCATGATTAGGAAAGACGATACCGATAGTGTTAGTTGTTTTAATATTAGGTAATTAGTCGATACATTGATCCAGTTAGATCAAAATTTTGAACTATGGGTTTGTTAATTCAATGATTTTGATTTTTGGTTTTCCTTAGTTGGACATATAACAAAGTTGGGGTATTATTTTCCCGTGAAAATTTAAATAAATGATGAATTGAAGGAGTTTGATTTTGTACATTGATAGACACATTTTTGTATCTGAATTGTCCTCAGTGTCTCTATTACTAGTGCTTGATTTTATACTTATTATGGTGTTTTTATGTTTGTGTAGGTGTTTTTGGAGAAATACACTTGTGTGGAAAAAGTTGCTCAAAAAGTGCTATTTGGACCCCAGGAGAAAGTATTAAAGGCACCCATATTTTGGATAAGGGGCACCCCAGGAATCCCCATAGGCAACTGCTATCGGCGCCCCCACTCTGGTTAGGGGGCCACCCTTCTTCATCATTTGAATTCAAGAATTGGCGGGAAAGTTTGGTTCTTCCCTGACAGATTAGGGTTCGAGAATTCAAGGTGCTTTAATGAGACTCAATCGCTGAAACTTATTGGATGGACCCGTTTGGGCATAAACATGGTTAATACGAGTGTTTAAATCGATGAAGTTGGGCTGGATCATCAGTATCGGAGTAAAACAGAGTAACAAGAATACCGAGTTCTCTTTTTTGTATTTGGACGAGATTTACTAAAGTTTTCACGTGCAGTTGGTTTGATAGCACTCTGTTTTATCGAAACAGGGCAGGTACGTGGCTGAAATTGTCAAACAATCAAGTTTTTATGTTTAACTCAGAAGAGAGTATCTCGGATATTTTCATTCTGTCCCGAGTCCTTAGGCTATACTTGGTAAATTGCGTGTGGATATAAAGAGTTTTACTTCCGCTAGAACGTGAAATCAATGCCCTGGGAGTGTGTTGACATCCACAGACGCGTGAAGAGAAGAAAAAAAGAAGGAAATCTCGGTAATTCCAGTGAGAGTAAAGAGAAGATATTCCGACATAAAACCAATAAGATTTGGAGTCTATCGAGTATAAATAGGTTGTTGGGGTGATTAAGAAAGGGATGCAGCTATAGGGGATAGAGCAGAGAGGTGCAGAGAGCAGAAATCACGAGTTGAAGTGCAACTTCCGCTGCTGATGCTGAAGAACCAGACGAAGAACATAATACTGTTAGGAACTGTCGTTCATGAATAGTCATCTTTTGTATCCTTAAACGACAATTCTTCTGCGACACGAAAGAGATATTGTTTTTTGTAAACACTTGTAACAGTGACTTTGTAACGGCCGCTGGGTGTTGCAAAATCCCCGTTTATGATAGTTCTCCTCTTTTTAACCATTGTACGTAGGATTTGGTTAGTTCCAGCGATTATACGTAGGATTCTTTATACGGGCAAGTGGCATTGTGCTTTCCTACTCTTATTGAGAGCGTTTTAAGTAGTAGCGTCAGCGCCGTGTTTTGAATCTAGTAACTATACTAAGGATTTGGCGGATGGCAAATGTTCCATTCCAAGGAAATAAGTATCTTGCTGCAAATTGGAAGCTTCAATTAAATTTAAGATTTTAGCATCTACACATTACAGTCATTTACCTTGTATGCGCATACCAAGGTTTCTTAAAGTTGTAATTGATTAACATTTGGCTAACCGCTGCAAGTGGGATTTACAGCCTAATTTTCGTCAAAAGTCCTCTTTCTCTTTTCTAAGTTCATAATTTTTTAATGTGCAGTTGAGATTCCCTTAACCCCATTGGTTATGTTACAAGTCTCAAAATGGACATCACCATTGTTATTGGATCTAATGTAAATATAATGTAAGTCCTTCGACACGAGGTTGACATACCTTGATCGGATCAAGGAGGTGTACAACTGCTTTGATATATAAGTTTTCTTACATCCTTCAGCTCTTTTAACTCATTCTATACCCAGAAATAAGATTTTTCGTATTGCCAATGAAGCATATACTGTGTCTTTCGAGATACAAATCACTAGACACTTCCCTTCTTGCAAGAATACCTAAATTTCTCTCTTATACAGGGTAACCTATGTTTATATTATCAGTGTTACCTGATAACTGTAGTGACATTATTTTATTAAAAAGATGGGATATTGAGCACAGAGTAAAAATGATGCCTTGAAATACAAATTAACCATGTATGAAGTGAGTAATTAATCTAGCTAGAGGACGTTCTCTGACAAACAATTATGAAATCAATTGTGGTTGTTGTATACCTGCAGTACCCCTATATTAGCATCCGAAATCAAGTCCCTAAATTTCCCAGGAATTTCCTCAAAACCGTTAGGAGTATCTGTTTGTTGGGGTCTGTAAGTTTATCAAGCTTCTATAACTCATTTCTGTAAAGTGAAATTAGGTAAACTTTAATCGTTTGGACCAGTACAATGTATTGTTGGATTTTGTAAAGTGTTTCTTAAAGGAGCATACAATTTAGTGTGAGTGAGTTTAGTGTACTGGAGCTAATTTGATTTTATTTTTTGATTTTATATTTGGGTATAGAATCGTGTAGTTTGGAAGGTGAATCAATATGTCTGAAACTTAGATACACACAGTTCTCGACCGTGAAAAATTCAGGATAGCCAAAAGGATTATTAACAGTAATATAACTACTGCTAATAAATAAGTACATGGATACTGGCCAAGAACTTAACACCAGAAAACACAAAAACAATTTGAGGGAGGTTGAGTCGGTCCGTTGGCCCGGTGATACCTAGTTCGTACATATGAAGTATTCAACTGTCATCTTGTACTTACTGGAAAAAAGGTGTCTAACAACCACACCCAATATTTCGTTCGACAATCTGTATGGACTAACTCCAATATAATTCCGTGAGAATCTACTAGACAGTCATACTCAATCAAGGAAATATATCCAAGAGTTATATCTCAATTTCTCAATACAATCTGCAATCGAACGTATATAAATCTGTGACCCTGATTGATATGAGAAATAACTTGAATGGTATCAAAAACCAATGTTCAAGGGTCAATTAATTTCAATCAACAACTGAAGGTCGGATTTACCAATCGATTGAACTACGCACAATCTGTGATATTTCAATTATATAAACAAATATAATGCGGAAAATAAATAACACACACCAGAAGTTTTGTTAACGAGGAAACCGCAAATGCAGAAAAACCCCGGGACCTAGTCCATATTTGAACACCACACTGTATTAAGCCGCTACAGACACTATCCTACTACAAGTTAACTTCGGACTGGAATGTAGTTGAGCCCTAACCAAGTCTCACACCGATTAAGGTACAGTCGCGTTCCTTACACCTCTGAATCCCAGTAGGACTCTACGCACTTGATCCCCTCAGCTGATCTCACCCCAACTAAGATTTGCTACGACCCAAAGTCGAAGACTTTATAAAAAAAAATGTCTCCCACGGAAAAGTCTATTCTGATAGATAAATCTGTCTCCCACATAAATACCTACGAAGTTTTTGTTCTGTATTATGATAAATCAAGGTGAACAAAAACCAATTGATAATCCGGTCTTATATTCCCGAAGAACAGCTTAGAAATATCAATCACCTCACAATAACTTAACTATATAGTAGTAGAACAAGTTATTTTGGAATCACAAAGAATGAGACGGAGAGCTTTGTGATTACTTTTTATATCTAACCTATCGGAGATAAATCTCGAGCCAATCTTAGAGAAGATAGTACTCAATACGATAGAATAAGTAAGATCAGAACACGTAACTACGAAGAAAATAGTTGGGTCTGGCTTCATAATCCCAATGAAGTCTTTAAGTCTTTAACCTATAATGGTTTTAGGAAAAACCTAGGTTAAAGGAAAATCGACTCTAGTACGCAACTAGTATCACACGGGAGGTGGGGGGATTAGGTTTCCCAGTTGCTAGAGTTCTCCCTTATATAGACTTCAAATCAGGGTTTGATAGCTTTGAAACAAAGCAATCAATATTCACCGTTAGATGAAAACCTGATTTAAGATTCAAGCTAAGTTTGCTTAAAACCAAAGCAATATCTTTCCACCGTTAGATGGTCTTAGATTGTTAGACACAAATGAAATATACTTTCATTTAGATATAAGTAACCATACCTAAACGTGTATATTAAGTTGGCTCAACAATAGTTAACCGAAGTTAGCCATATGAACACTTTTCTATTAAATGATAATCAAATGAATCTAATTGTGTTACTCATAGAGTTGTTCAATTGCTTACATTATCATAGAAGTATACAAGACATAATTAAAACAAAATCGGATTGATTCAAGAGAGTCAATTCATGAACATTAAGCCATGGTTTGCAAAGATTGCATTCCTTAATTTATATATGTATTTGTTCATGAGTATGAAATCATACTTAACCGATTTTAGAACTTAAACCAACTTAGTTTGCAAACGGGTACGCAAACTTGAGTTCCGGACTTTGGTCTTGTCCGACAGTTCGCAAACTGGTATGCATACTCTCGTCCCGGACCTAACTCGGGTAGAACCGTTCGCATACTGGTATGCATACTTGGTTCCCGGACTTTAACAATTAAAATGTTCGCATACTGGTATGCAAACTTGGTTTCCGGACTTGAATCATACCACAACAGTTTGCATACTGGTATGCATACTGTGATATATCCATACAATGGTTAATTGTTCTAAACTTCCACTTCAATCATTGAAACATCCTTAGAAGATGACAATAGCTGTCTCACACAAACTATTAACTTATAAGTAATTTTCAAGTGATCGAATGATCAATACAAAACATTCCGAGTCTACATCAAATGACTGTCTCACCCAAATCATGTAAGATGTTTCAAGGCAATTTTCACATGATCATCTTTTGACTCATTATCTAGTTTCAACAAATAAATTGTTTCCAACTAAACTCGTCAAGAATAATGATGAACATAGCTAAAGAAAAAAATTTCCACCACATATTTCGAGAAAGATATAAGCGAGTTAAACTCAGCTCGAAATATCAAATGTGCATAATGTAAAAGTCTATATAGCTATATGACTTAGTCTCAATAGGAGATAGAATATAATAGACTTCTGAGTGATAGATAAGTTTTAGTCTCCACATACCTTTTGTTGATGAAGTTCCTCCAAGCTCTCCTCAGTAGATCTTCGTCTTCAATCGATGAACGCCGTGAAGTCTAAAGCTTAACTACACATTCTATCCTAGTCCGAGACATAGCTATAAGTAGACTAAAAATCAAGACTTATAGTTTTGATCACCTAAACTTGACAAACAAGCTTGAGATAGCAACGCTTGCGAGTTCGACCGAGCAGTGCTCTAACAATCTCCCCCTTTGTCAATTTTAGTGACAAAACTATCAATACATATGGATTACAAAATAAATAAACTTTGTAGCTTCTCATCCAACATGCTTGATTTCCTTGGTTCTTCAACATTCCTTGAATTCTTCGTCACTCCAAGTACTCCAGTGATTCTGAACGTGTTCAACTCAGCATCATTGTTATTGAAGATCCGTAGCTATAACAATACGAAAACAATTGTTCTCGAATATTGTTATACAGTGTCATAGTATTGTTATACATCATCAAAGTTCAATTGTATCACAACTTTGACAATAATACTACGGTGATATGTATCACTCCCCCTTAGTCAATATTTCATCTCATAATGAAAACTAGTCCCCCTTACATAATGATCCGTAAACCATATATATGTAGTGTGAACTACAAAATAATTCTCCCCCTTTTTGTCAATATAAATTGGAAAAGGTACGAAAACTAGCGGGATCATAATGAAATTCTCATAGAGACACTTCATGACTAAAAGAGAACATATCAAATTGGTTTCGATGATTTCACATAGTCAAAACTTAGTGTATTCATCAAAGAGTTTATAAAGATACAAGAAAACTACTACAACATTCCACAGCCGCACTCCCCACAAAGATTTGGCAATTAAGCACAAGTTCAATTAAGAAGTCTCCCCCATAAAATGTCATTCCCGAAAGAACAACAAGAGTGACCTTACTTTTACGAGAAAAGAAGGATTTCTTTGGACATTAACAAATCACATGAAACATGAATTTGTATCCAGAAAACTCAAATAAATTAACCACAAGAGAACCTTAATGATTAATTTAATTGGAAATGCTCAACATAAGAAAACTTACGGAACTCTAAAGTACTTTCACATAGAAGTGGATCAGGGAAAGATCAATACTGCGGAATATTCAAAAGTTCATTCTATCTTTTATCAATATTTGCAGAAAGACATAATAGACTTAACTTTTGACATATATGAGATAATCATAGTTTACGGACGTAAACACACATATCCCATAATATTTTTTGCAATATATAAAACCATAAAGATTTTTTTCCTCCTCTTCTCTCTCTCTCATCTCATTTCCTCTTCTCTATGAAAAAAACCTTAGCCTCCATTAATCTCTTGCTCAGATTTGGTCCTTTTTGGACCAGATCTAAGCAAGATTTCCTTTTCTTTTTAAGTTTTAATCGAATAAAAGTAGTTTTTTTTTTGTTTGTTTTTTGATGTCATTTGACACATTTCTTCGCTATTTGGAGCGATTTTTCTTCGCCATTTGGGGCGATTTTCTATTCGCTTTGAGGGCGTCAAACCTTGATCGCTGGTTCGTGACTTGCTATTCTCGATTCAAGAACATCGACAATCTAACACGGTATTGCTTACAATCCATATTCAATCCAAAGGATTTAGCGCATCCCGGTTCGTTTGGATTTATAAGATTTTGGGCAAATAAATGGACGGAATTGATTCCGGATTATACCATCATCCTTCCCTACTACATTTACAAAAATTGGGTATCTTTACGGTATCTTCGCGATTTACTTGTAATTGATACCTTTATTTGTATTAGGGTTCTTATTATCTTGTATTTTGATATTTTTTTTTATTCTTGTAAGCGATCATGTAATCACATTTTGATTTGAATAAATTGAAATTGTTGATTGACCAAAAAAAAAAAAAAAAAAAAAACCATAAAGATTAATACTGCAAAATCATCTCCCAAATAACTTAGAATTTAAATAAATAAATCTAAAACATTGCAAGATGAAAATCGTTGGTAATAGCTATGTGTAATCACAATATTTGCTATTCCAAACCCTAGTTATCCATCTTAAAAACTAGTTATCCATCTTAAAAACACAAGAATAAATTCTTATAAGAAGTTTCCTAGAGAAAATAAAAATATCAGACTTCTTTGATAATATCATACCTCTCCATGACTCCATCATAAAAGGTATTATTGATATCCTTGATCATTTTGACCGTAGAAACTCCATGTTCATGAGTTAGAATATTCACCTTTCGATCAATGATGGGAGCAAGTTGCCTGGCTTTGATGCAATCAGAGATGAGTTTCTTCTGGTTCCGTAACTTTTGATTTTCAAGAATTTTGGTCTGACCATCAATGAGATGATTTATTTACAGTTGAAGGTTTGCAAATTCGACCTTTGAGTCATTCTGAAAAAGAATTAAATCCATGACAAATTCACCAAACCAGGAGTTGTACTCCTTCCTTGCAATCATCTTTTTCAAGACAAGTTCTTGAACCGAACAACATACTTTAATGTCTTCTTCCATATCAAGATTCATGATTTCCTGAGGTCTTGAAGAGTTCTCCAAAAAAAAATTAAAATATTATAAGGGATGGAAGGAACAATGTAATATATATATATATATCTGTGTGTGTGTGTGTGTGTGTGTGTGTGTGTGTGTGTGTGTGTGTGTGTGTGTGTGTGTGTGTGTGTGTGTGTGTGTGTGTTCGAGAACAAGAGAAGAAACCCTTGTTAAGTAAAACCCTAAAATCTCTCAAGAAGAAGACACGGACGTTCGCGGACCAGTTAGAGAAAGTTAATGGATCAGACAAGATTCAAAATAAGGAAATACACTTTGTTTTCAAATACCTCATATCTTTTCATGGCTCAATAATTTAGAAGATGCTTTAAATTAGAGAACACAAATAAGGATACATTAGTTACTAGGAGTAAAGACATGACTCGACTTTTGTAAATGGAGAAAGCTATATTAACACAAACCATTCGATCAGACGATAACATACAACGACTTGAGCATCCCGCAAATATCATCCTTGCAACTCTCAAGTTAGATACAAGGATGAAATTACCTAATTAGGTAGTAGAGTGAGAAGTAATCCCACTAAGAATATTGAGGGAAGAGTTGTAAATACCTTCTGAGAGTTTGTGCGGTGTATTCCTTACGTTCCTCCGGTTATTCCAGGAGAATTAGACATAAACCCTTTTGAATATCCATCAGAAGGATTTTTCTGAGGATTAAGTCTAGGACCTTTAGAGATCGGTTCCAGAGGATCAGAACTGTGAGAATTTCATCTTCTATACTTAGGTCTACCAGACTTATTCTCATAAACATTAGGAATGTGTATATTTGTGGCATAAGTGTTTGCACCATAAGGAGAGACACGATTCCTGTAGATATTTATAGATGAGTGACCTTGGAAATCTCTTTTATGAGCATACTGGTTTTCTGCAGGAATGAAATCCATCGTAGACGTCGTTAGAAGATTTACTCTGTCAACAGTAAAAAGAAGTAGATTTTGAAGATCAGAAATCTGTTTCTTTCTAGCAAAATAATATAGAACGTTGTGATTCCTTTTCCCACAGAATGAACAAGTTCGTGGATAAGAAACGTCAGAAGCATCTCGTTTCATACTCATAGCCTTTTGGGAATTTTGCAAGTCACGTGATAGTTTCTTAGCAGGAAATTCCTTAAAAGAAATTTTTTCCATGCTTGGTAATACCACATGAGTATTAGAGATAAGCACAAAAGAAGACTTACTTATTAAAACAGAGTTTTCCCTTTTCAAGGAGTTGTACTGTTCCTGGGCTAGACGAAGAGATTCAACAAGTTTCTCTTTCTCAACACGAAAGTTGTTCAGGTCTGATGAATGAGTCTCGATTAAACGTTTCTCTCTAATTGAATCTTGTTTAACAATATCTTCAAGCCAGGGGCGGAACTGCATATAGACTTGGGCTGGCTTAAGCCATCCCAAATTCCAAGAAAACTCACAATTTCACCATGGTTTTGAGTTTGGCAAAAAAAAATCAAGCCTAAACATAGGTTTAAGAAACCCCCACCAAATCCAATTAGTTTTCAAGCCACCCCCACCTTTATTTTCCAGTTCCGCCACTACTTCAAGCAAACTAATCTTTTCGCGTTGTAGAGTAGTTTCTTGAATAAGATTTTCGATATTGTTAGAAAAAGACTCAACAATACTATATAGTTCCCGTTCTCTATCAAGATACTTCTCAAGTTCATCAATGAGCTTAGCATATTTTTCTTCAAGAGACCTAGTTTTAGAAACTTGAACATCAATAATCTCAGTAGATTTTTTTAAAGTTTTGGTGAGCTCCATTTCAGATTCTGACATAGTGTCAACTGTCACTTTAGAGGGAATGTTATCAGAATCTGATAGCACATGTTTTCTACCTCGGGATTCGGAAGAATCATCTAAGGAGTTATCATTTGAGGTAAGCCCAAGATATTTGGCATAGTCAAAAACTTTTGAGGACATCTCTATGTACGTGAATGCGAGATAAACTTCAATCCACGGAAATCAGATTGCTACAAACACATACTTATGAGGTCTTTAATGTGTTTGCCTGCTCTGATACCAATTGAAAAAGCGGGGGTCTAACAACCCCACCCAATATTTCGTTCGGAAATCTGTATGGACTAACTCTAATATAATTCCATGAGAATCAACTAGATAGTCAGACTCAATCAAGGAAATATATCCAAGAGTTATATCTCAATTTCTCAATACAATCTGCAATCAAACAGATAGAAATCTGTGAGCATGATTGATATGAGAAATAACTTGAACGGTATCAAAAACCAATATTCAAGGGTCAATCAATTTCAATCAACAACCAAAGGTCGGATTTACCAATTGATTGAACTACGCACAACCTGTGATATTTCAATTATATAAACAAATATAATACGGAAAAGAAATAACACAGACACCAGAAGTTTTGTTAACGAGGAAACCGCAAATGCAGAAAAACCCTGGGACCTAGTTCAGATTTGAACACCACACTGTATTAAGCCACTACAGACACTAGCGTACTACAAATTAACTTCAGACTGGAATGTAGTTGAGCCCTAACCAAGTCTCACACCGATTAAGGTAAAGTCGCGTTACTTGCGCCTCTGAATCCCAGCAGGAATATACGCACTTGATTCCCTTAGCTGATCTAACCCACAACTAAGAGTTGCTACGACCCAAAGTCGAAGATTTTATAAACAAATCTGTCTCCCACAGAAAAGTCTATTCTGATAGATAAATCTGTCTCCCACAGAAATACCTACAAAGTTTTTATTCTGTCTTTTGATAAATCAAGGTGAACATGAAACTAATTGATAATCCGGTCTTATATTCCCGAAAAACAGCCTAGAAATATCAATCATCTCACAATAACTTAACTATATGGTAGTAGAACAAGTTATTGTGGAATCACAAAGAATGAGACGAAGAGCTTTGTGATTACTTTTTATATCTTACGTATCGGAGATAACTCTCGAGCCAATATTAGAGAAGATAGTACTCAATACGATAGAACAAGTAATATCAAAACACGCAACTACAGAGAAAATAGTTGGTTCTGGCTTTAGAATCCCAATGAAGTCATTAAGTCGTTAACCTATAATGGTTTTAGGAAAAATATAGGTTAAAGGAGAATCAAATCTAGTACGCAACTAGTATCACACAGGAGGCGTGGGGATTAGGTTTCCCAGTTGCTAAAGTTACCCTTATATAGTCTTCAAATCAGGGTTTGATAGCTTTGAAACAAAGCAATCAATATTCACCGTTAGATGAAAACCCGATTTAAGATTCAAGCTAAGTTTGCTTAAAACCAAAGCAATATCTCTCCACCGTTAAATGGTCTTATCTTGTTACACACAAATGAAATATACTTTCATTTAGATATGGGTAACCGTACCTAAACGTGTATATTAAGTTGGCTCAACAATAGTTAATCGAAGTTAGCCATATGAACATTTTTCTATTAACCACATTCATAAAACATTTCTAGATCAAATGATAATCAAATGAATCTAATTGTGTTATTCATAGAGTTGTTCAATTGTTTGTATTATCATAGAAGTGTACAAGACATAATTGAAACAAAATCGGATTGATTCAAGAGAATCAATTCATGAACATTAATCCACGTTTTGCAAAGATTGCATTCCTTAATTTATATATGTATTTGTTCATGAGTATGAAATCATACTTAACCGATTTTATAACTTAAACCAATTTAGTTTGCAAACGGGTACGCAAACTTAAGTTCCGGACTTTGGTCTTGTCCGATAGTTCGCAAACCGGTATGCATATTGTCGTCCGGAACCTAACTCAGGTAGAACCGTTCACATACTGGTATGCATACTTGGTTCCCGGACTTTAACAGTTAAAACGTTCACATACTGGTATGCAAACTTGGTTTCCGGACCCAAATCATACCACAACAGTTTGCATACTGGTATGCATAATGTGCTATATCTAGACAATGGTTAATTGTTCTAAACTCCCACTTCAATCATTGAAACATCCTTAGAAGACGATAATAGCTGTCTCACACAAATTATTAGCTTATAAGTAATTTTCAAGTGATCGAATGATCAATACGAAACATTCCGAGTTTACATCAAATGACTGTCTGACCCAAATCATGTAAGATGTTTCAAGGCAATTTTCACATGATCATCTTTTGACTCATTATTTAGTTTCCAACAAATAAATTGTTTCCAACTAAACTCGTCAAGAATAATGATGAACATAGCTAAAGAAAAAAGCTTCCAACATATATTTCGAGAAAGATATAAGCGAGTTAAACTCAGCTCGAAATATCAAATGTGTATAATGTAAAAGTCTATATAGCTATACAACTTGGTCTCAATAGGAGATAGAATAGAATAGACTTCTGAGTGATAGATAAGTTTTAGTATCCACATACCTTTTGTTGATGAAGTTCCTCCAATCTCTCCTCAGTAGATCTTCGTCTTCAATCGATGAACGCCGTGAAGTCTAAAGCTCAACTGCACATTCTATCCTAGTCCGAGACATATCTATAAGTAGACTAGAAATCAAGACTTATTGTTTTGATTACCTAAACTTGACAAACAAGCTTGAGATAGCAATGCTTGCGAGTTCGACTGAGCAGTGCTCTAACACTTACTACCCTCACCCAAAAAATACACTAGAAAATGAAAATCAAACCCAAAATGATATCTCCGTGCCAAACTATTGAAAGAAATATATGGTAGTGTCAAGTATAAAATTTGTTGAGGATTGTACTTTAAAATTTTCCAAATAGTCGTGCATATTACAGTAAAAAAGTTGTTCTGGAATATCAATGGGACCGTATACAAATATTCTTGTATAGCGTTTACTCTTATATGGAGGTTGGCGTAACCAAACTCAGTTCGGCTACTTAGGTATGCGTACATGTTTGCATACTTAAGTAGGTTATGTTCTATAATCGGTTTGTTCATGAACTAATACATTTATATAATAAGGAATGCAATCTTTTGCAAACTGTGGCTATAATGTTCATGAAATGATTCGAGTGAATCAAAATCGATTTTGCTTCAATTGTGTCTTGTATACTTCTATGAGAATATAAACAATTGAGCAACTTTCTAACTAGTTTCATTTAAGTCATTTAAACTAGTTGTGATGAAGATGAATAAGGTTGATATGAAAGTGCTCATATGGATAACCATTGGTTAACTATTGTTGAACCAACTAAGTGTTCACGTTTAGGTACGGTCACCTTTATCTAAATGATCGTACATTTCATTTGTGTAAACAAACAAAATCGATCTAACGGTTGAAAGTTATTGAATGCTTAAATCTAATCAGGTTTTCATTTAATGGTGAATATTGAATGCTTTGTTACCAAGGTAACATTGATTGCAAACCCTGATTTGGAGACTATATAAAGGAGAATTCTAGCAACTGGGAAACCTAATCCCCACACCTCATGTGTGATACTAGTTGCGACTAAAGTCGATTCTCCTTTAACCTTAGGTTTTTCCAAAACCCTGTAGGTTAATGACTTGAAGACTTCATTGGGATTGTGAAGCCAGACCCAACTATTTTCTCTGTAATTGCGTGTTCTTATCTTGCTGTTTTCTATTGTGATTGAGTACTATCTTCTTTAAGATTTGCTCGAGATTTATTCTCCGATAGGCACAAAAATCTTCGTTTCATCGTTTGTGATTCCACAATATCTTGTTTCGTTAATTGATTAAGATTATTGTGAGGTGATTGATAATACTAGGATGTTCTTCGGGAATATAAGTCTGGTTTATCAATTGGTTCATGTTCACCTTGATTTATCAAAAGACAGAACAAAACTCGTAGGTATATATGTGGGAGACAGAGTTATCTATTCAATGGACTTTTCTGTGTGATACAGATTTGTTTATCAAGTCTTCAACTTTGGGTCGTAGCAACTCTTAGTTGTGGGTGAGATCAGCTAAGGGAATCAAATGCGCAGAATCCGGCGTGGTTCAAGAGGCGTAAGGAACGCAACTGTACCTTGATCGGTGTGAGATTGGTTAGGGCTCAACTACACTCCAGTCCGAAGTTAACTGGTAGTAGACTAGTGTCTGTAGCGGCTTAATACAGTGTGGTGTTCAAATCTGGACTAGGTCCCGGGGTTTTTCTGCATTTGCGGTTTCCTCGTTAACAAAATTTCTGGTGTATGTGTTATTTCTTTTCTGCATTATATTTGGTTATATAATTGAAATATCACAGGTTGTGCGTAAGTTCAATCAATTAGATAATCCAACCTTTGTTTGTTGATATATATTTATTGACACTTGGATATTGGTTTTTGATACCGTCCAAGTTATTTCTTATATTCAATCAGGCTCGCAAATTCCTATTTGTTTAATTGTGGATTGAATTGAGAAATTGAGATATAACTCTTTGATATACTTTTTTAAAGATTGAGTCTGACTGTTTAGTTGATTCTCTTGAAACTATATTGGAGTTAGTCCATACAGATTGCCAAGCGAAATATTGGGTGTGGTTGTTAGACCCCCGTTTTTTCAAAGAAAACTGTCATTTGTCAGACGATAATGTTATCCCACTTCTAAATAATCGTCATTCCATATTAAAACCAATGATATAATAATGTCCAGTTGGAAATCCAACTGAAAGAGTGAAACAAAGTGTCTGCTTTAGAATCCAATGGTATCAACAGCTTGCCTACTGAGCTAATGTTTCTACCCGCGCCATACAAAAGTAATGATCGTTACTCCATAGGCAGCATCAAAGTTGTGAAATCATGAATCGCGAAGCGATTTTTTTTTTTAATTATTTATTTATTTTGAGGATCGAATCGTATAATGAATCGTGAATCTTAGATTCATGATCGTTCTTAAATATACCTTGAGAAAAAAAAACGAATAAATACTTTGCAAGTAACAAGAATATGATAGGTAGATATGGGGAACTCATTCAACACGAATATAAAAATAACTATACATGTTTTATAAACAAGAATTGAGCGTAGCTCAGTGGTTTAGCGGTATTCAACGGGCAGCTGGTAAAGGGTTCAATTCCCGCCGCTTTCTTTTTCAGTTATTATGCCTTGGTCACCTAGGTCGACAGCAGCAATGAAGATATACGTGAAGGCCTATCGATTCTCGTTATTGCCATGATATCAAGTGCAAAGTAAAAGCAAGAAGCTCTGTTGGTAGGTAAAACCATTTAAATCAAATAATGATGTAGTAAAAGATTTTATGTTATTGAATGACCTTTATCACAGTTGGAAGTAGAATTCCAAGTACCACGGTAGAATAAATATCTAACAACATCAGCATCATAACCACAAGTACCACCAGTAGCTTCACACGATCGACAAAATGAAAAATCACATTGAACAAAATAAATCACGCGCATATCCCGTACGACCATGAATTAGTACTAGAAACATATATATGGGCAAGAGTCGCAAGACTATAGGCGTTGTTGTACCCTTGGCATTTAACTCTAGTAATATTTATAGATTCAAATGAAACTGAGCAATAATCTGGTGGACTCAAACCATTGATTACGTTTCTCTCGCTTTTATAAGAACCGGGTGAAGTCCAGGCAGGACATGCTTCGCAACCCATACTCGATACCTTTCTACATGGTAAATGTTTCTCGAGAAATCCTTGGAAAAGTGGAGATAGCGTATGAAATCCTAGTAACATGAAAATATTATCTGGTGTTGGATTTATGGTACGTATGATCTCTTCTCCTTGGTGACTATTACTATAGAGGCAGAATTCAGAATAATAATAGACGAATAATTAGAAAACAGAAAAAACCAGAAACCATATTTGAAGAAATTATCTTCTCTAGACTATGAACAAGAAAACTATTACAACTCTCTATTTGTTAAGCTCACAATCTCTCTAAACAGTGATTAACCTTAAAACAGTTTGCTAAGCTTGTTTTGACAATAACATGGGTGTTTGTCTATAAGCTTTCTATAGGTTTTTGTTTTATCTATAAGCCAAACCTCCATATATATTGATACTAGGTCTCCACCCGTGCCGTAATAGCACGGGCAAGGATATGTGTTTCAAATGTATCCATCTATTCATACATGTCGTAATTGTCTAAGAATAATCGAACTGATCGATCCAGGTCTAAATGTTTTGAGGTGTTGGTTAATAAACATGTCCTTATCTTCGAATCTTTTAATATTGTGTATGTAAGTCATACAACCCTTTAGGACAAACATAGTTAATCGTTAGAGGCTACTTCAAAAAAATATCATCAAAGGTCATTCACCAAACTTGTAACAAAACTAAAAACACCTAAAATTACTTTGAAATCAATTAGATTAATCTTGCAAAATTTGTTAACATTAGAATTTAATTTTTCTCTTTGATATAAATTGTTGGGTTCCCAATTTACATAGATTTATGTTTATTCATTTTCCTAAAATTTATAATAATATTTAATTTTTGATCCATTTCTATTCTTGTCTCTTTACCTATTATCATGAACTATTTCTCAAGCATGCATAATTACACAAAGTTGGGGAGAAATGACAAAAACATAAATCATGACAAAAAAGGGGAATAAAGAGAGATGTGAGAAACAGAACCGATTACTATTAATTCACGCGTAGCCTTGCATAATCCTATGAAGTAGGGGAGAAATAATGACAGAAACAGAAACCATGACAAAAAAAGGGGAATAAAGAGAGATGTGAGAAACTGAACC
Organism: Papaver armeniacum; assembly: GCA_023531295.1. NCBI lineage: Eukaryota > Viridiplantae > Streptophyta > Magnoliopsida > Ranunculales > Papaveraceae > Papaver > Papaver armeniacum. The sequence continues at coordinate 180,997 of JAJJWW010015148.1, forward strand.
GATTACAATTAATTCGCGTGTAGCCTTGTGTTTGGTCATTTTTTTTATAGGTTTCATCTTTCTTCCTGACCCCTACCCGGAAAATCTTAAAATCACAACATCTTCTTTTCTGGAAAAATCTGGCCTTTAAAAATTGTTTTAATTTTCAAGAATAATAAAAAAAAAGTAATTTGAAAACTAAAATCAAACTAAAACAAAACAAAGAAAAATTAACCAAGGGTGACTAAATAATTCACCTATCTTAGGATAATTTTTCTCACCCTACTACCACTACTTCTTCCACCACCACATTATCGATCATCACCACTTGACCAGTCTCACCAATACCCACCACCATTATCCCCACCGTCGATCCACCACCACCACCCACAATCACAACCACTATTAGTGCTTAATTTACCTATCTTAGGACCCCTTTTCTCACCCTACTACCACTACTTCTTCCACCACCACATTATCGTCACCACTCCACCAGTCTCACCTATACCCACCATCATTATCCCCACCAATTCCCACCATCACAACTGATAAGTGCTTAATTTACATGTTTAGAATGTCAATTCCATACTTTTTTTAGTTATAATTCTTGCATATTACTTGTTATTATGATTATTTTCTAGTTTATGTGTCATATCAGGTGAATCATCCAAAAATGAGCTATTAAGTGCTTAAATGAACAAGGAAGTGGAGTCTATCAATGAAGGAAGGCCAAAGTCCAAATTCAACTCATTCAAATCTAGGAGTTCTTAATACCATCTTGAAGAGAACGAGAATACGAAAAGAACGCTAAAGAATGAGGTCATTCCAAGTTCGGACGAAGAAGTTGTAGGCGAAACAAGATTGGAAGAATTGAAGTTGTAGAGAGAGGTTCGGCTAATAACTTCATAAGCTCGTGTCCGCCGAACTTGGAGCTTAAAAATCAAGATTTTCGAAGAGTATACAGGAGAGTGTTCGGCTCAATCGCAATTTAATCAAGTGAGCCGAACCTGGTGATCGCCTGGAGTAATTTTCACTTGTCAGGTTCGTTCGGGAAAGGTCGGAATGTTATGAGCCGAACCTGACAACTTCCTTGGACATATTTGGACGCGAAATTGACTTCTAACTCAAGGAAACATGGTCCCTAAAGGATTTAAAGCCTAACTTTGAGAGTTCTATATAAGAAGGCATCCAGAGCCTTAAGATCTTATCTTTTAACATCTTTTGATCTATCTTTTATCATCTTCCATATCAAAACCTAAGGTTTACCTCTTTAGGGGAAACCCATTCTTTTTGTGATCATGTGTAGCTAAACCTTTGATTGATTAAGGATGAATTCAATGTTCTAGCGTGAAGCTTTATTATTATACAAGTTTGTTTGGAGTTTTAATCATCTTATCGTTTGTTTTCACTACGTCTAATGTTTATGGGTGATTCTTAGATTGATTTGGGATGCATACTAGATTAGTCTATTGATTTTTCTATTGCTAGTAAAAGTTATGAGATAAGTAATCTTCGATTGACTCTCTAGACAAGTAGACATCGCGATACCTTGTAGAGGGATTCTGTGGAGCTATTGCGAGTGAAGACAACATCAACAAGTGGACCTTGATCTAAGAGTTCAACTACTGGGATCAACCTAAATTCACAAAGATTAAAGCGTTTGATTGGATTACACCTTGAGTGATCTACTACTTGGTGGTTCGTTGAATAAAATCTGGTAGTCGAAAACTTCCGTGTCCAGTGATAGAAGGAGTTTTTGGGAATGACACCGATCTAGTTGTTATTATACGGTTGGTGATTAATTGTTCTAACGAAGATAGATAAGTATACTATTGAGTCAACGTTTGGTAACGGCGAAGGATTCCTGATCATCTCTTTCTTTTATTTGTTTCTTTTTATTTCACTTTAAAACAATCCCCCTTTATCTTTTACTTTATTTTGCTGATCAAATAACCTATCAATTACACAGCTCTCTGTGAGAACGATATATTACTACCTCTATATTACCAGTTAATTAGTGGGAAATATCTTGATTAATTTGTTGTGGTTACGACACGCATCAAATTTTGGCGCCGCTGCCGGGGAGCAGTTGCTAATTGATTAGTTATTTGTTTAGCTAGTTTTTGTTTTTAGATTTTTGTTTTGATTTTCTCTCTCTTGTGAGTCGTCATGTTTCCTTACGGAAATAACATGTACGGAGCACAAGATTACATATACAACAGTGGCAATCAATATGGATTTCAATCTCATTCTTATAACAACTACCAACCATCCTATGGGTATAATCAAAACCAATCTTTTGGCTATGATCAATATCCTACGGAACCTTATGGATATTATCATACATGTCAACAACCTTATGACGGGCATGTAAGTGAACAATCGCGAGGATGGAAGGATAGTTATATTTTTGATAAATTGTTTTCTAGTAATGTGCAGATGACAGAGAGTTTTGAACTCAAAACTTATGATAGTGTAACCAAACCCACTCATATTGCTCATATTTCATCTATTCAAAGGGAAGAGTTGCGGTTTAGGTATTCTATTGTGAGTAATGATAGAAAACGTGTAAACATAAGAAAACTTTATAAGAGATACAATCAATTGGAAGAAGATGGAGCATCAGAGGAGACTCTTCAAGAAATTGAAAGTTCCATAAAAATGGAATTCCAGTATCGTTGGGATAGTGAAGATTATGAGGTTGAAGAAGATTCTGATGAAGATGAGCAACCTTTAGAAAGTCTGTGCAATGATGGTAAAGTTATTCCAACTCCAGATCATAATAATGATCACTCGCCTATTCAAAAGGAGGAGAATGGATATGACATAACCGTTGTTATAAATGGTGTAACGTACTCAAACAATGATTTTAAGATTTGCACCAATGAACTAGACTTCCTAGGAGATGATTCCGATTCCGATGACGAGGTTGTTAAAGATATAGAGAATCAGGATGAAACCAAATTGATTGAAGTTGTGGAAGAACCAATTGAGCTTGTCAAGGAATATAATGATGCTGAGATTTCGGTTGAAGCAAAAATTAAAAGTTTGATAGAGGACCACTATATACTTGAGGTAAATAATTCACTAGAGATAAAAGATGAGGATCCAGAACAAGGTTTGTATAATCCTTTACATAATTCTATATCTATTGATCCTTTCCATCCAATTGAAGTAGATTCTCAACGAGTTGTTAACCCGACTTTTAGGAAAACACCTCACTTAGGATTGGAGTTGTGTGCTTCCAAAGTTTTAACGGATTATTTTGCTTCTAAGTATTCACCATTTGATGTGTTTGATTCTAGAATTGTGCAGGTTCACCAAGCTGAAGAACCTTTTGAAGTTCCCGAATTTTGTGTTCTCTATCCACTTCTGAGTGTAGAAAGGACTAAGTGTGGGGGAAACTTCAATAAAGTGATAGCTTCAATATTTATATCTTGTGCTAATGTTTTTGTGAAGCTGTTATTAGAATTGCAGATTATTTTCTGGGTGGACTACCAGATTTTTAGATTGTTGGTTTATGGACGATAACCAGAAAGTCAGGCTGAGGACGTTAAACTAAGCGCTGCATGGGAGGCAACCCATAGGTTTTGTATTTTCTATCCTTTTTGTTTTTAGTTTCTTATTTTGCATATCATATTAGGATTTCTCACCTTGACTTTACTTAGGACGAGTCAATTACATTGAGGACAATGTAAAGTTTAAGTGTGGGGGAGTGTTTGGATATTTTGCATATAGAGTTTTCAAAATTTTGCATAAAAAAAACAAACTCCAACTTGTAGAGATTTTAGATTCACTAGCATACTTCTAGGTATGTTTACATAGAGAATTCTGACCGACATAACTGAACTTGGAAGTGTTATGGAACTACGTTCATATTTCTTGCTTATTAGAGTGTTAAATAATGGATTTAATCATGCCGGTGATGCAAATGAGGTGCAGGAAAAAATGCATTATTAGAGTTGCTGATCAATCATTAGTGGAGACTACCTATTTTCAAATCAACAGAGGCACCAGACCAAATTTTCTTTGTAGCTGACTAAAGAGCTTTCTTTTGAGTGTGTGTCACCGTACGTTAATTCCAGGTAGAATGGTGAGCTACCCAACCTCCCACCAATAGAAGCACTACTCTTTGATCTCTTGAGTGCTAATTTTGTCAATCATGAGGGTAACGTCTATAGATGAAAACCACCTTCTTGTAGTTTGATTTGCAGTTAGCACAATTCTCTCTCGCCAACAACAGGTCCATAGAAACACCATAATCACTACACCAAATTCCCGGATTCGTAACAGGCATTCGTAACGGCTTTGTAGCCGTTACAAAATTCCCGTTACAAATGGCCCGTTATAAAAAATTCTTAACAGTGCTAAGCCGTTATGAATTTTTTTATAGGCGTGCGAGTCACACGCTTGGTCACACTTGGGTCGTAACACCTTGAGTATGTGCGTGTGCCATTCACATGCGTAGCAGTATGTTTCCACCCACGATCAGTTATACCAGAGGATATTTCCCCCCATGTGTGTGCCATTCACATGCGTGAAATCATTGGATATGCTAGCAGATAGATCGGGTTCACTTTCATTTTTTATTTTTCAGTTTTCTTTTTTCTCTCTTCTGCTCCTGCCTCTTTTCAAAACTCTCAGGCGATGAAACCCTAGTTTCTACCGTATCGAGAGGATAACTCTCATTCTCTTTCTTTTTCTTCTTCATTCTTCTTTTCTTCTTCATTCTTCTTTTTTTCTTCTTTCTTCTTCTGCTCTTCCATTGTTCTTCTTATCTTGAAGATCGAGAGATGAAAGTGAGGTATAGCTTGAGAGTATTATCATGAGGATGTTTAGATGAAGAAGGGGTTGGTATTTCTACTAATTATGAAGAAGAACAATAAATATTGTTGGTTCGTGATTGAATCAGGGAGATTTGGAAATAAGGGTTTTCATTGGATTTCGAGTTTTTATGGAATTGATAAGAGTATTGGGTTGCTGAGAATGATGAACAAAGAGTGTTTATGTTTAATTGAGTTATGGAGTTGTTATAATGAAGGAGTGAGTAATTAGGGTTTCACAAGAACTCGGAGAAGCTACGGAAAATGAAATTGAAGATGAAGGAGATGATGTTTGAGAAAAATAGAAGGTGGGTTTGATTGTTTTGAAGAGTCTGATTGAAGTTTGAGAAATTAGGAGGCGGGTATTTGGTGTTGATTGGTGTTGAACTGAGTTAGAAGTGAAGATTAGTTATTGGCAGATAATGAATTTGGGTCTAAGGTAATCCTTTCATTTCTAATTGAATTGAATTTTATTCATTGATGTATGTTATAGAATCCAATACATGTTGTGTTAGTTGTTTTTGAATGGAATATTTGAGAAGAAAATTAAGAGTAGAGTTTCTGGAATTAGGTAATGGATTTGAACATGTGATGTTATTGTCTTGAATTGAGCTGATATGGTGTTGTGGGTCTGAGTTATTTAGTTGTGTTGATATATCTTGTGTGGTGTTGGAGAGAACTAAAATTGGAATCAACTCTTGGTTTGATTATTTGTGAACTCATGAACTTTGGGTCTGATCTTGTGGTAAGTGGTATGGGGAAGTTATTAGGAAGTGGATGTTTAAATTAGAAAGTTGTATGAGCTGGTGTTGCTAAGTTCATGTGATTGCTTATGGAGTCAGTGTAATGAACTGGAACTGAGGTGAAGGTTGAACAGCCGTGGAGGATTATGATTTGTGTGGTTGTGGATGAAACTGAGGTTGATATGGACATGGCAAATATGTGATACAACTGTGGTTGTATTTGAAGATGAATGTTTGCTGAGTGATGTTGAACTTAGGTAATAGATTGTAATAGGTATGGTTTGTAAGTGGTAGAAGTTATGTGAGATTACAAGGCAATGGATTTAGGGTGATTGTTTTTGTAATGTTGAAGGAAGATGAGTATTGCAGGGTTGTTGTTTTAAGTCTAGTCAATGCAGTTAAGAATTTGAAGACTTGGGTTGCATCCTGAAGTTGTTAAGTTTTTATGTCTAAGTGGTGGATCCTTCAATCATCAATCCATGTAAGTATTAATCATTATAAGTTTTTCGATTTTTAGGGTTTCATCTTTTTTTCTTCAATCGATCTGTTTTTAGGGCTTCATTTCATCTATTTTTTTTGGGATTCATTTCAATCGATTTGTTTCATCTTAGTTTCGTTTTGTTAATCTTCTTCATATAAATCTAATTCGATTTATTTTTTCTAATTTCCTGTTAGGGTTTGAAGAATTTTGAAGACTTGAAGAACTTTGAAGAATTTTGAAGACTTTAGGGTTTTATCTTAACTTTGAAGGTATAAGTTTCGAAAGATTGAACTGATTTTAGGGTTTTATCTTAATTTCTATTTTAGGGATCAGAATGTTTACATCTACTTCGTAAGCTTATTATTAGTTTGTAAGCTAATTTCAATAAGTTCTAGTTTATAAGCTAATTTGTTGGGAAAATGAATACTTGTGGTTTCGACATGAAGTGCCATCTAGTTGCTATGTTGTTGTTGTTCTAAATAATCATTTAGATTGGGTTTCTTTCTTGACCTGATAGTGATGGGTGATGTCATCATGTATAAAGAATGATTCCATTGTTTGTTCATTTACACTTCTGCCGTGTCTTTTGGTGAGAAACTGTGATAGCTAGCTCTACCACTTGAAGAACTCAATGACTTTGTTGTATTTTTAGGAGGGGTGAGTTTTTGACTCTTGACTAAGATAAATCTCATGGATAAGGGTACTGATGTTGTTGATGTAAGTTGATTACTGCCCTGCACTTCTTCGTTGTATTCTCAAGCATATCCTAATGTCATAGAGATGTTTGGTCTTTTTATCATATCAATTAGGTTAATCTGAAATGTAAGTTTAGGTTATTATACTGCACAACACCTTGGGTAGTGAAAGCTAATGAATGAGAAGGCATATGAGATTTTCCTCATAGTAAAAATCTGATGTTGAAACATAACGTGACTGAGAAATGAGAGAGGTTTTCTTCTTTGGGAGATATGTTTTGAGGACTCAAAAGTTTGACTGTTGATATAAAATCCGACGACTCTGTTGTGGGTTAGATGGGATGCACCATTTTATTGGTAAGTTAACAACTTGGAAAATCACTCATTTCTCATTCCACAGTTGAGTCATGGTTATTTAGCTGATGGAGTTCGTTTTGTTGTGTATAGACGCGCTCAGGTACATCAATAACATGTATGCCTTGTAGATAAGATAGAATTAGTAGGATTGTTGTCATTCATGTGCTGGAAATCAGGTCGGATTTTTTTTTTATTAGGATTATTATCATGGTTCTGATGTTGCGATCAAGCTTAGTACAAACAACAATAACTGTATTTGTATAATTTTGGTCGCCTATACTTTATCTTTTTTCGTACACACCCAACGTAATAGTTTAGCTCAGTTGAAATGTCTATCTTTAAAAGTTTCTAGTTCAGTAATAATTTAGACCTGTTGTTCAAAGGATATGCTGAAATGGTTAGTATATAAATGTTTAAGTCACAGAACTGATTGGTGCTCAATTTGGCATGTAGAAGAATTATATTGGGTTCTTGAATGTTATGTTTTTACTGAAAGTTCTCTAGTTAACCGATAATCCTATGTAATGTGCTGACACTCTAGGTTCTTGTATTATCAATGAGAAGATTTTATTTAGAGACTATCTAGGTTCTAGGGGTCGTCAGATTTAGGCGCTTTAGAGAAATAGTTAGAATTGGCAGGCTTTTTAATGAAAATGCAAATTGTTTGTGTAAGATTTATTTGTTGTTATTAAATGTTGCATTGAGAGCCAATGGATGTTGAGGGTAGGATTGTGCTACAAAAGTTGCAATACAATGCTAGGAAGGAATTATTATGAGAAGCTTCTAGTACCTGGTCTCAAAGTGGATGGGTGAAAGTGAGAGTCAATTCTTTAAGTGGCCAGCGCGGGGAAGGAAATGAGAGTGATGCTTCTCGACGGATCAAAACAGAACTTCTTGTACAAATGCAGGTATTTGTGATGATAATTTGTGAAATATTAACTCCTTTCTAGTTTAATATACGGGTATTTGATTGTTGGGCCTGACCTAATTATGTTGCTGTTAACGATTTAGAATTTGATTTTTTGTTGAAGATGCTATACATGTGTTGGTTGCAGTTCCACTTGAAGCTGTGGTACTTGTTTCAATTGAAGATGCTTACATTGATGTGTTACACCTATGTAATTATTGCTTGTTTGCATTTACTTGCTGCGCATTTTGAACATTATTTCTATTAGTTTACTTGTCATAATAATGCAGCCTGTTGTATTTTGCAGGATTGCCTACATCGAGTTTTCTGATGCCCAAGCTTTCAACAAAAGCAAGCTTGCAAAGGATATAAAGCTTAGCTGCAATGGTGGAGAACAAAGCAGCTTCAAGATTTGTAAGTTGCGGTTATTCAAGTTTTGTAGGCAGTTAGTAAGTTTCTGTGTTCCCTTAGAAGTTTGGAATCTTCCATGTATTCCCTTAGAAATTTTTATACTTAACAAAAAAAAAAAAAAAAGTTTGGTACTTAGAGAAATTTCAAAAAGTTTGGTACTTAGAGAAATTTCAGTTCTTTAGTAATATAAATCTGATATGAATTGAATGAATGTGATATGAATAGATTGAAGAAATTGTTGTTGAGTGTGGATGATGAATGTATGCAGGGTATTGAATTTAGAATTCCAGCTTATTTCCGGCAGAAAATGAACTGTCGGTCAGCCTTGACCTGGTCAAGGTTGACTGGCAGTAATTTTTTTGTTGTTACGAAAAAATTCATAACGGCTGTAAGCTGTTTCAAACTGCCACGTAGTAACGGCTCTGGCCTGTTACTAATGTGCCACGTAGTAATGGCTCGGGGATGTTACGACCACGTTGTTATAAAAAAATTTATAACGGCCCTGAGCTGTTACCACGTGTCAAATTTGTAACGACCCTCAGCTGTTACTAGAGCCGTTACAACCAAAATTCGTAATGGCCCCATTGCCGTTACAAAAAAAATGTAACACCCACTTTTGCAACAGGCAAGAGCCGTTACAACCCATTTTAGTAACGGCTCAGTTCTGTTACGAATCCGAAAATTTGGTGTAGTGGATCATCAACAAGGGAGCGATATCAAAATCTACAAGGAAAGTTGAAGACGTTTAAGGTTTACAAGCAACAATACAAGGAAGAGGAAATTTCATATCCGAGTAAAGCAACATACAATGAGCAAATTTTTATATACATGTTGAAGACTTACATATAAGGAGCGGAATCCTATATTAAAATTGAAGACCAAGTACAAGAGCGAAGAAAATAAAAAGATGAGAGTTATTGAAGTTTATGATACGAAGACAATACAAGTTGTAAAGAATCAAGCGGTAAAGTACTTCGCCATGGCCATTTTCATTGTTATTTTTGTATTATTTTTCTTGTCTTTAAAAAAAAATAAAAATAAAAAATTGTTATTTTGTTTTTATTTATTTAATAAGGCCTTGGGGAAGAAATATATAAAGAAGTTTCAAGCAACCAGGAAATTTAGGAAAAGAGTTATAAATTGTTAGAGTTCTACGAAATTCAAGAGTTTATCATCAACAGTTGAATACCGAAGACGAAGACCAAGAAGATGAAGAAGACGAGCTAAAGACTATGTTTCTATTGGATGTTGTGAGAGTGATGTTATCATCATTGCAATCGGATGTGAAGGTGGTAAGTACTCTCATCCTCGATAATAGTGGTTGATTTCCTTTCTTAGAGATCATCAGAAAAAGTCTTTTATTTCCCACGATCTTGTGGGGTCTCCAGAAATAATTCGGAAGGTTTCCTTCCCACCATTCAACGTGTGTAGGATTTCTCTATTCATTCCTACCTGCACACATGTGAGACCCATAAAAAAGCCGTCTTATTGAGTGGAATTAGCATAAAATCCTTTTAAATGAGGCAAAAGTCGAGGCGAAATGCTTATTGATCGCTCTCAAACACGCGTTCTCTCATTATGGTGTGGTTATTTCTCACTCAACATTTAAGAATGAGAATATGTTCTTTGGTATTTCTAACTTCTTATTACTAGCATGAAGAAACTCTATGTCCTCATAGCTCTTTGGATGCTTGGGAAGCTGGAACGCTTTGAAGTTGGAGTAGGTTTTGTGGGTGTACCTCTTGTAAGCCCTCACGAGACTATAACTCGTCCACTAGGGACACCTAGGGGTTTAAAGGCATGTTGCATTAGCTAAGTGCATCTGTATCCTCGACTACATGGAGTTGTTGTATTTTATTTTAGGTAGTTTGCTCGAGGATAGCAAAAGCTAAGTGTGGGGGAATTTGATAAGTGCTTAATTTACATGTTTATAATGTCAACTCCATACTTGTTTTATCTATAACTCTTGCATATTACTTGTTATTATGATTATTTTCTAGTTTATGTGTCATATCAGGTGAATCATCCAAAAAGGAGTTATAAAGTACTTAAATGAACAAGGAAGTGGAGTTTATCAACGAAGGAAGGCCAAAGTCCAAATTCAACTCATTCAAATCTAGGAGTTCTTAATACCATCTTGAAGAGAACGAGAATACAAAAAGAATGAGGTCATTCCGAGTTCGGACGAAGAAGTTGTAGGTGAAACAAGATTGGAAGAATTGAAGTTACAGAGAGAGGTTTGGCTGATAACTTCATCAGCTCATGTTAGCCGAACCTGGAGCTTAAAAATCAAGATTTTTGAAGAGTATACAGGAGAGTGTTCGGCTCAAACGCAATTTAATCAAGTGAGCCGAACTTGGTGATCGCCCGGAGTAATTTTCACTTGTCAGGTTCGTTCGGGAAAGGTCGGAATGTTATGAGCCGAACCTGACAACTTCCTTGGACGTATTTGGACGCGAAATTGACTTCTAACTCAAGGAAACACGATCCCGGAAGGATTCTAAAGCCTAAATTTGAGAGTTCTATATAAGAAGACATCCAGAGCCTTAAGATCTTATCTTTTAACATCTTTTAATCTATCTTTTATCATATTCCATATCAAAACCTAGGGTTTACCCCTTTAGGGGGAACCCATTCTTTTTGTGATCATGTGTAGCTAAACCTTTGATTGATTAAGGATGAATTCAATGTTCTAGCGTGAAGCTTTATTATTATACAAGTTTGTTTGGAGTTTTAATCATCTTATCGTTTGTTTTCACTACGTCTAATGTTTATGGGTGATTCTTAGATTGATTTGGGATGCATACTAGATTAGTCTATTGATTGTTCTATTGCTAGTAGAAGTTATGAGATAAGTAATCGTCGATTGACTCTCTACACAAGTAGACATCGCGAGACCTTGTAGAGGGATTCTGTGGAGCTATTGCGAGTGAAGACAACATCAGCAAGTGGACCTTGATCTAAGAGTTCAACTACTGGGATCAACCTAAATTCACAAAGCTTAAAGCGTTCGATTGGATTACACCTTGAGTGATCTACTACTTGGTGGTTCGTTGAATAGAATTTGGTAGTCGAAAACTTCCGTGTCCAGTGATAGAAGGAGTTTTGGGAATGACACTGATCTAGCTGTTATTCCACGGTTGGTGATTAATGGTTCTAACGAAGATAGATAAGTATACTATTGAGTCAACGTTTGGTGACGGCGAAGGACTCCTTGATCATTCTTTCTTTTATTTGTTTCTTTTTATTTCACTTTAAAACAACCCCCCTTTATCTTTTACTTTATTTTGTTGATCAAATAACCTATCAATTACACAGTTCTATGTGGGAACGATCTCTTACTACCGCTATATTACCAGTTAATTAGTGGGAAATATCTTGATTAATTTGTTGTGGTTACGACACACATCAACAACCACCATTAATGCTTACTGATATGGTTAGTATCAAATAAATTTCTTATGTATCAACAAAAATATATTCATTTGATTAATTAAAGAAACATTTATTATGAAATATCAATTAAATATTTATTATTAAATTTAAATTAAACGTGATCATTTATAACGGTAGATTTATGTTCTGCAAGTATAAATTTGATCGTTCTTTATCTAGCCTAACTTGTTCAAACTTTGTTTTGTATTATGGATATGTAATAAATTTTATTTTAATAATAAAAACCGTGATTTATTCGATCGGGTACTATAAATAGCTGGGATCCCATTTGGGTGATCCAGCGGTCATGATCATATTGTCTTATATGATTTAGTATCCTCCTCAAAATATTTGTGTTTTGTCCTTACCAATTGTGCTAAAAATAGTCAACTACATCTATCACAATAAAATGTTGCCCATTTTGTAAAGAAACAAAACTATTATTGTCCACTACTATTCACTAACATCCACCACCGTACGTAAAAACCAGCCACGTCCACTATTTTTTCCACCACCAGTGATGTTACCACCTCCACCACTCACAAATACCCGCCACTGTTTCCACCACTCACTGCTTCTTTCACTGCCACCTTTAAAAATTATTAATATAATTTTTAATCGGGGTCATTGTAGTACAGTGGTAAAGTCATTGGGTGATGATACTTGTTACCTGAGTGAGTTCGAAACTCGCCAGCACCAAATTCTTTACCGATCAATATATATATATAGTTTTTAATAAACTTATTTATTAATAAAAATATGTATTTATTAGATTCATTAAATGAACATTTATCATGAAAAATTAATTAATCATTCATCATGAGCAATTAATAGGACACTAATTAATAAAGTATTTATAATGGTTAGTTGACAAAACCACGGCCGTAGATTTATCCCTCCTAGACAAATCTCGGCCGCTCTTTATCTAGCCTAACTTAGCCAAGCTTTGTTTTGTATTCCAGAATAGATCTTAACCCGTGTCGTTAAATCAACTGTGAGCGACGAATTGAATCAATGTATCTGTTGTACTCACAAAATCTAAGACATGTTCACTTTATGGTCTGGCAGTTATTGTGGAGCAGAAATAAATGATGAAAAAAAATTAAATTATGGTCTGGCGGTTGTTGTGGAACATAAATAAACGATGAAAAATAAAATTTTAACGTTAAAAAAATCACCATGTCATAAACGGTTTAGAGGTGATAAATCACCTCTTTGTAAGAGTAAAAAAAAAAAAACCTCTTTGTAAACCACATGTTTTTTAAAAATTAAACCATAAATACGGATGGACATGTTCCGTCGCTATACGTATCGCATGTTTATACCTCAAGTATGCAGTTGTTGAATGAGGGAACTGGTTCCCTTTGACGTTATTGGACATTTAATATGAGATGACAATCTTTTTATTTATTTTTTTCCTTCTTTTTTTGTATTATTGAATGACCAACCAATACATACACATGAACACCCAATCCAGTAAAAATAAGGGATGAACTCGAGTCAGTGAATAAGATCTCTAGAAACGTCAAATTTATTGCAAAATAGGATCTCTAGAAAACGTTATTTTTACCAGTGAACCGGAAAGGATCGACATCATCTTGCAACAGGAGAGGAAGAACTGGAGATCGATCCCATGATATACCTATTATAATTTGGCCGTCGGAAGGTTTATTTGGAGTCATCATAAATTTATTCAATAACACTAACTCATGATTTTCTTGTTTCCTATTGATGTAGTATATATCAGTGCTTAATAAAGGGTTTGGAAGTAGTGTTTGATTGCATTTTGGTTATCTTTTCTCACTATAATCAGCCTTGTCTTGTCATTACAAAAACTTTGAAAAAAGAAGACCTAACCAAAATATAATGCACAATTATCATGAGAATCAAAACTTCACATTACAGGAATCAAACCAAAAATATGTGTGTTAGAAAGTCACCGCTTCAATTTGATGAACACATACATTTTAGAGGGGACCTCAACTTTTTCGTATAGCTATTTGAAGCACGTCAATGAGTATCCCAAAATGCTTGATCAACCCGCTTTTGTGCACCCAATAAAATCAGTAGCTTGTGCATTATGAACCCAGATGTTAAAGTAACAATTGATATTATTGGGTGCAGCTGATTCTCTTGAAATTTCAGCAAGCGTTGGATGAATTTCTTATTTAATCCTAAGGGAGTAAAGGTGAAGTATAACCTGTAGGTCTTCCTTGTAATTGCATGTGGGAGGAAAAATCATAATGCCCCTAAGACAACCATTATAGGCTAGACTGAAGAAGTAGTTACATATTGATGAAGGACTTTGGCGTCCCCTCCATGACTGCCTAGGGCTCCCCAAAAAATAAGAAATTACGAAATAACAAAAAAAGCAACCCACTGGGAAAAGCATGTAGACATGCACAGAGCATTCAAAATTTGATAGAGTTACATTGGAGAGTAATGCTGGAGATAGGAGATCAAATCTCTAAAGCAGAAAAAAGTAGGAGAGAATTTTTGGGAACCCTAAAAGATTTATTTAGAACTGAACATTATTATCAGTTCAGTCTATCAGCTTTGTGATTAATCTAAGTAGAAATTATTTTACTATGTATTATTCTGTTGATGTTCTACCACCAGAATATAGAGCTTATATGTCAAGCTAGCTAGATTCAAGGCCAAATCATAAGCAGAACACTGGAATTTATCTTAGAAAATTACCTTTTGATTAGTATTACCAATTCTAGATTGTGCTCCATAAGGAAAGATTTAGCGAACTGTCCCTTCCAGAAGATTTGCTTCTTGCAGGTGCATCATATCCTGCAAATTTATAAAACAGTCACAACTTCGACGTTACAAACAATACGTGATAAAACTAGAATATGAAATTCTGAAGAACTTCATCTCTCTTTCATCTCCTCTCCACAGAAGCTCTGAAGAACCACTGAAATCAACCAGGTTTTAAGTCTCTTTCATAATATTTTCATTTCAGTTTATAAGGTTTAGAGATTTTACGATTTTAGAGATTTTGATTACTAGGGTTTCAGCTGTGAAGAAGTTTGAAAATCCTATACGATTTTATCTTTTCATTTCGTTTAATCCCATTTGTTTCTTCTTACTATTGTTAGGTTTTGATTTTTTTGTGTTTGAAGTGAAGAAGAAAACCTAAACCCAGAACACTGTCTCCTCTTCAAACATCATCATAAATGGATGAAGATGATGAAGATGGTCAGGGTGATATTGGGTAATTCTCTATTTTTTATTCTTTTTTATCAATTTTCAACAAAGTTTTCAATTAGGGTTTCCAAGTTTCTGGAATTTTGAGATTTTCGAATTGATCTCTTAGACTCACAAATTCAAGGATGAACCAGTTGAGGACGTTATGGTAAGTGGATCAATCAATTTTATTTTTATTTTTGGTATAATTTTTTTGATTTTATTGATTGTGATTGCAATTGTATTTGTGATATTTGTAGGAAGGTGATGAAGTGGATGTATAAAATCTTTACTGAGACTAATTCAAATCTTAATCACCAACTGTACTATCACTTCTTGGGTACAGACCAATCTGAAGATGTTTTATGTTCGAAAGATCCAGAAAATCCGGAGTTTTTGTTTGGGGCACAAGTTATGGATGATGGGAAGGTAATATTCATTATACCAGAGATTATGTCTAGTTGTTGTAGTCTTTCACTATAGCTTTCTATTAATGCAAAACTTAATTCGATACTAATGGCTTTATCTGAATACTAAATGTTGTATGTGTGCTTTGACACCTTAGACAAGTAATACATATTACTAATTTGCAGATAAGTAAAAGCATAGTATTCCCATAAGCTAGTTTTCTTAAGCATACGAGATAACAAGGTGTATTGACGTTCAATGCTAAAGAGTTCCATTGTGCCTTCTTTATTTTTGTTGTACAAAATGCTTTATCCACTTCAATATGGTCCTGGACCCTGAAAGATATCTGACACCACTTTTATTTTGTAAAACAAAATCTAAGTTTCTTAACTGATCTCTCTAGAGGGAGCAGTAGCGCTTCATGACTGATAAGTTCTCCTCATTGAGAGTTGTTTCTAGTTACAATATTTATAACTTTTTGAATCATTTTCACTTTGATATGTTGTATGTTCTTTTGTACATTAACGAGAGCTGCGACCAGTTAACAAGCTTTATTATTGTGACCTGTCAACACTTCCCAATGGGCTCGAAGGGTTTAAGAACATAACTGACATGCTTTCTTTTGTTGAGCTTGTTGAAATTGGCTCAGTCTATGGGGTTTCTGGAAGGCACAAAGACAATGAGGTTTTTATTGGATTTACTAGCTTTATCACCCCTGGTATTATATATCAATGCAACTTCGCAGTGGAGACACCTGAAATGAAGATATTCCGTGAAATCGTGGTTTCTGGATTTGATTATACTGAGTTCCAGGTTAATCAGGTAACTATGATATATTTCTCACAGCTTAGCTCTACCATATTATGTTCTTTTTTATATACTATTATGCACTAAGGGTGTGGCGGATGGCAAGGCCAATCTGATACATATTTTTTTGACTTACGTAGTAGGACTATGGAGGTTCTTTGTTTTCTTAAAACAATTAAGGAGTTCATGAAACTAATATCGGAAGTGATATAATATAGGGAATTTGAAAAAACATTGTACCTGATTACCTGTATATCACACCTATTGCATAAAGGCTTATGTTGCTTGAACCATTCAATCTATTAATTATCTTCATCTCTTTCTTCCGCCTGGATTTCATTTTTAGGTTTTTGTACCTAGCAAAGATATAACTATAATACCTCTCTTTATTGTGTCAAAGAAGAATATTATATTGGATGGCTCACATCCTTGTTCATTATATGGTTATGGGGGTTTCAACATTAGCCTTACTCCATCCTTTAGTGTCAGCAGAACTATTCTTACCAGGCATTTAGGAGTTGTCTTCTGCATAGCCAACATTCGCGGTGGTGGAGAGTACGGAGAAGAATGGAATTAAGCAGGGTCACTAGAAAAAAAAAAACAGAATTGCTTCGATGACTTTATATCTGCGGGAGAGTATCTCGTGTCCACTGGTTATACCCAGTCCAAAAAGCTGTGTATTGAAGATGGCAGCAATGGTGGACTTGTAGTTGTTGCTAAAATAAATCAGGTCAGGCTGTGTTTCTTTTATTTTTCCCTCTTACAGTTGACATATGGAGTGCATAATTTTTTTGCAAAATCACAACCCCTTTTTTGGGTGACAACAACCTGATCTTATTGGCTGTGC
Organism: Papaver armeniacum; assembly: GCA_023531295.1. Taxonomy (NCBI): domain Eukaryota; kingdom Viridiplantae; phylum Streptophyta; class Magnoliopsida; order Ranunculales; family Papaveraceae; genus Papaver; species Papaver armeniacum. The sequence continues at coordinate 198,085 of JAJJWW010015148.1, forward strand.
TCTGGCTCATGTTGGTGTAATGGATATGCTGTGTTTCCACAAGTTCACCATAGGTTTGCTTACCTTCTTTTAGTCCTCATTTCCTATGTACTTTTAATACTACTATGCTGATACCTAAATCTGCTTCCAGGCCATGCATGGACTTCCGATTATGGCTGCTCAGATAAGGAGGAAGAGTTCCAATGGCTTATCAAGTAAGACTAATCTTGATTGTTGAAATATGCTGGTATTATTATAACATTGATAGGACCATAGGAGTATTAAATTAGATATGATTCTATACTGAGTGTAACCTTCGTCTCCTCAAGTTAATCCTTCAGAATTTGTGTTCTTTTGCTGTCATTCCAAATAAAAAAAAAAATATTACGAATTTCTATGCTCACATCGTGTTGGGACTTGTAGTTCTTTGGAGACCATGTTAGAGAAGTTATGACATAATATTTGGTCCTTCTGTGAACACTTGGTCATTCTTTTTCTTTTAATTTGTGATCACAAGACATTCTTATATGGTTCATAACATTTTTGTTTGCATTTTCAGATATTCACCACTTTATAACGTGAGAAGACCTTGGGAGCAGCATTAGGATGAAAAATACCAGTATCCTCCTACCATGTTGTTGACTGCTGATCATGATGACAGGGTTGTGCCATTACACTCGTTGAAGTTATTGGCAGTGTAGGTGTAAATAATCCACAGGGACATGTGGAACAATCCTAGGCAATGGCGTATCAAGGGAAATAAGCACTAGAAGTATTGAATCACCTCACCAAATCTGAGCGCGAGAAAAGAGGAACTGAAGCAGCCCGTGAGGTCGACATAAAGGGAGAAAAAGTTCTGATGTGATGCTCATCGGGTACAAGAACAATAAATGCACTGACAGAGTTGGCGAAGAGATAAGAAGAGCTCGGTCAAAGTAAGACTCGGCCAGGGACCTAAAGGGCGACATCGGTCATCTCCACCAAACAAGCGACATCGGGTAGTGGGATATCAGAAGAGGACATCACTCGGCTTGGCTAGATATCTCGACCTAAGCAAATAGGAATATCGGCTGAAGCATCAACTGATCACCCGAGAAGAACATCAAGGAAGCTACATCAGGCCCAACATCGTAGTACTGGATGTATCATCACCTGTGACTATAAATAGAGACTATGTAGAGAGGTAAAACTCAAGTAAGAAGTGAGGAAAGAGAGCACACTAGAGTATTGAGAGAAAATCAATCGTCTTGTAATCTTGAATCAAGCAATAAGATCATCCCTTTACCCCCGTGGACGTAGGTAATCATACCGAACCACGTACATCTTGTGTTCTTCTATTTCTCTTGCTTGTTACTTCTTATTATGTGTAGGATGGACCATTGGATGTAGTAGTAGGGTTTTCTAAATCTACATTCTGGCGCCGACTAAGAGGACCGTGTAACATCTTTAGATACCTTGCCAAAACGCCATTAAAAGAGAGATTCAACAGCTCCTATAAACATCTATTGATGATAGTTGATGCTAAGTGAAAGGATCTAATGGTTGGAACGCATAGGTTGCTAGATCTATCGTTTAAAATTTACCTTTCTGATTAAAAGCTCGATTTCTTTACGTTTGTTTTCACTTTCCTAATCGTTGAAAAGCTCACAAAATTTTAGTTTGAAAAGAAAAACTTGATTAGTTATCTTTATCGTCTTGATTTTGTCGAAGTAAGTACCATAAGGTTTCTTACCTTATGAGTAAGTGTTTTTTGTCGGAAAAGTTTGATTAATTGTCTTTCGCCGAGTTAAGTGTTTTCTGTTGAGTTAAGTCCCTTTATTAAAGATCGTCTCATCTTCGATCTGGACGGTGGAAGTTAACCGTTATAACACCTCAAAGCTCCCGAACGGATCATCTTTGATAATCATTGGAAGCTAGATTGAAACGTTATTTCGCCGTTTAAATCTTCTTTGTAAGTTAAGTAAAGTACGGTAGTGGTGGAGGCAAGACTAACTCGAAGTCATCGAGTTTAGTTTTCCGAAAGCTACGGCTAGAAGGAGTATAGTGAGTGCTTCGTTAATAAGTCTCATCTTGATCCTACAGTAAGAGCCTCACAGCGTCAGTAGAAAACCAAAAGAATCCTATGGTACAATTGTCCTCGGGATTTCCTAATCAGATAGGTGAACCGTCATTAAACAGTGGTGAGGGTTGTCGTTATTATCAACCATAACCAAGAAAGAAATTTTCCGATCTAACGTACGGATGATTAATGATTTCTGGCACTAGGAATGTTAGGACAAATAATGATTAATGCATAGAGAAAGTACCGAAAGCGATGTGTCGAAACAACTTTTCAAAGATTGTCCTTTACGGTCAAAACCACTCGATTGCTGAGATCAGCACGCTAGCATAAATGGAATTGTACTATAAAATAAAAATAAAAATTTCCACTCTGAACAGCAGAACTGCTGTACTTCATCCTTAACCTTTTCGAAAACAATTCGAAGTAAGTGTTGTGTACTTTGCTGACGTAGGTAGGGACGGGCGAGCCGAGGCACAAAAGCAACACTAGAGGCGATGGCAAGCACTTCCAGGATGGGTAGGATTCTCAGGAATCGGGCCATAGCGGGATCCAGTGCACAAGAAGGACTAACGGATTCCCGACAAGAGGGTAGCCGACAAAACCATCAAGGCGAATCTCAGGCACCAGGCAGAGGCATGGCAACTGTCGACGAAGAAGTCGATCTAGGCCGAGACGATGATCTCCCACCAAGAATACTGAGGATTAACCCGAGCCAGATGAGGCAGGGGACATGGAAGATGGAAGAACTGCATCGGATACTGAGGAAGACGAGGAAGTGCAAATGATGCAGGAGGAACGGAGGCGAGAAAGGCAACAGATGGAGTATCAACGTGCACTAGAATAGGAAGGAGAAAGGCTTAGACAAGTGCGCTTGGGAATGGGTAACCTCAATCGAGACATCCCACCGGTAACAGCTGATCCTCCCGTAGCTCCAACCGTTCCCCCCGTTATCCCCCCGGCAGGACCACCAACTGTGCCCCCCAATGCAGCAGGAAACCAAGTGAATGGCCACTCTAGCCATGAGAGCACTTACCCAATGTTACTTGCTATCTTGGCGAGCCAAAGAAGACAGGAAGATCTTATGAGAGAGTTGCAGAGAAGGAATCTAGCCTTGGAGCATGAAAACTACCAGCTCCGCAACCAGAGAGCCGGGTCAAGAGGATCGTCGAGCCGAGGCGCTTCTAGTCATCGCACCCAGTCAAGAAACACTCCGACCCCACCCTTGAACCGAGAGCGTGTGCCCGACCCTAATCGCTTAAGGGGATGGTATGGCCCACCCGAGGACTCTTCGACCGAGGAAGAGGCGAAAAACGAGGGAACGGATGCAACAACCAAGCAAAAGCTCGAACAACTTGAGCAGATGGTCAAGAAGCTGACAGGAAATGACGAGGACGACAAGTTGGCAGAAGTGATCAGCGAAGCACAAAAGACACCATTTACTAAGGAACTGGATCGGACTCCATTCCCGCCAAAGTGTACGTTGCCGACCTTCCCATCCAGGTTTGACGGCACGGGTGACGCAGGAGAACATGTCAAAATGTACAGCATGTCTCTGTTACAATGGACGAATTACGATGTGGTCATGTGCAAATTCTTTCCAGCAAGTCTCGAAGGTGAGGCAAAGAACTGGTTTTACACCTTGCCCGATGAGTCCGTTGGCAACTATGCTGCCTTGGTGGAAACATTCCTGGAAACTTACATGCACAACAGTATTGCTCGGCCCAGAATCAATAAGCTCTTTACACTAGCACGAAGATTTAGGGAACCATGGCGGTCTCTAATGACAGACGGATGGAGAAAGTCGTGTAGACGACATCGGGAAGGTACCGGTCGATCAATGAGATCTTCGGGTTCGAAAATTCATTGGGGAAGTCAGACCCTATTTGGATAGCAATGTACACCGAGAAACCCCAAACGTTAAGGGACATCAGGAAGATGCAAAAACACTACATCGCCCTAGAAGAAATACAGGAAGGAGCACAAGATAGGGGAATACAAGAAGCAAGCACTACAGTAGAGGCGATCCCAGTAGAAGATCCAAAGCGATCAGAGAAAAGGCCGAGCACACCACATCAAGGGTCGAACAAGAAAAGTTGGGTCGAGAAAGGAAAGAAGCCTCGCCACGAACCCAGAACTTACACTCCACTAAACGCACCATTGGAAGAAATATTCAAGGAAGTAGAAAAGAGGAATGACATCAGATACCCGAAGACGAGGGGAATCCAGTATGATGAAACAAGGAACCATCCCGAGTTTTGTCATTACCACCAGTATCGTGGCCATTCGACCAATGATTGTCGGGAGGTAAAAGATATCGTCCAACATCTGATCCAAGATGGATACTTGCGACATTTTGTCAAGACATCGCCGACACCATTTCAGCCAGACGCTCCAGTACATCAAATAAGAATCAATCGTGGTACCCAGTTCGCCTGTAACACTATCTCGCACTCGGAAACTCAAGGGTTTGACTTGGGTACATGTATCACTTCAAGGATTCACAAAAGAGATCGAGCGGGAAAGGAAATATTTAGCGTGGCTAAAACTCTGCCCATGGAACCTTGGATGATGCAGCCGATCACTTTCTCAGCAAAAGATGTCCCGTCAAATGGTCAAGCCCATGGAGATCCCCTAGTGGTAACCTTACTTATCGAAGAATGGGGTGTCCGAAGGATACTAATGGACATCAGGAGTTCAGTCGATGTCCTTTTTTACGATACCTTCAAAAGAATGGAGTTATCTGATGACATCTTAATCCCATCGACCTATCGAATCTACGGCTTCAACGGTACAGTGACGGTACCAAAGGGAGAAGTCACCCTCAGAGTCTTGGACGGAGAGGGGTATTTAGACACACTCACCACCTTCTGTGTGGTCGACGTTGTGTCGCCTTACGAAGCAATCCTTGGTAGACCCTGGCTCGAAGGAATCAAAGGAGTGGCATCGGCGTACCATCAAAGACTGCGGTTTCCATCCTACCGAGGAGTAGTGGAGGTGTTGGGCGACCCCCAGGCAGCGAGACAATGCGTACACATAGACATCCAACAGAATGAAGAAAGGCGATTGAGGAAGCGCCAAGAAAAGAACAAAGCTAAGGAGATAAGGGCGGGAGAAGAACTAGAAAAGGTGATATCACAAGCCATCACAACCTATGAAGCGGACGGAAATGAGATCTTATAGCAATCAAAGGAGCCGACAATAGTTGATGAACCGAAGTCCAATTTCTCGGCCTTAGAATCTACCCGACAAATTAATTTAGGCACTGAGGAAGAGCATAAAATGGTGAGAATAGGGACTCTATTGACGGATGAACAAACACAACAGTTGATAACTCTTCTAAAAGAATACATGGACGTATTCGCCTGGCAAATGCACGATATGGAGGAATTGACCTTAAGAAGTCTGCTCACATCACTTGAGAATAGATCCCAAGTTCAAGCCGATCCGAAAAAGATGAGGAGAATTGCAAAGAGCTACAAGTAGCGGTGGAGGCCGAGCTAAAGAAGCTACAAGTAGGGATTATTCGAAAGGCTCAATATCCACAATGGATATCTAACATGGTGATAGTACCTAAAAGGAATGGAGGGGTTCGGGTCCCATCGACTTTAGCGACTTAAACAAAGCTTGCCCGAAAGATAGCTCCCTCACCAAAGATCGATCAGCTAGTAGAATCCATAGTTGGATACAAGGCAATAACACTCATGGACCAGTACTGGTACAACCAGATCCCCCTGGCCCCTGCGGACCAAGAGCACACATCTTTCTTCACACCCAGAGGGTTATATTGTTATACCAAAATGCCGTTTGGGCTGAGAAACGCAGGCGCCACCTACCAAAGGTTAGTAGAAGATATGTTTGAAGACAAAATACACAACACCATTGAGGTATATGTGGACGACATGCTGGTCAAGAGCAAGGTGGCCACCAACCACATCGATAACCTCCGAGACATATTTCAAACCATGAGAAGATACAAGATGAGGGTGAACCCTGCTAAGTGCACTTTCTGGGTTACCTCGAGCAAGTTTCTAGGGTACATAATTACTGATAAAGGTATCGAAGCCGACCCAGATAAGATCAGAGCAGTCGTAGAAATGCCATCACCTGTGACGATTAAAGACGTACAACGATTAACTGGGAACTTGGCAGCCTTGGGGCGATTCATCTCTCGATCATCTGACAAATGCAAGGACTTCTTGGGGACGTTAAGGAAAGGAGAGAAGTTTAAATGGACCGAGGAATGAGAAGAAGCTTTTCAGAAAATTAAGCAGCATCTCGCGAGCCTACCAGTATTACAAAGACCCGAGCCCCAGGAAGTGCTGATCCTATATCTCGGGGCGACCAGTTATGCCATTAGTTCCGTCCTAGTCAAGAACGTATGAGGAGAAGAAAAGCCGGTGTATTTCATAAGCAAAACCATGAACCCAGCAGAGAAGAACTACACCAGAATCGAGCAACTGATATTAGCTTTGGTATTTGCAACACAAAAACTCCGGACGTATTTCCAAACTCACAAAATTCGGGTACTCACAAAATCCTCCATAGAATCGCATCGACAATGCAGCCAGGTCGGGGCGGATCTCCAAGTGGAGCGCACAGATCAAGCAGTTCGATATTTTCTACGAGATGAGAACAGCAGTAAAAGCACAGGCAGTGGCCGACTTTCTGGCAGACTTTCCCTTGAGCGACGAAGATGAAGTAGAAGACATCCCTGGAATGGAGGAAGACCAATAGGATCCGTCCGACTTACTCGAGACCTGTAGCCCGACACGATGGGAAGTTTTGTGGATGGATCATCCAATAAAGACGGGTCATGCCTTGGATTGGTATTCACAACGCCAAAGGGAAAAAAGATGGTCCACTCGTTTAGACTTGAATTTAAGGCAACCAATAACGTCACGGAATACGAAGCTGTGATACATGCTCTACGCCTGATAGTGGAGATGGGGATTCAAGACGTAAGACTAACAAGTGACTCCCAGCTAGTCGTCAGACAGATCAGCGGGCAATACGCTATACATGACCCCTTGTTATTGGGAACTCGCCCAATTTTACATCGGCCAGATACCAAACATCAAGTTTCGGCATATCTGTAGGAAAGATAATCGCCACTCGGACGCTCTAGCATATATCGCCTCCATGCTAACGGATGCAAGTGTTGAAGGCATCAGAATTATGAGAATCTTAATGCCATCGGTACCTGAGACAGTGGGAATTAGCGCGTATGTGGCAGCAACTATGGCCGATCAGTATAAGGCTGATGATTGGTGAAAACCTATCCATGAGTATCTAGAGACAGGAGAACTGCCCAAGGGGCGACCCGAGATCAACAAAATCAAAAGCAAAGCAGCTGCATATGAGCTCCGGGATGGCATTCTGTACAGGAAATCATACCTAGGACCGTTATTAAGATGCCTAAGCAAAGAAGAGGGGCACACAATTCTGAACGAATAGCATTATGGGGTCGCGGGAAACCACGGCTCGGGCCGTAGCCTAGCAAAGACGAGCCAAGACTATGGGGTATTTCTGGCCTTACATGAATGAGGATGCAAAGCATATGGCACTCATCTGCGACGAATACCAGAATTTCGAAAAAAAGATACACGCACCAGCAGTGACGTTAAACTCGGTAATCATCCCTTGGCCTTTCGCCAAATGGGGAATCGACATCGTGTGACCATTGCATGTCGGATCGGGGCAAAGAAAATACTTAATTGTGGCTACCGACTACTTTACTAAATAGGTAGAGGCCGCTCCATTAAAGTATATTCGGGATAGAGATGTTTTTCGATTCATTTGGGAGCACATCATCTATCGTTTTGGAGTACCAGCGGCAATCGTCTCGGACAATGGAAAATAGCTACAGAGCAAGAATATCGACTTGCTATTCAATACCTACAACATTCGAAAGAGTAAGTCCACACCCCTTTACCCTCAAAGTAATGGACAAGCTGAGATCACAAACAAAACTATCGCCGACAACCTAAGGAAGAAGCTTGATGGAGAATACGGGGAATGGTGTGAAGAGCTTTACAATGTTTTGTGGGCCTACAGGATAACTCGTAGAGAGGCAACCGGATTATCGCCTTTCATGTTAACATATGGGACCGAAGCTATCCTTCCAACAGAGGCGATGATACCTACAACAAGGACTGAGGCATGGAGATGAAACATCTCGGCAGATCTTATCCTGGACAAGCTCGACGACCTAGAAGAAACAAGAGAAATGGCCCTACAAAAGATGGAAAATTACCAACGAAGAGTACAACGAGAGTATAACAAGCGGGTCCGACCAAGAGAGTTCCAGCCGGGACAATTGGTGCTGAAGGACCTACCCAGTTATGAGCGTGATAAAAAAGGCGGAAAACTAGCAGCACGATGGGGAGGACCCTATACTATTGTCGAGAAGGTCGGTCAAGAAGCATACAAGATACTAAAACCGGACGGAACACCCGAGCCACGACCGTGGAATGCTAGGCGACTAAAGGTATATCACCCATGAGAGCAGGTATGATATATTGTCATCTATTTCCTTAAAATGCCACGTGGGGTTGGAAATGTGACAATTGCGTCTAAATGGCCGTTTCGAACCCGAGGCGACGGCATTGTGCAAGTGTCGGGCAGCTTACACTCGAATGGTCGTTTCGAACCCGGGGCGACGACATTGTGCAAGTATTGGGGCGACTTACATTAAGACGGGCTATTCGAACTCGGGGCGACGGCAGTGTGCAAGTGCCGAGGTAGCCCTAGGGACCTGGTGATTGGAAACCAGTGGCCGATTGTCGAGGCATGAGTACTCGATAGTCGAGCATGCAACATTGCTCCCCTCGCAAGTGGCCGGAATCACTTGCCCAAGAAAGTTAATTGATAACATCTTGGGATATCGATCCCATAGAACTTAGGGCGGACCAAATACCCTACCACTAGATCTCGAAAGACGGTGATGAGATACCTCAATCGGGACATGGCATTGGGCCCGATGACCCTCCCTATTGAGTGTGTTCGACAGAAACGACATTTACGCTAACTTATCTACTCATTTTTATGCAGATACACACAAATTAGCCATAAAAATAACAACCACATGTCGTCGGCACAACACAAATAAGAACATTAACGTGAACAGCAATGTCAGAAAGCAATAAAAACAACCGAATTGGCGACGCATCACCCCCTTAAAAGAAAATGTATGAGAAAATAAAGGTGTTCGAGCGGATTACAACCCAATGCAAAGGGCGAAATAGCGACACAGCGCTACAAAAGATGAGCTTACTCTTTGGGAGGAGCCGATCCCGGACCCACCTTCCTGGCAGTAGCGTCGGCCCACTTCTTATCGAGAACCGTCTTTACACCATCTTTGACCCTGGTAACGAGCTCATCATTAAACCTCGCCTTTTCAGCAGCAAGATCGAGTGTCAGCTGCATCGATGCCGCCTCAGCAGTGGCCACCTGCCCGAGTAGTTGAGCTTCCCTCGCTAGCAGCTGCGTCTCCTTCCCCTTCAATCGGGCATTCTCCTCTTCCAACGATGCCACACTCCTTTGCTCGGCTGTCAAAACACGGGAGTAGTCAGTAACATAAGAACAACATCAGGACAACAACAATGAAAACACAATACAAGGGACACCACCTTCAAGTAAAGGGGTGACTACTCTAACGGTCTCTTCGGACTCAAACAAGCTACACTCAAGGGAAGATATCTTAGAGGACAGTTCTAGATAGCGTTGCTCGTTAAATTCATTGGAGGGGCAGTATTTCTTATGATCATTCTATTCGGCTCTCTGCCGAGAGTGTGCTATCTGCAAACCCGATAACTGAGCTTGAACCCACTCCAACTCCTCAGAGACTCTCTTAGACTCTCTAAGCTTCTCAAGAGATTCTTGGCTACACTTAACAGCACTCTTCTCCCCGTAATCCGAAGGCGGTCTTCGTGCAAATCCCGGACTTGAAGCCTTAACCATCCACAATGACTTTCTAAGTTATCGACCAACAACGTCTTGTCGGCAGCGACACCCTGGAATCGAGACAAGCTCGCCCTAAGATTATCCATCTCCTCGGGGATGTACTCAAAAGTCTCATAACGATACAACTGGGCTCGAAGGCTTTCAATCTCGGCTTCCAGACGATCAATTTTGTCATCCTTATTGACAATCCTTTGTTGTAAATTCAAAACATGACCCCGTTCTATATCAATCTCCCTCTTCAACAAGCGATACCTCGTGGCAGCACCGGCCTCCATACTAGAAGTTTCGGCTAGGAAGGTAGTACTAAACTCAGGATATTGGCACTACAGAATCAATCACAAACACTTGGAAGCTAAATAAGTACCTTGAGTCTCTGCCAGTTGCTTCTCCAGCTCCTGGGATCGCTCGCGCTCTTGCTGTAATAAGAGACGAAGGCCCTCTTTCCCAGCGATCTCCTTGCGCTGAATGGCGGCGTTTAACAACGTGAGATTGATATCCTACAAGCATCAGCAGTATTAGCACCTACCCCATGGCGTGCACGCATAACCTGATCAACACAACTCACCAGCAGATCGAAAGTGTTCTTTAGACCAGCATCATACAATGAGGCGGCCTTGATCTTATCTTCATCCGAGAGAGAGGCAAATTCAGGAGAAATAAGAGCTCATGGGGAGTTGCACACGGGGCCCGAGATAGTAAAGAAGGTAGTCCCACCCGAGCTCGGGGCAGGGACTATAGGAGGCGTATTTCCCGACACCTCGCCTCCGGTAACAGCCTTGTCGGAATCACTACCACCCCTGGTTCCACCACCAACAACCTCTTCCTCCTCTCCCTCGCCACCCATCTCGTCATCTTCAACAAAAAGATCTTCGTTGCCCTCCTCATCATCCGAACACAAGATAACAACACCATCTCCAAGATCAACACATTTGCTAGCTGACTGCTGGGGCACAGCCTTCCTCGAAACATCTTCATCGACTCTCACCTCCTTGCCCTTCCCACTAGGCTTCCCACCTACAAGGGTAGACGAAACATCAGAAGTTTTCTGAGGCGACTTCCTCAGGAAATGCAATAAAGGCAGCCGATCCTCGAGATCCTCACCATCTCTCGCCGAAGCACCCCCAGCTCTGCCAACTCTCAGCTTCTGCATATGAGCCGATGTCAGAACCATTCAAGGCAACAAATAGGGGCAAGTACATGTATTGCAATGAGAGAGCAGTATATTTGTTACCTTCCCTGTTTCCTCCTCGGCTCCTGCGCTAGAACCCCTATCCCTCTTCCGAAGATTGAGAGACTCAGAAGGAACGCTTTGGGACTTAGGCTGTAAAACACAAAAATTAAAACATCGCCCTACTAGTCACCCGAGCCGATCAACTAAATCAAAAACCGGGAAACACACTCACCCGATCAACATTGACTACCCAGAAGGGATAAGACTTGGCCGGAGAAGGAAACCCGCCGCTCAGAAGAGGACCATAAATAACTAACGGAACTCGGTCCCAAGCCGCGTCACTAGTATGACGGGCATGTTTGTTGGAACTCTTTACCTCGGGATCTTCGTCCAACAAAAGCTTCTTGACACCTTCAGGAAGAGTCTTATGGCGATGAGGGCTAGCAGCAAAAGAAAGCGAGATCACCATTGGTAGCAGTCCCGCTTCGATAATTATCAAGCAAAACTAGCAGAGTGTAGTCGCCCCGCCCGAGAAGAATCATAGGTGGACCAAGGAGTAAGAGTATATTCACCTCGTTCGCATCTCTCCCACTCGGATAGGATTCGAAAGGTGTTGCCATTCCATTGAGCCAAAGCACGGGACGGGCGGATCTAGAGAAAGCTTCATACCAAAACGGACGGCTAGGATCATACAAAGGAAAACGCAACCCGAGCTCTAACTGACCCCTGGTGACGATGGTCGCCTCGGCCGAGTGTGGAAACTTCATGACATCATCCTTCTTCAAAACACCTTTTTGGCCCGACAGGAGCCTGACGTCATAGCCATGGAGATTGAACTCATCTTTCAACTGTTGGATAAACTGCTCATCCGACAAATCTTTAGCAATTCTCTTGTCAGCCCTACATGAAAAGGAAGAAGGATTATCAGAAAAGATGGAATCCAAAGCACGATGATCATGCTTAGAAGGGCTCTCAACAACAAACAGGGAATCAAGCGGCACACCGTCTTCATTAGAGAAGATATAACTCACGCACCTCTTTTCCGTCATGGAAGGAGTTGAAGACGCCATGGAAGTTAGTCGAAGAAACAGCCGGGAAAGCGAAGAAACGGCAGAAGTCAGAAGTTACAGCGGCAAAAGAAACGAAAAATGGCAGCAAAGCTAGATAAAACTCGAGGTATTGAAAAGAAAAGGAAGAAAACCTGTCGGAAAGTATGACCGATAACGATGAAGAAGAAGCGGAGGAAACAGAGAAGGAAGGAAAAGAAATTGCTAAGGAAAGAATGAAAGAAAAACCAAAGGTTTAAGGGTCAGACTTATAAACCCCATCTACTGTAACCGGCGGAGAAGGTAAATAGGTTAAAATAACTAAAGAGAGTGGGGAACAGCATGGCACGAAACCCGACATGGTCAGAGACGTATGAAGACGAGGCGGTTTCTTCCCCTCGTGTCGACCACACGATCGGAAGAAGGGGCATAAATGTATGTGTAAATAATCCACAGGGACAAGTGGAACAATCCTAGGCAATGGCGAACCAAGGAAAATAAGCACTAGAAGTACTGAATCACCTCACCAAATCTGAGCGCGAGAAAAGAGGAACTGAAGCAGCCCGTGAGGTCGACATAAAGGGAGAAAAAGTTCTGATGTGATGCTCATCGGGTACAAGAATAATAAATGCACTTACAGAGTTGGTAAAGAGATAAGAAGAACTCGGTCAAAGTAAGACTAGGCCAGGGACATCGGTCATCTCCACCAAACAAGCGACATCGGGTAGTGGGATATCAGAAGAGGACATCACTCGGCTCGGCTAGATATCTCGACCTAAGCAAATAGGAATATCGGCTGAAGCATCAACTGATCACCCGAGAAGAACATCAAGGAAGCTACATCAGGCCCAACATCGTAAAACTGGATGTATCATCACCTGTGACTATAAATAGAGACTATGTAGAGAGGTAAAACTCAAGTAAGAAGTGAGAAAAGAGAGCACACCTAGAGTATTGAGAGAAAAGCAATCGTCTTGTAATCTTGAGTCAAGCAATAATATCATCCCTTTACCCCCGTGGATGTAGGTAATCATACCGAACCTCGTACATCTTGTGTTCTTCTATTTCTCTTGCTCGTTACTTCTTATTATGTGTAGGATGGACCATTGGATGTAGTAGTAGGGTTTTCTACATCTACAGGCAGTAAGTTATTTTTACCAAACTAGGATTGATCTCTTACGGTTAATAAGTTACATATAGCAAGACTGATGTCTTCGTTGCTTTGGCCTTGCATTGATACTTTTATACAAAATTACATATATCTTTAACACGTGAATTTTTACTTTCAGACCATGCAATATATCCTTTGCACAAGCTTGGAGAATAGCCCACAGACCAACCCAATTATTGGTCGACCATACCATTTTAATGGATTCATATGGTTTCAAATATAAAAGCTTATTAGTGCATCTGCAGTATGTCGTTTATTCTGATTTATAAACCCCCTCAACTGCTGTTACAGTCTCTTAAATTTTGTAGAATGGTTGTTATTGGTTCCAGTGGTTGCTCATTTAAATTTTGTTTACTCATCTCAGGTTTGGAGACTGCAAGCTACCTTTGATGAGCAAACAGAAATCACAAGTGGGTCTATGAAAGTTTTCCTATCAGAGATGCTAAGGTCAGTGGACTTAAAGGAATGAATCTAATTTCTCATTAGAATTTGGTGATACCACTACCACTACTTATATAGTAGTCAACTCATGAGACACTAAAATCATTTGCTTCTTCCATTACCAAAATTTAATTGTGTTCGTCATCGTCCTTTGAGAATTAATGATAGCTTACTAATTCATGTTTTCTGCAATTATATACCTCATTGCAGGACTACTCTTTACTAATTCCTCTCTACTTCTATACAACCATTTTTTCTTCTTTTTGTGGGATTTAAACAACTCTTGTATACTTTATGTAACATGTATCAAATGACTAATCTATTGAACCATCACAATAAGTAGCACTTCAGGAGAGCCTGGTGGTTTGCTCACTCGTTGTTGTTTAAGACTTTGTGTTTTGTAATAGAATATGGGAACAATTATTAATATTGTCTTTGAAATCTGAAGTAAAGTGTTTTGATTTTGTCACTTATCACTGTAAATTTTAGACTATTGAAGCAATGATAATTTTTGTGTTCAGTTGATGGAGATGTTGAGTTAACATATAACATTGAGAAATATAATTTTATGAGCCATGGATTAGAATCAAAGCCACGGCTTCCTTTTAAGCTATGGCTTCATTCTGAATTTTTTTTTTCTGTTCCTAAAAAACATTTAGCAACGACAGGCTACAGTTGCGAACAAACAAATTAGCAACGACAGTGGACGTTGCGAATCGCCGTTGCTGACCAAGAGTCGCAACGGATCTTATGCCGTTGCGAAAAAAAATGCAACACGGTGTTTTGCAACAGGGATCTGCCGTTGCGACCCCAGTCAGCAACAACCATGGTCCGTTGCTAATCCTTAAAAATGGTGTAGTGGCGAAACGAAAAATTCAATAGCATACCCCATGGTATTTTTACACACAGATAATCAAGAATGCATTGATAGGGATAATCTAAAGAATGATTACATCTAAAAGAAGTCACCCTTTAAAAATCACCGAGACAGTCTCTTGAACAACATCCGTCCAATCATTGAAAAGTAATAAATAAGCAAGTATGAAACCCAATTTCAAAATATTTTTAGTCAAAATTATTCTTGAATCCCAGGTCCATTTCATCCAAAATATGAAAATAAAGTGAGTCATTAATAGTGAGCGAAGAAGTATTCTGAAATCGACTTGAAACCTCATATATTATTATACGTACTAAAAAAATGCGACATACACATTTTACCCGGATGCTAACTGATGGTCATGGGATCCCTGAGAAAGAAACATAAATTAAATCGCTTATTACTTGAACCATCAGAGAGGATAATGTACCGTCATCTTCTCCATGTATGTCCTCTTATAGTACAACCTGATACACAAACCATCATCTTTCCATAGGTCATCTCTCTCTCGCAGGTCATATACCGTGTCTTCATCTGCTGATGCCAATGAGTTGGGAAAAAAAAATCTATCTGCTGATTTATCTGCTACCGTAGGACTTACACCTGGATCACAGCACCCGGGAGTGTAGCTAAGTTGAATATCAAAGAAAAAATCATAAAAGATTATAGATCTTACATGTCCAGCGTAGTCTGGCATCCAACATAGGTCTTTTGTAACGTTTAGATCAGCTTCATTCCTCCTAAGAATGACAACCGAATGATATAAAAATGGTTAGGGTGAAATGAGTTATAGATTAGTTCGTCTATTTATTTCAATAGTATTATCCAAATATAGGGGAACGCGTATGTCTATTATTTAAACATGGAAGAAACATCTATCTGGTAAAACCTCATTAGCAAAAAATAGCACAACATAGCAAGGAGGTCAAGTAGACAACTCCACAATAAAAAATGAAACTTTAAACAACTTACAAAGTTACATTGTTTTTAAATATCATATGCCGTCACGAATCACAAACATATAGGTGTAGATGGTGGATTTTCGACAAAGGCTAAAATCGTAAACCCATACTTATATGTATTCGTGATCCAGCAATCAGATGAATATTGAGGCTCGTGTCTCTTATCGAAAGCATGAAAGATCATGCTATGAGAATCCCTGACTGAGAATACTGTCTCTCGGAGTATATATAGATATGTAGTCTCTCACCGAGGCAACGGCATATCTCATGAATCTTCGAGCAATTTCGGTAATTACTTCTATATAGAATCGAAAGATTAGACGGCTCCTAGACAGCTTGCCCGCTAGTATAGAGCAATAACGTCTTGAGGATGTAACAATGTTTTCCCGACTATATGAAAGAAGTATGACGCTTCAACAAGCTCATATCACTCAATTCTGAATAATTAACGCTCCTAGACGATCGTACTAGTATAGAGCCATTAATTAATTATTTTCAAAATCAATAGATTCAAATCCTCGGAAAATATTCGATATTTTCATAATATTTCGTTACTTCAATTTATGGTTCTTCCCAGCAGAATTCCATGGGTTAGTAATAAATATTCAACACACGGGCATCTGAGCTACCTTTGAGTAAGCCCCGACCAAAATGGTGTAAGTGTACTCAACGATGATGCACTAACAATCACCGCACGAACAAGTATTTCAAAATACGACGAGACGATGAACCTATACAAAATATGAAGGAAAAATAATAAATAATTAAAAAAATTGACCAAGGCGCTGGGAGAATGGGCCCACTGACCTGCCGGACGTGCCGTGGTCAATCCCACGCCGATTTCATATTTTTATTATTTTCTTTGAGTTCATGAAAAACCTTTCAAACAAATATCTTTTGTTTTGAGGAAACTCCTCGGTTTCATGGTGTTTCCTCACACAAAGAAATAATATAAAATTAAGGAAAATATTGTTTTGATTATTGGCCAAACCACGATCTCTCGGCCCCACACCTCATGGTTCCTCATTATTTTATTATTATTTCCCTAATCTTATGAAAACTCCTTAATCTCATGATATTTCCTTGATCCCATGAAAAATAATATAAAATTGCCATGGCCGGCCGATCATGCCTTAGCTGGCCCCACACGCCCTATTTTATTATTATTATATTTTTCATGTTTCCTTAATCCCATGAAACTCCTTGATTTCATGATGTTTCCTTCAAATTATGAAATTCCTTCAAATTATGGGAAAATACACAAAATTAAGGAAACTTGTGGGGACCGGGCCCAAGCTGGCCGGTCATGCCCTTGTTGGTCCCACAAACCCCTTATTCTATTATTATTATTTTTATATTTCCTTGATTTTATGAAATTCCTTGATTTCATGATATTTCCTTCAAATTATGAAATTTTTTTCAAAAATTATGAAAATTCTTTCAAATCATGAAATAATACATAAAATAAGGGAAAACCCACGGGACCGGGCCCTAGCCGGCCAACCATGCTCAAGCCGGTCCCGCACGCCCTTATTTTATTATTATTAATATTTTTGTTTCCTTCATCTCATGGAAACTCTTTGATTTCAACAAAAACTCCTTGGTTTTAACAAATTCCTTGGTTTTATCATATTTCCCTAAAATCATGAAAGTATTATAAAAATTGGAGAAAAACGTGTGGGACCAAGCTCCTTGGCCGACCGGCCATGCCTTGGCCATGACCGGTCCCACACCTCATGATTCCTTCACCCTTTTATTATTTTTCCTTCATATCGTGAAGTTTTGACGGTTTCATCAAAAACCCTGATTTCTTCATATTTTCTCAAATGATTGCTCAAATGCACATCTGAAAATATAAAAATTCTCAGAACAGAGATACGAACACTTTAGTGACATGAGCATGTTACCTTGACCGACCAATGTTGCCTTTTGGCTCGCAAGGAGCCGGTCCCGTGTATTTACACCATTTGACCTAATTTGCGCAATTGCACGTATTAGGTCCAAAACTCTTCCAAATAATTATGGATTTTCATAGAATGATCGTCAGTCGATCCCGTGACCACCTAGGGACGATTTCATGACCCCTTGGTCGGTCCCTCACCTCTTCATAATTAATTAGGTTTTATTACCTAAGGTTCAGACGAGCATTATTTTCAAAAAAAATGATTAATCCAGCATTTAATCATTCTTTCATTAAATCAACTGCTCTTCAGGAGACCTTGATATTTGCTCACGTGAGCATCTGGGTGCTACATGGTTGATCCATAATCCCATGTAGCCGGTCCCTCCTCAGCTCCGTGGTTAACTTTCAATAAACCATCAGTTAATCATCAATTGATCAAATTAGGGTTTTGAGTCCAAGGTTCATAATTCCAGATTCAAACGCTAATAATTTTACGTTGATCCCGTGATCAGCATTTTATTTATCATACTCGGTTCGATTACCAGTATCTTATTTGGTCATACTACCAATAATTCATCGAATGAGCAACATTTGCTCAAACCAAGGAATATTGGTTCAACTATCAATATTCAACAATTCATCGAATGAGCAATATTTGCTCATGTCAACTTATTCCCACATCATGTCTTTGTCTCAACAGACATGTTCAATTCACGAGTCTCAGAACATTTCCAAATCACGTTCGACTCAACAAAATAAGGACCCATCGTTCCATGAAGTCATGAAGTCAGCAACTGACTAACTAAATACACGTCTGTCTTGCAGACTCCACAATCACACGAGACATCAATCGTGTTACATGGGGATATTAACTAGGGTTTTGGTCTCGGCGGTCTACGCACGTGTGTTCAAACACACGATGGAATGTGAGCAGTCGTGCAATCAGTTGAAGGAGTTAACAAAGTAGTGGATGGAAAATCGACCAAGTCTCCGCGATGAGCAAATCGGTTTCAAACACGATTTCCATTTCCCCACTCCTTGACTCCATCAACTGTCACACTTCATGGGATCATGGTGTCTACAATTTCAGCAATATAAATAAGTCCATGAATCCTGATTGAAAAAATAACGAGAATATCACGTCTTACAGACAACACGAGCTCAACAACTCATCAATCTTTCAGAACTTATCATATTCAGAATTCACAACACACCTACAATCTTCGATTACCATTGATTCCACACATTTCTCGCCTTCCCTCCCAAGTAGATCAATCCAATAGGCATAGGTTCATTTTGCTTTATATGGAAAGTGAACATTCACCAACATCTACATCTTTCGACCCATCCTCTCATGTGACCGAACACTAGGGGGGGTTTTTACTTGGAACGACCATTGTCTTGGTTTAGGTGGGCAAATACTATCTAGGAGTACTGCGAGGTTAAGGGGTTGTCAATGGGTGATCTATCGAATTCAAAGCACTCCCTTCTTGTTGAGTTAGGGGTGCCGAGAGAAAAAAAAGTAACCATGATTGTTACATGATTCTATTGTGTGTGAGGTTGAACATTTCGCTCGGTTCAAGGAGTCTCCTCCTTACGGTCGTCTCCTCAATTCCATAAAAACCAGCAAATTGTTTTGCCCCATCTACATATTGGCGACCACAGTGGGAGATCATTCTCTCGGTTGCAATTTCACTTATCACAAAGATGGTCGGTCTCGGGACTAATTCAACTACTCCTAACCCAATCAAAAACACAAGTAATTCTTCAAACGGAGATATTCCTCCTCCTAATGATACATCCGACAACAGGTTGTAGTGATACATCCTTGTAAAGGTGGGGAAGTCCCAACTCTAACCGAGTTGGCACGAGTCTTAGAGATCCACTCGTGAACATGGATCGATAAAAGATACAATGAACCACATACTCGACTTTCTCATTAAACCGACGTCCGAGTTAAGTGGAATCTCGAGTTAAGTGGAATCTGCTGCAGAAGTCCCAAAGACTGGGGATGACTTATCACGTAGTGGTCCTCAAAATAACAGTTTCACTACTTATGAGAAACCGGTGGACCAGGAGGTTGCGCAGTTAGTCGAAAACTTGTGTGAACTCTTACACTTTTCCAGAAAGCAACGAATAGACACATTTGTCGCACTCAACCGGATATCGTCAGACATACCCCCGACTCCGTCGTGCCTAGCAGGCTGAGGAAACACCGTGATGTCTGGCCATTCGATCAACAATATCACTTTCGGAGAAGAAGAGGCGCATGGCGCATTTAAGGACATAATCGAGCCTTGTACGTGACCGGTTTCATCAGAGACTATGAATTAAAGAGAGCCCTCGTTGACACGGGCGCTTCCACAAACATTATCACTATGAAGACTCTCAAATCAGCCAGGTTCCCACAGAATAAGGTTGTCCGGCACCCCATCCTAATGACAGGCTTTGAAGGAAGTCAAATTCATACGTACGGATATGCATACATAGATTTGAAGGTGGGGCCTATTCAATCAAAAGTCAAGTTCCACGTGATCGAACAAGAGACATATTATCACATGATACTTGGACGTCCATGGCTCCATGATAACAAGGTGGTTCCTTCAACGTACCATCAATGTATGAAGGCTCTACTCAATAACAAGATTGTTCGTATCCCAGCTTCATCATCTCCCTATGCTCCTGTCTATGATGCTGAATTCCTTGAATCTCAAAAGAATGTCCCAGAGCCTCCAGGCAAAGTTTACAGCACTCCACTCCCAAGTTGGAAGACTATTGAAAAGGTCGCCGACAAGCCATCATCCTCGATGCTAAGGTGATCGATCATCCGCCACAGTGTTAAAGCGCCGTAACGACCAGGTTTCAACTCCAAGGTCGAACTTCATAATCAGCCACGACACGGAAGGAAGGATCGTTTATCGCCGACGGGAGGATTAGCAATTAATCAGGGAGAGCAATGAAAAGTCTCCCCACCCCGAAGAATCATGCCAGAATGAACTGTCACTCGAGGAAGAAGTTCAGGACGCCCCACGATAATTACAAGACGGTAATGACTCTACCACTGATGACCTCGAAACAATCAACATTGGGACTGAGGACGATCCAAGACCGATTCTAATCAGCTCAGCACTGTCACCGGAGGAACGGACTGAATTAATAACACTATTAAAAGAGTATCAAGATGTCTTCGCCCGGACGTACGAAGAAATGCCCGGGTCTAGATGATAAATTGGTTACTCATCATCTGCACATTACACCTGGCTCCAAAGCTGTCAAACAACCGCCTAGGAAGTTCAAACACGAAGTCGAAGAGCAAATCAAGGTCGAGATTCAGAAACTATTAGCAGCAGGGTTCATCAAGCCTATTCAACACCCAACATGGCCGATTTAACGTTGTTCTGTCGTCAAAAGAAAAATAGTCAAATGAGATGCTGTGTTGATTTCAGGAATCTAAACAAATGGTGTCCGAAAGATGATTTTCCTCTACCCAACATCGATATGCTCGTAGACGCAACCAGCAGTCACGGTATGTTCTCATTCATGGATGGTTACAACGGATACAACCAGATCAAAATGTATGAACACGATGCCAACAAAACCGCATTTCGTACTCCTATTGGGAATTTCCACTACACTGTAATGCCCTTTGGATTAAAGAATGCCGGTGCTACCTATCAACGAGCCATGACTGCCATATTCCACGACATGATGCACAAGCAAGTAGAATAATATATTGATGACGTAGTAGTGAAGTCGAAGACTCGAGCATCTCACTTTAAAGTTCTAAGACAAGTCTTTGAAAGATGTCGAGAATACAAACTAAAGATGAACCCTCTGAAGTGCGCGTTTGGTGTCTCTTATGGATTTTTTTTTGGATTCCTGGTCACGGCAGAAGGAATCAAAGTCGATCCAGACAAAACGAAAGCTATTACTACCATGCCTCCTCCACGCACTATGAAAGAACTCCAAAGTTTCATGGGCAAGGTAAATTATATCCGACGTTTCGTACCTGGATTAGCCCAACTTATTGCTTCATTCACCCCTCTATTGAAGAAAGGAGCTAGCTTTACATGGACTATTGTGCAACAAGAAGCATTCCAGAGAATACAACAGATACTGCTATCACATGTTGTCATGAAATCGCCAGTGCAAGGACGACCACTGATACTTTACACAGCTTCTAGTGATGTTGCTATCGGAGCACTCCTTGCTCAAGAAGACGACGAAGGCATCGAACGACCAATCTACTACTTAAGCCGTACCATGCGAGATGCTCAACTCAGATACCCAAAGGCTGAGAGAGCGTGTCTGGCGTTAGTACATGCAATTCAGAAGTTCAGACACTATTTGCTATCCAACAGAGTTGTGCTCGTTTCCAAAGCTGACCCTATAAATTTCCTACTATCAAAGCTAGCCTTGATAGGAAGACCAACAAAGTGGTTGCTTCAGATGTCTGAATTTGACATAGCATGTACACCGCCTAAAGCAATTAAAGGCCAAGCAGTAGCGGACTTGCTCGTTGCTTTTCCAGGGGAAGATACAACAATGTTACATGAAGATGTACCTGGTGAGTTTCCAGACATCTTAGTTATCAAGGAAGAAACGTGGCTTTTATACTTCGACGGTTCTGCCACCCCTAGAAATGACACTAGAGGAGCAGGCATAGTACTAGTCTCTCCATCTGGCGAGGTTTTCTCACATTCATTCAAGCTGGATTTTCACTGCACCAACAATTCAACGGAATATGAAGCCTTCTTACTGGGATTATCTCTGGCTAAGCAAGTAGGGGCAGCGCACCTCGAGATAAGGGGATATTCAAAACTACTGGTCAATCAAATGAATGGAACATACTCCCTTAAAGAAATCACACTTGCTCCATTCAGGACTAAAGATCAACGGCTTTTAACCTACTTCGCTGATGCAACGATTGTCCATACTGGACGAACCAACAATAGGCATGCTGACTGCTTGGCAACTCTCGCTTCGAAGCTGCAATTTGAAGGAGCAGAGAAAACAATCATTGTAAAGAGGCGTGTTGTTTCATCCACATGGCTCGCTGAAGTCGAAGATATCCAAGAAGATGATTGGCGAGCACCTATTATTCATGAATTGAGCAGTTCTCTTTCAGAAGGGAAAATCAGTCTCAAGGAATTGAAGAATTATTTCTTACTTCATGGAGCGTTATACTATCGAAACTCCGATGGGTCATTATCACGATGCCTTGGAAATGACGAAGCGGAAGAACAACTCAAGCGCATACATGAAGAAACATGCGGACATACACTGGTGGTAACACTCTACAGAAAGCTTCAAAGAATGGGATACTATTGGCCTTCCATGGAAGCTCAATCAAGAATTCTACAAAAGTCATGTCCCAATTGTCAGACGCCTCCTCATCACTTAGAAGCTCGACATCCCATCACACCTGGGACCGGAGGGAACCTTATATCAAATATCTCCGGGACAATGAATTACCGTCGAGAAAAGAAAGAAACCATCAAACTCATTCAAAGGGCTAAGAGATTTGTCTTTCTTGATGGAATCTTATACCACAAAAGCTTTGGTGGGAATTTACTGAGATGCTTAGCTGAGCATGAAATCCCAACCATTCTGAAGGAAATGCATGATGGAGAACATCAAGGAAAAAGGAAATTATTTCTCCAGATTCATGAGAAATATTATTGGCCAACCATGGAAGACGATGCAGCTGCACACGTTCAAAGGTGTTATCAATGCCAAGTCCATGGTAACCTCATTCACACTCTCTGTCTTCCATTGAATTCTGTGAATAGTCCATGTCCTTTCTATAGATGGGGACTGGATATTATCGGAAAGATCAATCCAGCATCTTCGAAGCAGCATGAATACATCATCACTGCAACCGAGTATTTTACCAAATGGGTTGAAGCTATTCCTCTTCGAAGCACCACTGGAGTCACAATTGCAGCCTTCATCAAAGAATACATAATATGCAGATTTGGCGTTCCCAAACACATCGTGACTGATAATGGGACTCCTTTTGCCAACAAGCACGTGACAGAACTGCTCGAGGAATACGGCATCAAACAAGTTTTATCCACGCCGTATTATCCCCAAGGAAACGGACAAGCAGAGAGTACCAACAAAACTTTGATCCGGATTCTCAGCCGAACAATCAATGATAATCCTCGATCCTGGCATGAACAGTTACCTATGGATTTATGGGCTTATCGAACCGCGCCAAGGAGTTCGATAGGGACTTCACCATATTCTCTTGTCTATGGGGTCGATGCCATACTGCCGGCAGAAATCAGAATTCCTTCAACAAGGATTGCAGCGTCCAGTGGAGTACAATGGGATGAAGCCGAAATATACAAATCAAGAATTGTTGAACTAGACATGCTCGAGTCAAGGAGGGCCAAGGTGGAAAAATACGTAGAAGCGTACAAACAAAGGATCTCCAGAGCATACAACAAAATGGTAAGACCTCAAACATTTCAAGTAGGAGACCTGGTATTAAAGACGGCGAAGCACATTCAACAAGACATGTCCGCCCACAAATTCTCTCCTAAATGGGAAGGACCATATGTGTAGTCATCAAGGCAGTATCTAGTGGATATTACAAGATCTTAGTTGTTGATGGAGGAGTGGAAGGAAATATAATCAACGACAAATGGCTCAAGGCATATTATGCCTAATCCCTAAAAGACAATTACCTTTTCATCAATTCATCATTTCAAACATTTTCAGAATGTAATTTATTTTCTTCCAAAGAGCATGCAAAATGCTCCCTTGTTCATTAACACATTCCATAAATGAACAAAATTTCCTCATGTCATCATCAATCATCCTACCTATGAAAAGCCTAAACTTATCCGAAAACAACAATCATAAATGCTCACTCAGAGCAAACCATCCAACAATGGATAATCCCTATAAGAAGCTTTGTCAAGTTTCTTCTGAAAGATCCAAGTATTTACCTTCAAATCTTCAACTGCCTTCTCGAACCTTGCCGATTCCAGAGCCAGTATCTTCTCCTCCTCCAATAAAGCGGTGGTAGTGGAAATCGCATCAGCAGCCTCCGTCGCCTTATGAATCTTGATTATCTCGAGTCGACGACGAATCCAGCTCACATTAAATCGCAAGGTCTCACAATTTGAGATCATCTCATCCCATTTATGCATCTCATGGTTCTTGACATTCGCAAGCGCATCTCGGTTCATTTCCTCAATGATCGGCAACAACCCCGCCATCGTGGTTAAAAGGGTAGGAAGAAAGCCTTTCCATATCGTAGTGGCAATGTGGCCATACTTCTTTCGATCTTAGTATACAGAGGTGCGTAACATTTGGGAATGACAAATCCGCCAACCACTTCATTGTCCAGGGAAAGTGTTGAGCAAAGGGGCTTCAAATGGGAGTCCCATATCATTCATTTGGGGATATTCGAGCATGAACATTGTCAAAAGATGAGTAAAATGGGAAAGTGTTGAGCAAAGGGGCTTCAAATGGGAGTCCCGTGGTTAAAAGGGTAGGAGAAAGCCTTTCCATACTTGAGTGGGATATTTACGAGCATGAACACTGTCTCCTATCTCCACGGATTCTACAGAATCTTCACCAACACGATCGTTGTTGTCCTCAACCTCGACTACAGTCACGGACTTTCCACTCCTTCTTCGTCTGGCATCGACCACGACACGAACGTCCGCCTGCGATAAAATGAAGGAGCATTTAATTTCACCGAAATGGAGCACAGTGAATCTTAAGAATTATAAGATTACTTACAGATGATCCAGCCTCAGCACTAGCCGACCTATACCGGACAGGAGCTCTAATAGTTCGCTTGGGCCTCGAAATGTGAGAAGAAGCATTCTTCTGATTATCCTGCAATAAATCATTTTCTTATGATCAATAATCTTGATCAGACAAAAATGGAAAAGAGATACAACTTACTGAAATGGACGCTGCTATTTCACGCTTCGACTGAGGATCATTTTGAGAAGAAATACTACTGCTTGACATAGCGACAACAAGGTATGATCAAGAATTCTCTGCACAACTGACTCAGGAATGGAAGAAATATTTGCGTAGATGATAGACTCAAAGTCTTGAAGATATATATCAGACACGGTGAAGGTTTATCTTCTGCAAATAGTCATTTCAGTTACTAGTTTCACTGAAACCCTAAGTTTCAAAGGTTGATACTGAAGACGCGGAGGAAAATAACGCACTGGGGACTGACAATGACATAGTCAAAGAAAAGCCACGCGGCTTTGTACGTGTCACGTGTCTCTTAACCGTGCTATGCTACTTCTCATAAAACGAAGATCATCGAAAGAGATCATGACGGATTTAAGCACATGGACATTGGTCCATTTTATTCGATCAGAAGGAATCATCATTAGTAAAGTGTTTATCCAGAAGAAAACCTTAATCTGAAGCAAAAGTCGTTCAAATCATCGAAGAAATGTCTACTACGAAATCTAAGAAACATTGAAATAATGAAGGGAAGATGGAAATAAAGCTACTCATCAGACTCATCCGATTTGTCAGACTTGTTATCACTATCCTTCTCATTATCCGAGTCATCAGAGTTGTCATCACTATCTTCCGCTTTGTCAGAATCAGCAGTAGAGTTCGGATAAGCTTCAGGATCATCATCTGAGTCCGAGTCCTCTTCCGCTTCAATTTCGGCTTCAATTTGCTTCATGGTCCTCCGGAACTCTCGTTCATATCGATCAGGCTTAATCTTGCGCTCTGGTACCTCCCATGTATTATCTTCTTCAGAAGCATCAACATCAGAGTCAGAAGGCCTCCCGTCCAAGAACTGCCGTTTTTCTTCAGTCCTTTGTATTTTGCGCCGGATTCGACCCTTTTCGCGCTGGAGAGCCTCTTTTTCATCATCCTCGGCTTTTCTTTTCCTGAGTTCAACAAAAGTGACCCTTCGTTCATTCAAGGGTACGCTAGGCTTCGCTCCCTGAGTAGCCCTAGCTTTCGGTTTCGTTACAGGAGCCTTGGAATCCTCATCAGAAGAGCTATAAGAAGAGGAATACCAATAATCATAATCTCTGTCGGACATTTTCTGAAATCAGAGGAAGAAAAGATTACTGACATGCAAACATGTCTATTGGCAAAAATGGTAATTCTCAACTCTTACCTTTTACGATTCCACTAACAATAGTGATAGTAATGCTAGAGTTAACACTCCAAAATCGTTCGTCTCTTTGAAACCTACAAAAACGAACGAAACTCAGACTTTCATAAAAATCATGAATATTTTGACTGTGTGAACATTCACTACGAAATTATGAACACTAAAAGAATTATTCATAAATAATTGTTCACTTCTAAATAATATTACACAAAACTCAAGTTTTGACTTTAAAGAAAATAATATATATTTTTACACATATATATATATATAAGAAAACGTGATTCAATCACGTAAATAAAAAAAATATATAATGTATATATTTTTGACGTGAGCAAGACTCACGAAAATGAATTTGTGGACACTCCACGGTTTTAGCAAAAAAAAAAAAAAATATTTTCCTTCGTATCGTCATACGTCTTCGAAACGAAGATTTATTTTAATTTCGTGAAAAACTCACACATTATAAGATAAAATTTTGATTTACATGAAAGCTCATAAACAAAATTTTATCATTGGACGCAAGTTCATATATAAAAAAAAAACTCTTTCTTCATATCATCGTCATTCTTTAAAAGAAGAGTTTATTTCGGTTTTGTGAAAATTCACCTTTTCATGATGAAACTCTAGTTCACATGAAAGCTCATAAACTTAGTTTTATCACTGGACCTAAATCCTCATATACAAAGAAAAATCTCTACTAAGTCACGGATTATTAATGGGTTCTCAAACTAACGATGAAGCGAACATACGTTTTCTAAAATAAGGGTTTTCAACAAAACTCACCATCATATATACACATGTATATAATTTCAACATGATCAAAGCATGAACAACTCATGAACTCAGCAAACTTAAAAAAAAAAAAAAAAAAAAAAAAAACGCGTGCCTGTCGTCGGGGTATGGCTGGACGGTGATCGGACGGTCGAACGGCGGCGAGCTCCGGCAAAAATTTTCTTCCTCTGGTTGCTGGCGCGATGAAGTTGAAGAGGTGATGAAGGTGATGTCCGGTTGTCAGGAGAACTAAAAAAAAAAAAGGATTTACCCCTTTTATATCAAGTTTTATTTCCAAAACCTAATCACACAAGGATTTCCTTATTAGGCCCGACCCGTGAGTCCTAAAACGATCAGGGTCCCATCATAAAATCAGCGGTTCAACACCAATTTATGTCCACCAAACGACACTCTATCATGTCACTGGGATCTTCATTCAAGTCATGGTATGCTCGTACTATTGAAATCCGGTAACATCTTAACTTACGACTAAGTTCAATTACTTATATTGTGCATGACCGGAAAATCACCATTCAATGCTGACTGAGGAACATGGATTTCCTCACTAAGCAGGGGACTTAATGTAGATGGTGGATTTTCGACAAAGGCTAAAATCGTAAACTCATACTTATATGTATTCCTGATCCAAAGAATCGATGAATATTGAGGCTCGTGTCTCTTATCGAAAGCATGAAAGATCATGCTATGATAATCCCCGACCGAGAATACGTGTCTCTCGAGTATATATAGATATGTAGTCTCTCACCGAGGCAACGACATATCTCATGAATACTTCGAGCAATTTCGGTAATTACTTCTATATAGAATCGAAAGATTAGACGGCTCCTAGACAAACTTGCCCGCTAGTATAGAGCAATAACGTCTTGAGGATGTAACAATGTTTTCCCGACTATATGAAAGAAGTATGACGCTTCAACAAGCTCATATCACTCAATTTCGAATAATTAACGCTCCTAGACGATCGTACTAGTATAGAGCCATTAATTAATTATTTTCAAAATCAATAGATTCAAATCCTCGGAAAATATTCGATATTTTCATAATATTCCGTTACTTCAATTTATGGTTCTTCCCAATGAGAATTCCATGGGTTAGTAATAAATATTCAACACACGGGCATCTGAGCTACCTTTGAGTAAGCCCCGACCAAAATGGTGTAAGTGTAATCAACGATGATGCACTAACAATCACCGCACGAACAAGTATTTCAAAATACGACGAGACGATGAACCTATACAAAATAGGAAGGAAAAATAATAAATAATTGAAAAAATTGACCAAGGCGCTGGGAGCATGGGCCCACTGACCGGCCGGACGTGCCGTGGTCAATCCCACGCCAGTTTCATATTTTTATTATTTTCTTTGAGTTCATGAAAAAACTTTCACTTGAACAAATATCTTTTGTTTTGAGGAAACTCCTCAGTTTCATGGTGTTTCCCTCACACCAAAGAAATAATATAAAATTAAGGAAAATATTGTGGGGCCGTGATTATTGGCCAACCAGCCATGCCCTGATCCCGGCCGGCCCCACACCTCATGGTTCCTCATTATTTTATTATTATTTCCCTAATCTTATGAAAATTCCTTAATCTCATGATATTTCCTTGATCCCATGAAAAATAATATAAAATTAGGGAAACCCGTGAGACCGGGCCATGGCCGGCTGGTCATGCCTTAGATGGCCCCACACGCCCTATTTTATTATTATTATATTTTTCATGTTTCCTTAATCCCATGAAACTCCTTTATTTCATGATGTTTCCTTCAAATTATGAAATTCCTTCAAATTATGGGAAAATACACAAAAATACACAAAATTAAGGAACTTGTGGGACCGGGCCCAAGCTGGCCGGTCATGCCCTAGTTGGTCCCACAAAACCCTTATTCTATTATTATTATTTTTATATTTCCTTGATTTTATGAAATTCCTTGATTTCATGATATTTCCTTCAAATTATGAAATTTCTTTCAAAACTTATGAAAATTCTTTCAAATCATGAAATAATACATAAAATAAGGGAAAACCCACGGGACCGGGCCTTAGCCGGCCAACCATGCTCAAGCCGGTCCCGCACGCCCTTATTTTATTATTATTAATATTTTTGTTTCCTTCATCTCATGGAAACTCTTTGATTTCAACAAAAACTCCTTGGTTTTAACAAATTCCTTGGTTTTATCATATTTCCCTAAAATCATGAAAGTATTATAAAAATTGGAAAAAACGTGTGGGACCAAGCTCCTTGGCCGACCGGCCATGCCTTGGCCATGACCGGTCTCACACCTCATGATTCCTTCACCCTTTTATTATTTTTCCTTCATATCGTGAAGTTTTGTCGGTTTCATCAAAAACCCTGATTTCTTCATATTTTCTCAAATGATTGCTCAAATGCACATCTGAAAATATCAAAATTCTCAGAACTGAGATACGAACACTTTAGTGACATGAGCATGTTACCTTGACCGACCAAGGTTGTCTTTTGGCTCGCAAGGAGCCGGTCCCGTGTATTTACACCATTTGACCTAATTTGCGCAATTGCACGTATTAGGTCCAAAACTCTTCCAAATAATTCTGGATTTTCATAGAATGATCGTCAGTCGATCGCGTGACCACCTAGGGCCGATTTCATGACCCCTTGGTTGGT
This sequence comes from Papaver armeniacum, assembly GCA_023531295.1. Taxonomy (NCBI): domain Eukaryota; kingdom Viridiplantae; phylum Streptophyta; class Magnoliopsida; order Ranunculales; family Papaveraceae; genus Papaver; species Papaver armeniacum. Next base: position 228,223 of record JAJJWW010015148.1, read on the forward strand.
CCCTCACCTCTTCATAATTAATTAGGTTTTATTACCTAAGGTTCAGGCGAGCATTATTTAAAAAAAAAAATGATTAATCCAGCATTTAATCATTCTTTCATTAAATCAACTGGTCTTCAGGAGACCTTGATATTTGCTCACGTGAGCATCTGGGTGCTACATGGTTGATCCATAATCCCATGTAGCCGGTCCCTCCTCAGCTCTGTGGTTAACTTTCAATAAACCATCGGTTAATCATCACTTGATCAAATTAGGGTTTTGAGTCCAAGGTTCATAATTCCAGATTCAAACGCTAATAATTTTACGTTGATCCCGTGATCAGCATTTTATTTATCATACTCGGTTCGATTACCAGTATCTTATTTGGTCATACTACCAATAATTCATCGAATGAGCAACATTTGCTCAGATGAGAAATATTTGCTCAAACCAAGGAATATTGGTTCAACTATCAATATTCAACAATTCATCGAATGAGCAATATTTGCTCATGTCAACTTATTCACACATCATGTCTTTGTCTCAACAGACATGTTCAATTCACGAGTCTCAGAACATTTCCAAATAACGTTCGACTCAACAAAACAAGGACTCATCGTCCCATGAAGTCATGAAGTCAGCAACTGACTAACTAAATACACGTCTGTCTTGAAGACTCCACAATCACATGAGACATCAATCGTGTTACATGGGGGATATTAACTAGGATTTTGGTCTGGCGGTCTACGGCACGTGTGTTCAAACACACGATGGAATGTGAGCAGGTAGTGCAATCAGTTGAAGGAGTTAACAAAGTAGTGGATGGAAAATCGACCAAGTCTCCGCACGATGAGCAACTGGTTTCAAACACGATTTCCATTTCCCCACTCCTTGACTCCATCAACTGTCACACTTCATGGGATCATGGTGTCTACAATTTCAGCAATATAAATAAGTCCCTGAATCCTGATTGAAAAAACAACGAGAATATCACGTCTTACAGACAACACGAGCTCAACAACTCATCAATTGAGTAACTTCAATCTTTCAGAACTTATCATATTCAGAATTCACAACACACCTACAATCTTCGATTACCATTGATTCCACACATTTCTCAGCTTCCCTCCTACAGATCGACCCATCCTCTCATGTGACCGAATTTACTCTGGAACGGCCATTGTCTTGGTTTAGGCCGGAGTACTACAGATTGATATCTCGAATTCAAAGCACTCCCTTCTTGCGGTGCATCTGTGTGAGGTTGAACATTTCGCTCGGTTCAAGGAGTCTGCTCCGTACGGTCGTCTCCTCAATTCCATAAAAACCAGCAAATCGTTTTGCCCCATCTACAATAGGCTCTTTTGTAAACATTGTATAGTTAGGCGGTGGTTGAAAAAAAAATATACCTAACATACACATTATCTTTCTCCACCTCTGCTTATAACAATGATACCCATTTCTGCAGCGCCTTTATCAATCATACGAATAAAATACGATTCGAAGTTAGAAAACGCTTACTTTTAAAAAAGAAGTTGGAAAGGTTATATCTTATGCAGTTCACTCTTTCAAAAATGCACAACCCGATTTGATCGGAGAACTCAAGATTTGATCGGAGTAAATTAATTAGAAAACCTCTAAAATATAGCAACAATTAACGTCTTCAATCTTTCCCAAATCATGAAAAAAAAAAGAACTCAGGATTTGATCGGAGTAAATTAATGAGAATACCTCTAAAATATAGCAACAACTTCTTGAATATTTCCGCATCAATCTCTAGAGGCTCGATGCTCTCCAACTAGTGTGATCGACAACCTTTTATCCTTTCTGATTTCTCCCTAATTTAGGTTTTACAAATTCCAATACCCGTAAATTTCTTTATACTCACCCACCCTAACAAAATCCTATCCAAAAACAATACTAATTTCCTGTACAATCTCCCTAATTTAGTAATCCTAATGTAATTTATATGTATAACCCCCATAGTTTCTATTAAAAAAAAAAGAGAAAAAAACGCCAGAATGACCTATCTGGAGATTGATTTCATTTGTAAATCAGAATTTGAAGAGATATAAAAGAAGAAAACCCATCGTCTTCAAATCCTTTCATATATGCAGTAAAGAATGCTCAGAATCTGGAAAATTAATGCTCAGGAAGTCACTGGACCACAACCGTAGATTTATGTATTGTGAGAACAAATCTGAACCACCACTTACACATGCAAACTTAGCCAATCTGTGTTTTAATTTGACACTAGGGCTTAACCCGTGCCGTAATGGCAGGGCACCAATTTTACCAGAATCCTTGGTATATGTGTATTTCCCGTGTTATAGCGAAGTACACAATTGTTTATGGGTGAAAACTATTCCTGCCGGATTTGGTAATTTGGGGTGTGTGGATGAGGAATGAATCTAAACCCTAAACAAATGCACTGCGCGGTGAGTGCTTGTGATTCGAGAAATCAACTGCACAACTCGGCCTAAACCAAGAAATGGCCGTTCCAGACTTGCTTCGGTCACAAAGTGAAGGAGATGGGGTTGATCTTAGGGAGGGAAGCGAAGAAGGTGTTGAGATTGTGAAGGTGTAGGCTATGTATGACTTGTATCAGAAAGCTGAACTGGCTTGCAGGATGTAAGCTATCAGTTACGATGTTTGAATGGTATCAACACTTGCTTCTGTTGTCTGAACTTGTTCTGTTGTTTTTGGAAATAGGGAGGAGAACCTATTTATACAAGTCATTTGAGCCTTATTCACGTCTCTCGTGGGAAGTGGAGTGATGGAGTAGTGGAGTTGGGTGTTGGTGTTACACGACCGGTCTTGCCAACTTTCTCCGTATCTCTAACCGTCCATGACTTCGACACGTTCTTGTGATGGCGCGTTGCACGCCGTAATCCGCTGAGACCAATACCCCAGTGATATATATCCCCGGTTTGTGACATGATTGATGTCTCGAGTGTGTGGATCGTGGGACCCACGGAAAGTAGCATGTAATGCTAGACTAAATAACTAAATTATTTAGGAAGTCGATACTTGTGAAGTATCGTGTGTATTCTACGCAGATACTGCATCGAGTATACTCAGCATGTACGAAGCATCATTTGTTTTTAAGGCTTAGGAGTAAGTCACGAATTTAAGCGTCTTAAAATAACATCATGTCCATCCATCTTCGAGTGATCGTTTGGAGGCTATACAGGTAAGCCCTGACTTGGCCGATCATCTCATGTGGAAGAGTGGTGGACGGTGATTTTGGTGATGCCTTGCTGGTCTCTTAATTCCTAACCAGGGCTGCTTGACCAATCTGGTAGAGTTGGACGGACGAGATGATCTATGACACTCATCTGCGACCGTTGATGAAGTTTTAGGGCTTTTGAAGAGGTACGCAGGCATCACTCTTCAGCTTGGTCGAAACCAAGCATGGGAGGTGTTTTGGAAAGGACCGACTAGGGCATGCGTGTAGACGGCATGCCGGTGTACACGTCCGTACCTGTTGTATCATGAAGGCGCGATCTAGGCCACTCAATTTGACCGGCAAAGAGGAGCGGTTGAGATCGATTTGCTGAAATCTGGTGCCGCAAAAGCCGCGCATCATGCCCACTTTGGGCGCGCGTTTCAAGACGACCAAGCCTGGTCGGTCCCGGCCGATTGATTCGGCGTGTGGGTGGTAGGTGGTGTTCACGCCCGTACTTCATTGCCTCATAGAAACGTGATCTAAGCCACTCAATTTGTCCAGAGAAGTTGAGTGGTCGAGATCAGTTTGTGATTTGGGAAGAGCGACCACACTAGTTTGGGCGTGCGTTTTGGAGAAACCTGGCATGGTATACTTTGGTCGGTCGGGTGAGGAGATAGATAGTTCCACGGTGATCATGCTGATTCTCACTGGACCTGCTCAATTGTCTCCTAAGCCCCTCATTCGATCAGGAGAAAACGGACGCTCGTGATCGATACAAACCCTAATTAGGGTTTTGGCCGGCCGTGCTTCATGTATTGTTTTGCACGCACGAATTGGGACAACCAAACATGGTTGGTCCTGACCGATTGTTCATGTATGTAGGCGGGCCCACGGTGTTTGTGTTAACATGTTCCAGGCCCTTTGAATCTACATCCACACCCTCCATCTATGCCTGCGAAGATGGATGGTTGAGACTGATTTGCGACACATGTAATGTGTCGTAACCCTAGTTTAGGGTTTCACGTCCATGTTGTTTTGGCTGGACAAACTGGTAAGCGTTGTTTCCCTCTTGGGGAGGCCGACCATGCGGGGACCGCATTGAGTCGGTGGTGAATACTCCAATACTTGCTTAAGGGTTATGGATTCGATCTGGGCCATCCAATCATGCCGGTGAAGTTGGATGGTCATGATCGTTTCTGAAACTGATATGGTCAGTTCAGGTTCAAACATGCTCAATCGGGCTAGTATAACACACCGAGAGTTGTAGCCTGTTTGGGTATTTCGTACATGTTTTATTATTAATGCTTGGAGATTCGTGTTGCTCTGCTTGAGAACAACACTCGGTCGTCATGCCGCTTAGGTAATGAGTACAAGAAATACTAATTTGGTCATGCATTAATTAATAATGTTTGTAAATTCATTGAGGTATATGGGATTGTTGCCACATGCTCCAACCTGGATGAATTTTGTGTATTTAATTCCTGAGAATCTTGGGATTGTTGCCACATGCTCCATTCTAGGTGAATTAGTAAAGTGAAGAAGTATTCATCACTTATCAATGGCTTTATCTTTTGCAAGATGTTAGCGCATAATTTTGGCTTTTACAATTTCAGCCTTAAATGAAAATCCACCATCAACAACAATCTTACAAATTATCAACACCATTATAACCGTAACTACTTTGAGTTGCATTCCAAAGAAACAAACTTAAATGGACTGTAAATCTCAAGAGAAAAAAACAATTAAAAGAAAAAAAAAATCATGCCGAAATTATCAGTCGCAAGAACATAATACATTCAAATGCTTCATCATCAAGAACATAATACATTCATAATTGAACAAACTCATCTCTGCAAAGAACCCATGTCCTCAAATGCTTCATCATCAAGAACATAATACATTCATAATCGAACAAACTCATCTCTGCAAAGAACCCATGTCCTCAAATGCTTCATCATCAACCGAAGCCATATCCTTGAAGATGAGTATAGTTTTGAACTACACTCAATTGGATAAATATTATGGCTGGTGATGAACTAACAGAAATGGATGTGAGAGTGCCAAAGCCTCAATCTCCTGCCCTTCCACCTGCAGTTATAATTGAGTTTCCTGTGTTGTCACTGATCTTGCTTAAAAATAGTTCTTTGAGATAAATATATGAGTTTGGGGTGAACCTTCGCAGCTGACGATACACAAGGAAAATAAATATAATCCAGAAGAGTAGCATCCTATAAATCATAGTGATAAAAAGGTATGAGGTTTGTGTCCATGATAGCCAGGGATACAATCAAGAAAATTAATATAAGGATTTGTAATATTGTTCGGAAACGGACATCATTTAATGGGGACTCCACGATCCAACTGTAATTGGTTCGGAAGCTGCCAAAGGATGGAATATTCATTGGATGGCCTGAGAAAGTTCCGGATGGAATATTCATTGGATGGCTGAGAAAGTTCCGGTATTATTAAATGGGTCGATGTGGGTGGTGCGAATTTGTCACGTAAAAACATAATTTCTCGGTATAGATTTCTCAAAACGAGTCGAAACTCAAAACACTCTCTCTTCCCTCTTTCTCCTGGAAAACAAGGATACAATCAAGAAAATTAATATAAGGATTTGTAATATTGTTGCAATATAGGGTATTAGGTTTAGGGAAATCAGTGTTTTCTCGGGTATTCTGGCGTTTACCAAATTCTAGGGTTTTTATCAATTATTGTTGGAGTTGATGTTACTCCTCCTCCACAATCTGCAACTGTAACTGTAATGTTAACTGCAGCGTCAACCCTATTTCATTTGATTCCTGCCAAAGTAAGTTACATATTGTTTTTTTTTTTTTTTTTTTTTTTTTTTTTTTTTGCTACCAAGAGTTCGATGGTTGGAAATTTTTCTTTTGACAAATTTGTTTTTTTTTTCTTCTCAATTTTTAGTTGGGGATAAGCGGTATTCTTTATTTGTAACTGCATGAAATGGCAATTCCTGATACAAGGGGATTTAATCGAGGTATACCCTGCACCTGTTCAGACATACCAGTAGAATTTCTTATCTATATATAATTCTTATATGTTGGCGTTCTTGAGTTAGCTTTTTATATTTGCCTGTGAATCTGTGATGAAGTGTGGGTAGCCTTCCAGAACATACTAGGAGAGATCAAGCCTGAAGGATTTTTACCGTACTCAATCAGATAGTTTGATTAAGTTCTTCCTAATGTTTTAATATGCATTCCCATATTGCATTCTCCATTCATTTATTTTTTATCGGTTAAAAAGTTTGGGCAACAGAGAGCTGCATCTGCATCTACATCCAGGGGAACTCGACATTTATATAACTACAAGATGATGTATATTGAAATATTTTGTCAGTGCTGAAAAGGAAAAGATGCCACTTATACATAAGTGTAGTGTTTTTTTTTTTTTTTTTAATTCCCTTGCATTTATGAACTTTATTTAGTTATAAAATTTACATACCCAATTCAGTTTTTGAAAATTAATACACATCTGTGAATTAAATATGTTATGCTTCTTTCTAAGGAAGTTGGGTTGTCAGATCGTGTGCACAACAATGATCATGTATGCCTGGTGACCTCTGTGAACATAGGATCATGTTGTTGATTGAAAAAACAAGAAGAGGTTCTATCTGGTGGTGTTATTGGCTCAATGTAAGACAAATAGTTAGTCGATGGGTTTTTGCATGGACGGCTAGGAAAGCTTGCGGTATCGTTAAGTTAGTCGACGTGGGGAACGAAATATAGGGGTGGCTGCTGATCATGGTCGTTCACTTTAGTCGGTAACTAAATTAATACGATATTAATCGGGTTTTTCTCTGAAAAACTCTTTCTCTCTCCGTTTTCCTCTCGACCAGTTTGAGTTACCGATTCTAAACCTAAAGAAGAACTACAAAATTTAGTTTCGAACCTTAAAGCGTACAAATTCTTTAATAGTCCACACAAAAACCTAGATTTTGCATCTCTATTGTTAATTGCCACGATGAGAACTAGATTATTTGAGTTTATATTGAAGCATGGCGATTTATTTACACGGTGTATTAGTGAATAAGTTGCGAAGAAAACCTAACCCTTAATCCTTTTACCTCTTTCCTTATGTTTTTTCAATTTTCTTCTTTATTCTCATGAGCTTGCTTTTAGATTAGTTTATTGCATCAACGAAGAGTTCAGGTGAAAAACCACGAAGGAAATTGAATGGGGTTGTATTTACTGTTATAAATAGTGATAGTTTGGTATCTTCCAGCAGGTAAATTAACCCACCATTAATCCACTTTTTAGTCACTCACTTTCTTGGTGATTATATATCTCAAATGTTGAATTTGCAGAATGACTTTTTGAGTGCCTTGAATTAAATTGTTTTGGGCACTTCAGTGTGCTTCAGTATGCTTGGATGATTATTAAATTTGTTTTGGATGATCACTTGAACAACATTTTTCCTGACTTTGGATTGTTGAGACTTTCTACAATGGGGAGTTTTTTACTGACCATCTTCAATTATATCTTCATCTTTGATCAGGTCATTGCTTTTACTGGCGGCGTCGGTCTAAATTGGGATTACCATGACATTTGAGGACTTGAGAGGTAAAAAATAGTTTTCTGAACGGTATACACGCTTGAAAGAAAAGAAGAAAACTAGCTTGCAATACATTCAACATCTTTGTGCGTTATCTAGCATTTGTGTGCCGTAATCTACTAAACTACTCATTAGGTACTTGAAATTTTATTCTAAGATAGACGATGTTCTTGATCTTTACCCCTGAGTACGGCATATCCGCGGTCTTGACTAAACACTATTCGGCAAAAACAACAACAAAAAGATTAGCTTTTGATTCACTAATAAGCTTGGCATTGTTTGTTTCTCAATATTTGACATCAAGTTCATCCGGTTATGTCACGGTATAACATTAGATAACTAAAGTTGAGTATATGTCCATTGTTATCACTATGAGTAGAAATGGTAGAATATTCATTTCAACTTTCGATCTTTGAAATGATATGGGACAAAAATATGACATAAATTAATATGAATGCACATTTGTTTTCGAAATTACGCAGGTACTTCTTATTCTATTAAAATATTAATGTGTATGTTCTACTGAAAGCCACCTTATCTTCTCTTTACGGTTTAAAGTGCAATCGTCTGCGGAAAAAATACTCCATACACACCGAAATATCTTATTTTTATGTGTTCGTATTCCAATTGAGGAACCCATTGTTGAGCTTGCCTTACTTTTAATTTACTTTAATTTTCTTTTAATTGATGGTGTTGGAGGTTCATCATCCACACCACCTTTAATATACTTTAGGTTCCTCTTAGATTTGACCATACTTTCTAGATATGTTGATAGTAGGCTTGCCTCAACGTAAATACAGGGTAAGTGCAGTCTCTAATTGATTTAGAGGTTGTATTGGCTGTGTTAGGGATTTATAGAGAGTGTAAATGTTACATTGTGTTCTGCAAGGCTATGTAATGGATTCTTGAGATGTGTTGGTTTTGGGTGCTTTGGTAATTTTTGTCAAATGTTTTTTTGTTTTGTTGCGGCAATATGATTTTTCCCGTTGATACTTATTAATGTTTTTGTATCTGTCACAAATTCAATATCTTAGCATGCTTGGCTGTTCAAATGCCAGTATATTCAAGAAACTCAAGGGTGGTAGGTGGTTAGCAGTGCATAAGAGTCTCCAGTATTACAGTAGGTACCCAGGTTTTCCCATCTGGGTCTTAATTTGTAAAATATGTTGTCTCGGCAGTGGGTATTTTGTTCGTTATTTTTTTGCATCATTTCAGATTATGCGGATTGTTTGTGTGATTAGTTTACCCACTTGAGTTTTTCGTTTATTTGTTTGTCTGGCAGGGAGGACAAACTTTCTATTAGAGGTTAGATTTTCACAGATGTATGCACTGTTGATTCAGACGGATGTTGATTTTGAAATTGGTTGTTTTGATGTTTTTGCTTGGTTCAGAAAGAAGTTCCAGTGATATTTTGAATTTCTTTGCCGAATCTCATATACCCATACTTCACATGAAATTTTATCACTATGTTTTGAGTTTTTAGCATTGCTAGCCAATTTGTTCTATTGATCAGTATCTTATAACTTATAAGAACCGTCTTCCCTTTGGGGTAGAAGGGTTTATATAGATGAAGAAAAGTTGTCTTATAGGTTACTAGCCAATTTCATCAAACTAGAGCCATGAGACCTGCTTCTGGAATAAATTGACTGAAAAATGTCAAGATGGTTTTCTTATAAAAACCGTTTACCCCTTGGAAATAGAAGGTCTTTTATAAACGAGGAGAAGAAAGTTCTTATAGGTTACTAGAGAATTGCATCAAACGAGGACCACGAGAACCGCTTATAGAATCAACTGAGAGAACGACGTCAAGATGGTATGGATCAAAGATGGATTTTTTTACACAATATGTGATTTTTCTATATGAAACAACTTAGGTGAATCGTATCCGTGCTGGGGGATAGGGGTCTTTTTGTAGGCTAGGAGAAGAAGATACATATAAGTCACTAATCAATTGCATCACATGGAGTTTATGGAAACTAATTTTGGGAGAAAATGAGTGGATACATGGGAACAAGGAGTAAAGGTGTGGTTCCATCTTTGCCTTGATCCTTTTCAATAATCTACGTTATTTCTGTCATATCTGTCAATGACCACGAGATGTAATTTCTTTTAATTTGTATTGCAGGTGATCATTTCACATTAGCGGATCTACATGCCCTTGCTCGGTTTGAAATAGGTAGGATTTATTACTCCTCTATGTTCTCTTTCACTGCTGCTAGCTTCATTATACCAGCGAAGTGATTGGTATTTTGATTACACCTGCAGATCATAAGAAGTTCAGGCATAATCTAACAAAGAATGATTTAAGAAAGGGTCAGCCTTTTGCTGGCAGGTTAATGTAGGAAATCAAAAATCTGTCAATATTGGAGTGCATTTAAATATGGTTACTTATCTTGAACTTTGATTTACATGGTCAGTACTTAGACGGGATATAATGCTCGCATGTTACCGCGTGCTGTAATTTTGCAAGTAGTCTGTGTTAGTATGTATTTAACTTCTGCATAATAGATTTATTTATGTTTTTTCGTCCATCATTGCGGGAAAAATTTGTTGCTTCCACGTGCAAAGGGCCATTTAAGTGTCTGTTTATATTTGGTTCAAATGGTCATGGACAACCAAACTAGCCCTCTGAAGCAAACTTATACTGACCCTTTTGATGGGTTTGCAAGGTTAAAATATTGTTGGTCTTTAAATGGATTCCATTTGGCTGATTCGGGGCTTGCAGTGGAGTTTAAGAGGGTGTGAGGATCGAGGTTTCAAGAGGCATGGTGGGAAAACAAAAGAGGGCAACTGGATGTACAACGCAAAGGCCTCAATTCCTGCCTTTGCTTCAGCTTCTAAAGGACAAAATGCCCAGCCACTCCGGGGCAACAGGATGCGACCTAGACAAAACAAAAACTACAATCGCATCGGAAAAACAAAACGCTCAAATACTGTAAACCCAAAAGCTAGAATCAGCAAAACTAAAGGTCACAAAATCTTCCAGGTAGTCAAAGAATAATTTATTAAGGGAAATGTTGGGATTTTTATTTGTTCATTTTAAGTAAATAATTCAACTTTGTTAAATAAAAACACCAAGCATCATTTATGTGAGTCACAATACTTTGCTGCCATTAATCTACACCTAATGAATGAGTGATTTTTATGTTAGTAACCATTCAATTATCCTGGAAACAATGAATAAATAAGGCATCAGAAGAAAAAAAAAATTAACAAATAAAAAAGGCACAACTAACTTTTTTCGAAGTCATCCATTATGATATTCATTTTGACTATATAAATGGACATACATAGATAATTCACACATTGTAATAAAAAAAAAATACATGACATAAACATATAAATGATATTTTACAATATTTTTACATAACATACCGGGCTAAAATTGTGTGTTGCATGCTAAAAATTACATAACACTAATTAGCGGTTGAGCCGGGGCCGTAGGCCCCGGTGATACCTAGTGACCACATAAAAAAGTATAAATCCTTATACCAAGTTCCAAATGACCACCTAAGAAACAAAAGAAAAGGCCTCGAAAAACCAATTATTAAAAACCTCAAAACAACTCCATTATTAGACAAACCTATAAACTGATTCAGAAATTTGATACAATCAAAGACTATTTGAAATAATGGAAACAATTTTCTTTTCACTACATCCGTGTTTGAAAAATAGATAATATCACTTTTTCATTTTAGCCTAAAAATATGTCAAATTGAAAAAGGTGATGGTATATCTTTTTTAAAAACGGATGGAGTAATAAATAACCAATACTTTGGAATTAGTAAACGTAAGATTTTTGCAAAATGGATCGTGGAACAAAACAAAAAAAGAAAGAAAATTATGACAATAAATAGAAGCAATCTCCTGGAGTTTATGCCAATGTAAATTTCATTACCATTACGATAAACATGGTTTGCATCAATTAAATTACTATTTTTGTCAGATCCAAATTTGTAGAATAATATACGACAAATTACATTTTATCATTACAGAAACATGTTATCACTTCAATTAGTTTTCGAAGTTTCAATTAATCCTAAGCATTAAAATTGAAAATATTCCCATAACACTGTATTTTGAAACGTACAAGGTATAACCTTTTGTGACTCAATCATATATGAGAATAAAAATTGTAAGCAATTTTTGAAATGGAAGAGAAGAATACATACCGGCTCATACTTATGATGTCCACACATACTGTTGGAGTCATATCCATGATTTCACTTTCTATACGTCCAAGCGACCTCAAACCCTTCTGTTGACTTTCCTTCTGTCCTTGCTTGATTGCCTTGCGGGCAAGATTTTATCCTCCCATTTACTTCTTTGAAACGAAGAAGCTCAACTTACAATGAATCACAAAACGGCGTGTCCCTGTATTATTCTCCTTATTTTGAAACGTACATGGTATAACCTTTCGTGACTCAATCATATGTGAGAGTAAAAATTGTAAGCAATTTCCGAAATGGAAGAGAAGAATACATACCGGCTCATACTTACGATGTCCACACGGACTGTTGGAGGCATATCCATGATCATTTCACTCTCTATACGTCCAAGCGACCTCAAACCCTTCTGTTGACTAGCCTTTTCCCCTTGCTTGATTGCCTTGTGGGCACGATTTTTATCCTCCCATCTACTTCTTTGAGACGAAGAAGCCTAGCTTACAATGAATCACAAAATGACGTGTCCCTGTAATGTTCTCCTTATTGGTTATTCTACATCGCTCAATACAAAATATAATGCACTCCATATACCCCTCCGTACTGCAGCCGGTCACTTAGACAAAGAAGAAAACAAAATCACTAAAGAATATCGCATGACAACATCAGTACATTAAGACAGTTAATGTATTTGCACACCCATGCCTAGGCTAGATGAAGGTTGTCATACGGATGGACAACATATTAATCTGAACAAAATATATAAAGATTATACACATTAGTTTCTTTATCATACTTTTTTGGTGATTATTTACATAAATACATATGTGAAGCTGAGTGGCATTGGCAGATGGTTGTATAAATCAAAGTAAGTTTAGAGTTCATTTAGTCTAACAATGTTCAATCTCAGTGAGTACATGATGTCAACCATTCGATGTTCCTTATTGTCTGAAAAGTTGGTTCCCTACAATAAATAATTAGAGGCACAATATTATAACTAACCCTATCTATAGCATACTACTTGTGTGAATGAAACAAATGATATACAACATGCATAACAACAATCAAATTGTAAGACCAAATTTATGATTTTTTCTCAACCCGTTCCTTCAGCTTATTAGCTTCAACCTAACAAAGAACCCACACTTTATCATCTCAAAATTCAATCTAAAATCCATATATACAGTCAAGATTCAACAAATACCAAAGAAATGAAACATATAAAGAAGAAATTTTATATCTCAGCAACCTCAATAACACCAACTTGGGAATTAGAATAGCTAATTTATCAATATCAATATCATAACCTGAATTCCCAATAAAGTGTTTAGCATATTCATAAGGTTCAGTATAAGTCTCTTTACAACTTTCCACCTCTACAAACCCCCCATCTCCACCATTAGTCTCAATTCCGTCACTATCTTCTTCAGTTACATGTGAAAAAAATGTAAAGCAATCATGTGCATTTTTAAGGACGAAACCAAAACCAGCTAAACCTAGGTTACCTAAAGAACAACCATTGCATTTAACAAACCTGATCTTGGTTTCCGGTCGGCCTTATCAAAGTGTTCTTGGCGACTTTATCCATCCAGACAGCACGGATATATTAAGGGTCTAATGTGGACAATTGTCCCCACTGGTTTTGTGATTTTCACTATACAGGTTTGGTAGTTAGCTAATTTTAGTACACCTGAGAACAAATTCATGGGGGAATAAACGGAAAAATGGTAAAAAAAAAAAATGATTTTGAATTCCTCTCTTATATTCCAGAAAAATTCTCAAACCTGCAATTTATCGGGAACATAGAGAGATTATTATGTTCTTATCAATCTCAATCACAAATCTTTAGACCCAAACATGAACCACAGAATCCTCTTATAATCAAAGATTGGAGCACCATAGTCAAAATTTGGAGCACCATCGCATAATCTCAAAAACCCAGTTAAAAACCATACCTATTTTAAATTTGGACATAAAAAATAATCGAAATCTCATACAAATAATGAATCAAAATTTGGATCTTTAGGGAATCAGAGGAACAAACCTTTTTATAATTAGGACATACCTACATCTGGATGCAAAAACATAAAATTTAAATAAATCAATCAAAATTTCACTATCCAAAATTTGAATCATCATGGAGTCAGAGAACTAAGATTCATAAAATCATACCCGTAATTTGATTTATGTTCATAAAATTTTGTGATTGATCTTCCTTGGTAACTAAACTAAACCCAAATTCACAATCGTGGAGAACATCCCCATGATTCACAAAATAATCCTCAAAAATGGATCCTGCGTGTTCTATGTTTAATGATCAAAGGCAGGAAGTTGAAGAAATTGAATATCAGGTTTTAGCTTCAGTGGATAACGAAGAATTACGGTCTTCATGACGAAAACACGCAGTCGTGGAATCAGAGAATCAAGACTGGGAAAATCATACCCGTAATTTGAGTTTTGCAATCCCGATTGATCCGAGAACTAATTTGAGGCAGGAAGACGAAGCATTTGAGGGTAGAGGATATTTGTCTGAGATAGAAAACGATTTAGCTCCCAAGGGCACACATTCGAGTCATTCCTCCCCATAAAAGCTAAGGCACACGTGTATAAGAAGGGTGTGGTCTAGACAACCACGACCATCGATTTATCTTTGTTAAGGACAAATCTGGACCACCACTTACACATGCAAACTTAGCCAAACTGTGCTTTATATTCTTGATATTATCATTTATATATATATATATATATATATATTATCATTTTTAATTTGACATTTAATAAAATATTGTCATGGAAAATTAATAGAGTATTTATTATGAAGAATTATGGAACCTTAATGACATGATAAATTTTGTCTGTTAGATGCACTTCTAATCCCAATCACAACCATCACTTATGACAAACAATTAAATCCCTAAATTTATCTCTTGTGAGGAAAAATCTAAACCACCACTTACACATGCAAAGTTAGACAAACTGTGCTTTATACTCAAGGATATGTGTTTCAAATGTATCTATCAATTCATACATGTTTTAATTGTCTGAGAAGAATCGAACCGATCGATCCAGGTCTAAATATTTTGAGCATAAATTCATACACAACCCATCAATCATAATCCATCCATGAGTTGGTTAATAAACATGTCCATTGAAAAAGCGGGGTCTAACAACCACACCCAATATTTCTATATTTGAACTGAAACCCAAGATCCAGCAACTTGCAACCACCATTAAATCTCCTCCATTCATACATAAAAATATGGACAAACTCCAATATACTTTCTAGAGAATCAACTAGGTAGTCAGAGTCAATCTAGATAAAAAGTATATCAACGAGTTTATATCTCAATCTATCGATTTGATCTTTACTTAAGCAAATAGAAATCTGCGAGTCTTTATCAAAGAAAGATAACTTGGATGGTACCGAAGACCAATATCCAAGTGTCAATCAATTTAAATCAACAACCAAAAGGTCGGATATTCTAATTGATTGAACAACGCAAAACATGTGATATTTCAATTATATAAACAAATATAATGCGGAATAGAAATAACACAGATTTGAATTTTGTTAACGAGGAAACCGCAAATGCGAGAAAACCCCGGGACCTAGTCCAGATTGAACACACACTGCTTGTATTAAGCCGTTACAAACTCTAGACTACTCCAAATTAACTTCGGTCTGGACTGTAGTTGAACCCCAATCAATCTCACACTGATCCAAGGTACAGTTATGCTCTTACGCCTCTGATCCCAGTAGGATGCTACGTACTTGATTCCCTTAACTGATCTCACCCACAACTAAGAGTTGCTACGACCCAAAGTCGAATACTTTAATAAACAAATCTGTATCACACAGAAAAGTCTATAGAATAGATAAATCCATCTCCCATGAATAAACCTATGAGTTTTGTTCGGTCTTTTGATAAATCAAGGTGAACAGGAACCAATCAATAACCCGAACTTATATTCCCGAAGAACAACCTAGTATTATTGATCACCTCACAATAATCTTAATCGACGCAGCGAAAAAATATATTGTGGAATCACAAATGATGAGAAGAAGTGTTTGTGATTTCTTTTCTATCTTTCCTATCGGAGATATAAATCTCAAGCCAATTATTTCAATTGTACTCGTACGATAGAAACTGCAAGATCAGATCACACAACTACAAGAAAATTAGTAACGGTCTGGCTTCACAATCCCAATGAAGTCTTTAAGTCGTTAACCTGGTTTTAGAAGAAGAAAACCAAAGGTTAAAGGAGAATCGACTCTAGCTTAGCAAACTAGTATCACACGTAAAGTGTGGGGATTAGGTTTCCGGTTGCTAGAGTTCTCCCTTATATAGTCTTTCAAATCAGGGTTTGCAATCAATGTTAGCTTAGTAACAAAGCATTCAATATTCACCGTTATATGAAAACCTGATTAGATTCAAGCTAATATTTCTCAACCGTTGGATCGAAAACTTAGCTTGTTACACACAAACGAAATGTTCAATTTTGGGTTTATGAACCGTACCCAAACATTAAAATTTGTTGGTTCAACAATAGTCAACCAAATGGTTAGCCATATGAACACTCTCATATCAACCACATTCTTCTTCACCATAACTAGTTCAAATGACTCAAATGAACTAGTTAGAGAGTTGTTCAATTACTTAGATCTTATGTAACTACACAAGACACAATCGAAGCAAAAACGGTTTGATTCACTCGAATCGGTTCATGAACTTTATAGCCACGGTTTGCAAAAGAATTCCTTAGTTTATATAAACACTAGTTCAAGAACAACTGGTTTTAGATATAACCTACTCAATTTCGCGGACTTAAGCTCATGGAAGGAGTACACAAACTCCAGCAGAAATTCTAGGGTCGAGAACTTCCACTGAGTTCGCGGACTTGGCTTGCGCCACTTCAATTTCTCTTGATCAACAAAGTTCGTAAACTTTGGTTCAAGGAATAAGGACTTATACATATATGTGTTTCCACAACAATGCTTATATCCTACCAATGGTTATGTAATCTAAACTCTCATTTCAATCATTGAAACATTCTCAGAGAACGTTATATAGCCGTTATTCACATACCATTTTTTGTCAGAGCAATTTCCAAAGTGATTGAAACATATCATGACTTTCGTCACTAGGTAAAGATGAATTTGGTTAAAGCAAAAGCTTACCAACACATATTTCGAGAAATAGATAGGCGAGATAAACTCGGCTCGAAATAGCAAATGTGTATAATGAAAGTCTATACATCTAAACGACTTTTGTCTCAAGAGTAGGAGATATAGTAAATAGACTTTTGAGTGACATATAAGTTCAAGTCTCCACATACCTTTTAGTCGATGAAGTTCCACTGGTTCCTCGAGTAGTCCTTCGTCTTGTATGATGATTGCCATGGAATTCTTGAGCTCAACTACACTTTCTATCCTAGTCTTAGACCTTTAGCTACATAGGCTAGAAATCAAGACTTATAGTTTTGATCACTAACATTGACAAACATGCTTGAGATAGCAACACATGCGAGTTCGACCGAGCAATGCTCTAACAATTTTCCCCTTTGTCAATTTTAGTGGCAAAACTATTAATACATATGGAATACAAAAAATAAATAAATTAACTTTTGTAGCTCCTATTCCACATGTCTAATCTTCAACATTACTCGAAATCTTCGTCACTTCCAAGTACTCCAATGATCCCAAAGGTTGTAATTTTAGCATCATCGTTGTTGAAAATCCGTAGCTATAACAATAAGAAAACAAGAGTTTTCAATCATTGTTTTTTTTTTAATCAGAAATCATTGTTATACAGTGTCGTAGTATCATTACACAACGTCAAAGTTCAATTGTATCACAACTTCAACAACAATACTATGGTGATATGTATCACTCCCCCTTAGTCAATACTCTATCTCACATGGAAACCACTCCCCCTTACATAATGATCCGAAAACCATATGTATTTGTAGTGTGAACTACATATTAATTCTCCCCCTTTTTGTCAATAAAATTGGCAAAGGTACAAGAACGGGATCCTAATGAAATTTCCGAAAGAGACATTTCATGAACAAAAGAAAGAAACACACATCATCTTATTTAGATGTAATCATAAGGCCGAAGCTAAATGCATTCATCAAGGAGTTTAAAGATACAAGATAACCCCTATAATATTCCACAGCCGTACTCCCCACAAAGATATGGCAATTAAGTGCAAGTTCAAAAAGAACTCTCCCCCATAATATGTCATTCCCGAAAGAACAACAAGAGCAACCTTAATTTCGAAAGAAAAGAAGGATTTCTTTGGACATAACAAATCACATACAAGTATGAATTTGAATCCAAAATACACAATTAAATTAACCACAAGAGAACCTATGATTAATTTAATCGAAATACACAAACTAATCACAAAGAGTAATCAATTTAATTGGCCATACTCACATAAGAGAATCTATGGAGCAATGACTAAGTTAATTATGAAAATAACCAACCCAATCAAAAGTGCTCAAACATAAGAAAACTTATGGAGTCATAACTAAATAACCAAACAAGATGATTAATTTAGTTTAATGTGCTCGTCATAAAGTACCTTATGGAACAACAACAAAGCTAACCATGAAAATAATCAACTTTGATTGTTTTAGTGCTCAACATAAGACACATTACGGAGCCTCACAGTAATACACAAAAATATGGATCAGGGAAGATCAATTACTGCGGAATACACAAGAATTCCTTCTATTTTCCATCACAATTTGCAACATGACATATAATAGACATAATCCTTGAAAAACAAAAGATTTTAACCTATCTTCCATCAATAATTGACAATATAGGCTTAACTTTTGTATTTGTCAAAAGTCCATTCATTCCTTTATCAATATAAGAATATCGACTTACGAAGACTTTACTTTTGACAAGATATGGGACAATCATAGTTCACGGATGCAAACACACATATCCTATAAACAATTGCAATATATAAAACCATAATGATTAATACTACAAAAATCATCTTCCAAACAAGTTTAGAGTTTAAACCAATAAATCTAAAAACATGAAGATGAGAACGTTGGACATAGCTCGGTGTAATCACAATAATGGCTATTCCAATCTCTTGTTATTCTTCTAAAAAACAGAAAAAATAGAAGATTTACTAGACACATAAGCTAAACAAGCTAAATCAAAACCAGACTCCTATGCCAAAGCCGGACACGAACTGAAGTCAAACAGATTATTCAGGATCCTCATGAGTCTTGAGATTTTCAATCTTGTGAACGACAACATCCTCTGCAACTTTGGGAAGAACATTCTTATTAGGAAGTTCTTTAACACGGGTCTTTATGAGAACAAGGTCAGAATTAACCTTTTTCAACTCAGTTCTTACCACATCAAGACACTTCATAGTATCAACAAGTTGTTGCTTTGCATCCTCAAAGTTCTTGAGGAAGTCAAGAACCATATCGGATGAAATCTCTTCAACCTCCTCAATATCCGAATAGGAATCAGGAGATTGAGGAAAGGATCCTTCAACTTGAACAAAGGTTCCCTTCTCTTTATCGAACTCGAAGTACATACCATTGTCAACGAAGTCTTCAGGCAAATCCCAAGAGCAAGAAGAAGATGCCATTGAAAATAAGAAACCTAGAGTGAGATATCTCAACTCAATAGGAAGGGTATATAAATATATTCGAGAGATTTAGGGTTTACAGGATTGGTTTATGAGAAACCCAAAACCGTACGTGTACCCGTAAGAGGATGATTCATAAGCCCGTAATATACTTTTAGTTTTTCAAAAAACAAGTTTGAAACCAAAAAAAAAAATCTAATAAAAAGGAAGGATTAAAAAAATACTCATGTAAAAGTGTATGACTAATTATCCATCTAAGAACGATAAGAAATTAGCTAGATAATCAGAACCACTTTGCAAAGAGTATACCTATACAATTCTCACCTAACTAGGATTTTTGGTAGGTGAGATATCAACCTTGTGATTAATTTACACAAGTATGAGCGTTTAGCTCATTAAATGACTGTCGTCTTTGTTTATCCTTCTTTCTTAGATTGGTACTCAACTCAGAGAAGTAAGGCTTGGCTAGTTCAGCATATCTATCAGAAGATACTCTCTGAGGACTAAATCTAGGACCTCTTGTAATTGGTTCAAGAGGATCAGAATAGATAGGGATCCATTTTCTAGACTTAGATTTACCAGTCTTATAAGCACAGGGAATGCTTTTAGTAGCACAAGAATTTATACCACTAGACTGCACTTGAACCCTGTGATGACTTCTAGGAAGAAAATCATATTTATAAGAATTCTGACATTCTGTGGACATGTGATTCACTGCAGTAGTCGGCTGACTATTTATTCCATTTACAGTGGAAAGAAGCAAATTATGAAGTTTAGAAATTTGTTTCCTTCTGACAAAACAATGGTGTAGGAGCAGAATCTCGCAACAACTATGTGCCAGCGAAATTATGACTAATAAGAATTCGCGAAGACTTCGCAGAGTACTTAAAGAATGACGCAACAAATGACATTAGCTTAAATATGAGAAAGGTGTGACGATTCTGCGAAGAGTCAAGAAGACTTGCGAAGACTAACATTTGTAGACCTGCGAAATGTCGCAAGGTAAATCCGAAATTAAGGGAAATATTAGTTGTACGTGAGCTGCCATCCACTATGTAAACACTATATAAAGAGGAGAGCAGGAGAGAGAAAAAGAGGATAATTTTGGGAAGAGAGAGAGAGAGATTTTGGAGAGAGATATTATTAGAGAGAGATTTATTTTCTTTATCATCTTCTTCCTCTAAAATTAGATCTAGAGCTCTACAAAATATCCATTAATGGAGATTGTAAATGTAATTCTTATGTAACCTCAACAATCATAGTGAAGAACCATGGATGTAGATCACATTGATCGAACCATGTAAAAAATCCTTGTGTCCATTTTATAATTTTAGCATTTTAATATTTATTTTGATTATGAAATAGATTTAGATCTATGAAATATTATGAGGGGTGTAGTGTGGGATTTCCTGCAATTACATATGCGCTAGAAACAGGGATTGAGTGTAGCAAGGAAGAAATCTAATGATTCTGCATCAATTAATTGTTCAAACAGGACAAATTCTCTCTTATCTTGTTAAACTATATGTTTATAATCTAGATCCGGAAGTCAGAGACGAAGGAGGAAAAAGAAGAAAACAGGTGAACCATAGTCGTGGTAGAATCCAGGGGATTATAGAAGAAAAAGTCTATACAAAGCTATCGCATCACTAACTCAAAAGAATTATGACAAAATGATGGATTCATGAAATTCACACAGCTAGTCAAGGCTGTAGTATGCGAGTTTGAAGATTCGAATATCTTCTTGCATTAAACAACCATAGATGGTCTAGACGAAGACAAAAACTTGGGTGAAAATGAATTTTCATACGAAGACAAACTTCATATATATAAAAAGCAAAAACCAAGGAAAAGCTAATTGGTTAAATTAAGTAATATATAGGAAATGTTACTTTTTTCATATATGTAAACTTAGAAGTACATAGCAGGCGAATACAAAATGTCTCTGCGAGTAATAAAAGGACCCAGCCAATTCAGAGCCAAGACTAAAGAAGAGATGAAATCAACGGAGACAACCGATTGGATTTAATCACCAATATTTATCATTGTGATTCAAAGATGAATTGAAACTTAAAGTTCCAACGAAGGAGAAATAACAAGGGACAAAGACAGTAATGTCATTACTCGTCAACAACATCAGTTTAGGCGAAGACAACTCACATATAACAACACAAAGAAAGGCTAAATGAGTTACTGGGCTTATATCTCTACAAATCTATTTCACGTTCAAGGTCTTGCGAAGCTATCCCGTCAAAATACAGACGCGGGCAAAGAAGTCATCATCAATAGCTATTGCGAAGAAAAAGCACAACACAAAGTTGTTCATGGAGATTACTGAGGAGACGTCACGGTAAAATAATCAGGAACATCAAAAAATAACGGAGAAAGAGTTTAGACGAAGGAAAGGATCTGATGCATGCGAAGAAAGGGGTGATTGCAGTTCAATAATGACAAAGGGGAAAGCTAGGCGAAGTTGTCAGAATATGTGAAGAGGAATTAGGTTCATTGATGTTGCGAAGAGGACAATGAAGCTGCGAAGAGAATGCATACTACAACCAAAAAGATGAGGAAAGGAAAGAGATCAAACCAGATGGAGAGTCGCGGGCTCAGAAATTCCAGATGAAATTCAATGAGCTTCTATGAAATCCAATGTTCAGGCAAAGTTAAAGCCCTCTTTGAGCTATTAGGATTGACGGAGACAAACTATTATTACTGCAGGTTAAATCATAAACAGAAGAACCAACTAGCGAAGACAAATGATGAGAGGGAATCCAACCAGTTTTGCGATGAAGATATCAGAAGAAACCAGCAAAGTTCATAAGCACAACTTAATGATGTCAGTCGTAGCAGCAGCAAGATGTCCCTCCCAACTAATTCAAAACTATTCAAAACTTACTTCGCCAGACCGACTCAACAGATCAGATCACACAAAGATATTAATTAGTGTGTTTCGCTAGAATGCATTACTTCATAACCCACCCAGTTCAGAACATCTACCAATTTATAGAAGAAAATCCATTCAAATCGTTAGAATTATTTGCATATGAAGTAGATTCACCAGCAAAGATCAACACAAGTCCAAAGGGAACGAGTTGAACGATTGAGAGGGACGTATTCATTCCTTCCCCATTTTTGACTTTAAAAATTACGTAGAGTACCTTAGATAATGGCGCAAATTAATATTAGGGTTTTATGATTTGTTTTAAACTTCACAGGTTTTAAACTTCGCATGACAGTTATTAACCACCAATGATATTCACAGGGGCATGTATACATCAATAGGAGATGAAAGAAAAGTTGCGAAGGGGACATGCAAATCCAAATGGAATTAGTTGCGAGCTAAACGCAAGTACAAAGAGAGCAAGTTAAAGTTAAATTAAAACTCCAGCGAAGGAAAAGAAAGAAGAAGAAAAGATGAAGAAAGAGTACACAAAAGGGGGTAATATGAGAATAAGTAGCGAATAACACCACTTTTTCATAAACGATTGATAGCACGAGTTGGTTCCCAACGAAGAGAACAAGTTGGGTGTCGCGAGTTCGAATCCCACCTTTTTTGATAGCACAGTTAGTTGCATACTTTTTCGCATATTTTTGAACTTCCAAGAGCGAAGAAGTGGAGTAAAGTTATAGTATTGTGTGATTCTTTCACAAGCAGCAAGTAGCCCAAATGGTTAGAGAAGGAGCATGCAAACTAGAGGTCGCGAGTTCGAGTCTTCCCCTTCGCAAAGAATTTTTTGCTTTGCAGATGTTTACTTCGCAAACATTTGCTGCATGAACATACACCTCGCAAATGATTGCTTCAAATAAATTTTCTTCACGAGAAGTCATCTTCGCAAATATACTTCTTATTTCGCAAAGATAAAGTAGGTGATTATTTCGCAGAAACACATCGCAGAGGCAGGGCTAGCACAGTTGGTCAGGAGGCATGAATGCAGGCAGAAGGTCGCAGGATCAATTCTTGCTTCTCGCACATTTATTTTTGTTATGTGAAATTTCGCACAGACTTTGCCTATTTCGCAAAGAAGAAAGTTGATGATTATCTCGCAAATTAATTTCGCAAGAGAGGGTTAGAACAGTTGGTATGGTGCGAGAATGTGCAAGAGGCAAGTCAAGGGTTCAAATCTCATTTCTCACACTTCTTTTTGCTGCGAGATAACTATATTTTGTACGATGTTTATACATTTCAAGGATGCTAGCTTCGCAAGCAAATCATATACTTCGCAAGAGACAACAACAACAGCAAACCACAAAAGCTAAGTACCACTTTCTTTGAACACTTTACTTCTACAGAAAATAAAAGATTTTTGATTTGATTACAAAAAAGCGATTCAATCACAAGATAACAAATATTACTAAGATTTCAAGATTATAAAGACTTCAAAATTACAAAGATTTCTAGATTTCAAAAAAAAAAAAAAAAAATTTATTTCAAAATCACAAAGATTTCAAGATTTCAAAGATCTCAAAGATTTCAAAGATTTCAAAATTATAAAGAATTACAAAGATTTCAAAGATTTCTAAATTACAAAGATCTTAAAGATTTCAAAGATTCGAGAAAAATCTCGCAGATTAATTTATATATTTCTCTTGAATATTTACTTTACTTCAAATGATATGATATTATGAGAATAAATGAAAGAAATTACAGAAATGAAAGAATGAGTGAAGAAAATGACAGAAATGAAGGAATGAATGAAAGGATGAATGAAAGAATGAAGACATGCGATAATTTCGCAGAGATAATGGAAATGCGATAATTTCGCAAAGATAATGAGAAGAGATAATCAAAAATGAATGATTGAGACAAAAATGAATGAGTGAGTGAATGGGACGAACCTTTATGGCGTACACCCTAGTTCGCGAATGATATTTCGTAAGAGGCAAATGTAAGACCTAAAGTGCGTCATATAAGGGGGTATCTCTTGACATGGCTCGGGGAAAAGGTTACACCGCTCCCGGAACTCGAGTCATGGAGATTTGGGGCCCATGAAAGCCTATCCGGGAGAGATACCTTGGATTTCCAACTATATATATAAGGTTATACCCTGGTTGGACGCCCGAGGGTCTCTTCCAAGGAGTCGAGTGTATGCTCAAGGCGCGGGGTACACGGTTGAGCCAAGAGTGCCAGGGCATTTGAAGTGTCTCGGCCATTCTTGGCAAGTCTTGGTATATCCGCACTCTACCAAGAAAACTCCACTTAGGGTGCGGTCTCGTAACCATAAACCATATAGGTATAAGGGATAAGAGGCTGCGAAAACAACTGGTTGTTGTTAAGACCGGATGGGAGGAGCTAGTCTTGTATAAACGATGTACGCCTCCTTGAAGGGGCAACCAGGGAGAAGATAAGGGCGGCACCCTCCATTAGGGAGCTGATAAGTGTCAAAAGACGCAAATGTCATGAGGCTTTATTTTCGCAAGAAAATTTAGGCTTGTCATATTTGTGCGATGATCCTGAAGAGGCAATAATACAAAAGACAAAGATAAGAAGAGATCAATGGGTCTTTACACGAAAGTGTAAAGACGTCCTGCGATTTTGTCGCAAGACGGCAATGTCATGGGGCTTTATGTTCGCAAGAATATTTAGGCCTGTCATATTGTCGCAATAATGAGGGGTGGCAAAATAAGACCTTTAACTAGGAAGGCAAAATAAGACCACACAAGGTAAATGATAAGGCAAGATCAATGGGTCATTACATGAAAATGTAAAGATGTCCTGCGATCTTGTCGCAAGGACAAGATTCAACATAAACAATTTGGATGTAGGTAATACAGTTCTTGTATCGCAAAAAAGATTACATGATAAGCTTGCGAGCTTGAAAAATGATTAAATGATAAGCTTGTGAACATGTACATGATAATGAGGCTGAGGCAATGCAAATACCGCACAATTGATATTATGATCATATTATTATGCGATACTAATAGTGCAGGAATAAGAAAAGATGAAACATAAGTAAGATCTTGCGAGGAACAATAAATACGCAAAGAGTAATGCATATACTAGAGACAAAATCAGAGAAATGAAGAATGGAAGCGATTTAGAGCTACATCAATTTTAGAGCGGCAAAATGAGATTCATAATTATTCAGAATTTCGCAGAATGTGATTATTTCGCAAGATGTGATTATTTCTCTCAATTATTTCTCGCACTTATAAACAACTTGAAGAGATTATATTAGCGCAAATAATGAGACAGAGGCAAGATAAGAATGAAGAAACAACTCGCTCATTCAACATTTTCTTAAGGATTCTACCCTCATAGATAAAGAACAGAGGCAACTATGGATAACCAAGAAAATATTTAATGTTCTTTATCTTCTCGGCAAGAATCATTCCCAAAGAAGGTGTTCACCAATGAACAACAAGAATCATCACCAAAAATGGAGTAATAATTTCGTATGAATAGAGGCAATACTTACTACTCTTATTCAAGGATAAATACTTCTTATACTTCAAGGATTAATACTTCTTATATTTCATACTTCTAATTTCGCATGATTAATTCGCAATACTTCTTATTCGCAATCAAGGATGGATACTTCTTATATTTCTTCAAGGATACTTCATACTTCATATACCTCTTCAAAGATACTTTATACTTCGCATACTTCAAGAGATAATACTTCTTATTTTCGCAAAGCTTCGGAACTTCGCAAAAGAATAGAGGCAAGTACGTACTTTTCAAGTCCAGTATTCTTTCGCTCGTTCCTTCATCAACAAAGATCAAAGACTACTACAACAACAGATTTTTTCTTAAAGATCGCTCTTCAAGCAATATTCAAGAAAAAAGAGGCAAGATGTAAGAGCAGAATCTCGCAACAACTATGTGCCAGCGAAATTATGACTAATAAGAATTCGCGAAGACTTCGCAGAGTACTTAAAGAATGACGCAACAAATGACATTAGCTTAAATATGAGAAAGGTGTGACGATTTTGCGAAGAGTCAAGAAGACTTGCGAAGACTAACATTTGTAGACCTGCGAAATGTCGCAAGGTAAATCCGAAATTAAGGGAAATATTAGTTGTACGTGAGCTGTCATCCACTATGTAAACACTATATAAAGAGGAGAGCATGAGAGAGAAAGAGAGGATAATTTTGGGAAGAGAGAGAGAGATATTTTGGAGAGAGATATTATTAGAGAGAGATTTATTTTCTTTATCATCTTCTTCCTCTAAAATTAGATCTAGAGCTCTACAAAATATCCATTAATGGAGATTGTAAATGTAATTCTTATGTAACCTCAACAATCATAGTGAAGAACCATGGATGTAGATCACATTGATCGAACCATGTAAAAAATCCTTGTGTCCATTTTATAATTTTAGCATTTTAATCTTTATTTTGATTATGAAATAGATTTAGATCTATGAAATATTATGAGGGGTGTAGTGTGGGATTTCCTGCAACTACAAATGGATAGCATAGTGATTCTTTTTCCCACAGAATGTACAGGTTCGTGGAGGAGAAGCAATAATTTGCACTTGTTTTAACTTTATAGCCATATGAGAAGATTGCAAGTTATGTAAACTTTTCTTGACACATTCTTCTTCTGGAGAGCATCTCGTCATGTACTGTGATTCGTGAGAATTACTTTGTATAGAGGAGTTACTTCTTAAGACAGAGTTTTCCTTTTCCAAGGATCTGCACTGTTCACAGGCTAGACTCAGAGATGCTTCTAGTTTCTCTTTCTCGACACGAAGTTTGTTAAGATCTGATGAATGAGTCTCGATCAAACGTTTCTCTCTAATTGAGTCTTCCTTGACAATATCTTCAAGAACACTAATCTTTCCACGCTGTTAAGTAGTTTCTTAGAGAAGTTTTTCAATATTCTTAGAGAAGGACTCAATGATGATGTAGAGTTCATGCTCTCGATCAAGAGACTTTTCAAATTCATCAATCAGCTGATCATGGTCCTGGAAATCAATAATCTCAGCAGAGTTTTTTGAGATTCTGGTGAACTCAATGTCTCATTGGAAGGAGATATGTTGACACAAGGTGGAACAATATTCTTACCTCGGGATTCGGAAGAATCAGCTAAGGAGTAATCCTTCGAGGTATTCCCAAGACATTTGGCATAGTTAAAATCTGTTGAAGACATCTTGGTATGCGTAGAAGAGATACTGTCCTCAGACTCAGATTGCCACAAACACAGACTTGTAAGGTCTTAAACGTGTTTGCCTGCTCTGATACCAATTGAAAAGGCGGGGGTCTAACAATCACACCCAATATTTCGCTTAGCAATCTGTATGGACAAACTCCAATATACTTTCTAGAGAATCAACTAGACAGTCAGACTCAATCTAGATAAAAAGTATATCAACGAGTTTATATCTCAATCTCTCGATTTGATCTTTACTCAAGCAAATAGAAATCTGCGATTCTTTATCAAAGAGAGATAACTTGGATGGTACCAAAGACTAATATCCAAGTGTCAATCAATTTAAATCAACAACCAAAAGGTAGAATATTATAATTAATTGAACAACGCACAACCTATGATATTTCAATTATATAAATAAATATAATGCGGAATAGAAATAACACAGACACCAGAATTTTGTTAACGAAGAAACCGCAAATACAGAAAAACCCCGGGACCTAGTCCAGATTGAACACACACTGTATTAAGCCGCTACAGACTCTATCCTACTCCAAATTAACTTCGGTCTGGACTGTAGTTGAACCTCAATCAATCTCATACTGATCCAAGGTACGGTTATGCTCCTACGCCTCTGATCCCAGCAGGATGCTACGTACTTGATTCCCTTAGTTGATCTCACCCACAACTAAGAGTTGCTACGACCCAAAGTCGAAGACTTTAATAAACAAATCTGTATCACACAGAAAAGTCTATAGAATAGATAAATCCGTCTCCCACGATTAAACCTATGAGTTTTGTTCTGTCTTTTGATAAATCAAGGTGAAAAGGAACCAATCAATAACCCGGACTTATATTCCCGAAGAACAGCCTAGTATTATTGATCACCTCACAATAATCTCAATCGACACAGCGAAAAAAGATATTGTGGAATCACAAACGATGAGACGAAGTGTTTGTGATTTCTTTTCTATCTTGCCTATCGGAGATATAAATCTCAAGCCAATTATTTCAATTGTACTCGTACGATAGAAGCTGCAAGATCAGATCACACAACTACAAGAAAAGTAGTATCGCTCTGTCTTCACAATCCCAATGAAGTCTTTAAGTCGTTAACCTGGTTTTAGAAGAAGAAAACCAAAGGTTAAAGGAGAATCGACTCTAGCTTAGCAAACTAGTATCACACGTAAAGTGTGGGGATTAGGTTTCCCAGTTGTTAGAGTTCTCCCTTATATAGTCTTTCAAATCAGGGTTTGCAATCAATGTTAGCTTAGTAACAAAGCATTCAATATTCACCGTTAGATGAAAACCTGATTAGATTCAAGCTAATATATATCAACCGTTGGATAGAAAACTTAGCTTGTTACACACAAACGAAATTTTCAATTTTGGGTTTATGAACCGTACCCAAACATTAACATTTGTTGGTTCAACAATAGTCAACCAAATGGTTAGCCATATGAACACTCTCATATCAACCACATTCTTCTTCACCATAACTAGTTCAAATGACTCAAATGAACTAGTTAGAGAGTTGTTCAATTGCTTAGATCTTATGTAACTACACAAGACACAATCGAAGCAAAAACGGTTTGATTCACTCGAATCGGTTCATGAACTTTATAGCCACGGTTTGCAAAAGCATTCCTTAGTTTATATAAACATTAGTTCAAGAACAACCGGTTTTAGATATAACCTACTCAAGTTCGCAGACTGGGTTCGCGGACTTAAGCTCATGGAAGGAGTACACAAACTCCAACAAAAATTCTCGGGTCGAGAACTTCCGCCAGTTCGCGGACTGAGTTCGCGGACTTGGCTTGCGCCACTTCCATTTCTCTTGATCAACAAAGTTCGCAAACTTTGGTTCAAGGAATAAGGACTTATACATATATGTGTTTCCACAACAATGCTTATATCCTACCAATGTTCATGTAATCTAAATCATTGAAACATTCTCAGAGAACGTTATATAGCCGTTATTCACAGGCCATTTTTCGTCATAGCAATTTCCAAAGTGATTGAAACATATCATGACTTTCGTTACTAGGTAAAGATGAATTCGGTTAAAGCGAAAGCTTACCAACACATATTTCTAGAAATAGATAGGCGAGATAAACTTGGCTCGAAATAGCAAATGTGTATAATGAAAGTCTATACGTCTAAACGACTTTTGTCTTAAGAGTAGGAGATAGAGTAAATAGACTTTTGAGTGACAGATAAGTTCAAGTCTCCACATACCTTTTAGTCGATGAAGTTCCACCGGTTCCTCGAGTAGTCCTTCGTCTTGTATGTTGATTTCCATGGAGTTCTTGAGCTCAACTACACTTTCTATCCTAGTCCGAGACCTTTAGCTACATAGGCTAGAAATCAAGACTTATAGTTTTGATCACTAACATTGATAAACATGCTTGAGATAGCAACGCATACGAGTTCGACCGAGCAATGCTCTAACATCCATATCCTCGAATCCTTTAGTATTGTGTATG
Organism: Papaver armeniacum; assembly: GCA_023531295.1. Lineage (NCBI taxonomy): Eukaryota > Viridiplantae > Streptophyta > Magnoliopsida > Ranunculales > Papaveraceae > Papaver > Papaver armeniacum. The sequence continues at coordinate 258,322 of JAJJWW010015148.1, forward strand.
TAAATCATATATCCCTTTGGGACAAACATAGTTAATCGTTAGAGCAAATCCTTTGGGCATTAGAACATTACTTCGTTCACTACTTCAAAAAAATATCATCAAAGATCATTCACCGAACTTGTAACAAAACTAAAAACACCTAAAGTTACTTTAAAACCAATTAGATTGATCTTGCAAAATTTGTTAGCATTTGAATTTAATCTTTCTCTTTGATATGAATTGTTGGGTTCCCAATTTACATACATTTGTGTTTATTCATTTTCCTAAAATTATAATAATACTCCCTCTGTTTTTGGAAAAGAGATACTTTCACTTTTTCATTTTAGCCTAAAAATAGGCCAAATTGAAAAAGTGAAAGTATCTCTTTTCCAGAAACGGAGGGAGTATTTAATTCTTGATCCATTTCTTTTCTTGTCTCTTTACCTATTATCATGAACTATTTCTCAAGCATACATAATTACACGAAGTTGGGGAGAAATGACAAAAACAGAAATCATGACACAAAAAAGGGAATAAAGAGATGTGAGAAACTGAATCGATCACAATTAATTCACATGTAGCCTTGCATACTACCACTACTTCTTCCACCACCACATTATCGTCACCACTCCACCAGTCTCACCAAATACCCACCACCATTATCCCTACCACTGCCCACCATCACAACCACCATTAATGCTTACTGATATGGTTAATATCGAATAAATTTATTATGTATCAAAAAAAATATATTCATTTGATTAATTAAAGAAACATTTATTATGAAATGTCAATTGAACATTTATTATTAAATTTTAATTAAACGTGACCATTTATAGCGGTAGATTTATGTTCTGCAAGTATAAATTTGATCGTTCTTTATCTAGCCTAATTTGTCCAAACTTTGTTTTGTATTCTGGAAATGTAATCAATTTTATTTTAATACTATAAACCGTGATTTATTCGATCGGGTACTATAAATAGCTAGGATCCCATTTGGGTGATCCAGCGGTCTTGATCATATTGTCTTATATGATTTAGTATCCTCCTCAAAATATTTGTGTTTTGTCCTTACCAGTTGTGCTAAAAACAGCCAACTACATCCATCACAATAAAATGGTGCCCATTTTGTAAAGACACAAAACTATTATTGTCCATTACTATTCACTAACATCCACCACCGTACGTAAAAACCAGCCACGCCCCACGCCCACTATTTTTTCCACCGCCAGTAATGTTACCACCTCCACCACTCACAAATACACGCCAATGTTTCCACTACCCACTACTTCTTTCACTACCACCATTAAAAATTATTAATATAATTTTTAACCGGGGTCACTGTACAGTGGTAAAGTCATTGGGTGATGATACCAGTTACCTTAGTTCGAAACTCGTCAGCACCAAATTCTTTACCGATCAATACATATATATAGTTTTTAATAAACTTATTTTATTAATAAAAATATGTATTTATTAGATTCATTAAATGAACATTTATCATGAAAAATTAATTAATAATTCATCATGAGAAATTAATATGATAAAGTATTTATAATGGTTAGTTGAAAAAACCACGGCCGTAGATTTATCCCTCCTAGACAAATCTCGGTCACTCTTTATCTAGCCTAACTTAGCGTAGCTTTGTTTTGTATTCTAGACTAGCGGCACGGGCCTTCTCTTTTTTTCGTGCCAACAAATTTCGGTAAGTAACGATAAATCTGTTTGTTTTGCTTTTAATATTTCTTTGCCAAATCATGATTCCAGATATCGGTCGTTATCTAAAATGTCAGCAGACATCTATGAGTGTTTTCACTGATTGACATATCTCACCTATATGTCTCCCTTTTGCATTTCAATTGGTAAAATTGAGTTTATCCCCAAAAATCATAATTCAAATAAACATGAAACTAATCAGTTCCAAAAAAAAGGGGGGGGATTAGAATGAGATTATCAACCTCATTCTTCGGGTTATTGTTCATCCAAGGCTGGCCATGGTTGACCAATATCATCAGACTGACACTAACATAGTTAACCGACTGTCCTAAGCTAATCGTATATGAAACTCTCTTAAACGTATCTACCGGGACATCAGACCAAGATGGGACTGAGAACATGGTGGTTGATCCGGACCATCCTGTAACTGTGAAAGCTAGGGGTCGGACATGAGCTGATTCATATTAAACGCGTTTAACATTATTTGGAATTCCGTCTCCTAATTCATGATATGAATGGCGCCTGCACTCTGGCTTGGCCTTGAACCTGTAGAAAAATAGAACTCAAATGTAAGTCCATGATGTGCAACAAAAACACTTAAAAGGCGAGGAAAATTTGAACTCAAATTGAACCTGCTAGAGCCTAGAGGCACTGCTTGGGTTATTAAGTTACATAGCATACTGATGAATTTAGAAGGCGATGAGAAAGTTCTATTTTAATTAAGGAATTATATCTCAACCAAGTTAAACTACCCATGAAACTATGTCAAATAAGAATCATATAGATCATTGCAGGCAAGAAATATCTGTATACTTAGGGTGGATAAAAGAAAAGAGATATTGATAAACAAACCATGAAAATTAAAAAGAATCATACGGATGAGACAAAGTGGTAATCAATGTTGTCGTTACCAATAAAGTGACTGGTTAATCAATAAAGTGGTCTATCTAGTGAAAAAAAATTACTACTATCCATTCATAGATGATAAAAAAAAAATAGAACCAATGTTGTCGTTACCAATACTTTGAAATTGGTAACGGCCTTAATAACTTTTATGCTAAAATCTTATAACCCTGTACTTATATTTGTTATAAGATTATGACTCAAGTAATTGACCTTTTGTTGCTTGCATTTGCATGGAATGTAAAATCATGTAAGCATGCATTAAGTACATAAAAGTAAGAAGAGTGTAAGCATGTAAGCAGTCAGATGAATTAATATCAAAGCTAAGCAATGTACCCAAAATCCTGGTGTCTCAATAACTCATCTTACCACAGTCCCACCCAGAAACAATCACCATCATCAAAGATTCAAACACCACAACAGCATTCCCAAATAAGGGCTGATAAAAAAAATGGCTGATTTTCTTCATATGAACGCTTTTAAAAGTTCTGGAAATTTGAAAAAACGATGCTCGATTAGTCTTTTTGTCAACCAAGATAAGAAAACTTGGCACCGTTGAAGTAAACATTCAGTAATCCCTTGTGCAAAATCTTAAATTCTCCCAAACTGAAAGGTGTTTAACATAGGTACAACAGAGCTGAACACGCACCTTTATTATGTATTTTGGCCGCAATAAGCATACTTATTTTTGAGGTGAAAGTTTCCTTCTGAAATACTGCCATCGCCAGATTTAGCGCATCATACGGATGAGATACCATAATCAACGGGAGCAAGTCATCCTATTGCAGTTTCACCAAAATCAATATCGCGAACAAAGTCAAAGATTAATTTGAAACTCGCCAGCATTACTATTGTAATGAGCTTCAATCTGCAAGATAAGATGTCCAGAGACATAAGATTAACAATGAACACTACTTTGTAGCAATATGTTTTAAAACTGGAAACATAAAGAGAAATCACACAACACCTTAATCACCACATAGTTTGACCCTATAATCAGTGAAAGGACAAAAAAAATACAAAATAATCAGTATAGATAGTATTGATATAAACAAATAAAGCGATATTAGGAATCTGGTCAATAAGAAATAGTCCTTCTTCCTTTTCTCATAGTCATAATACTGATATTTTTTTCGTTTTTCTTCGTCTTCTGAAAAGCTTGGAATTGGAATCGATGCAACAAATAGTTTCTCCTCTTACTTCTCTCTATACCACTCCTTCCCAATTTTATCTATGAAAAATGGGAAGTCTGTCGAAACATCACCGCACCCATGTGAGTCGTAGTCTGGATCATTTTGCAGAGATTCTTTTCTTACCCTGAGAATGGATTAGTTGATTTTCTCAGAGCAGTTTTCTTCGCTAACATTGAATTTATTAAAGATATTAATATACAAAATGATCACTTTATACTACGAAGCTGAGAAATTACCTTCAGCAATTTGATTTATCCAGCAAAATGTCTTCCGTCCCTGGCAGCTCCCTCATGGAAATATCTTCCAAGCATGCACATGCAAACAGTATATGCATATGTGACAAAATTGATAAACATAATCCAATCTTTCTAATCAACAATCTACTTGAACTTCAAAGCGACACAATAATTAAAAACCTCCTTGTTTAATTGCAATTCAAATATCAAGAACGGTTTCAATACTAACGAAAAATTTAACTGAGATGGTTCTTCTGAACAAAAAAATTGTTGCTAGGGTTTGAGCCCCTCTTCGTCAGCGTTGGAGCATGAGAACCGTTCCAGCAAAATGGAATTGCCTATCAAAAAGTATCAAAAAAATATCAGAGAAGTAAGACTGACAGACCTCTTTTAAATTTGGACATATCAACATCTGGATGCACACACATAATTTATTTTAAAAATGATTAAAAATTTGATACAAATAATGAATCAAAATTTGAATCTTCAGGGAATCATAGAACTAAGAATCACAAAATCATACATGTAACTTGATTTTTGTTCAAATTTTTTTTTCCGATTCTTCTTCAGTGGGAACCAAACCAAAATTCAAAATCAAGGAGAACGTCCCCATGATTAACAAAATAATCCTAAAAGGAATCTGGGTGTTCCATGCTGCACAATGAAAGGCAAGAAGACTAAGAGATTGAACATCAGATCTTAGCGGCGGTGTAAGATTTTGGGTCTGAGACAATGAGAGAGAACCATGGGGCATACACGGTTTCTCATTCCTCACCCTAGAATCCAAGCCACATGTGCGGTAGAAGGGTTTGGTTTGGATAACCCCAGCCATAGATTTATCTTTGCGAGGACAAATCTGGGCCACCACTTACACATGCAAACTTAGCCAAACCGTACTTTACACTCTTGATTTTTCAACTTGTGTGAAGAGATATGGAAAACTGGGAGTTTTGCTCAAACGAGGAAGTTTTCTCAACTAAGGAAGTTTTCAAGAGATAAGGAAAAATAATAAAAAATTTGTAGTATTAATTGGGAGATAGAGATGGAGAACGAGAAAGTTCTTATTGATAAAGAGGCATCAGGGATTACATAATACAAGGTTCTTTATATATAGGGAAGGGAAAACCTAGTCGTCTAATGGACCGCATATCCATGGTCCACAGGCCCTATAACACTCCCCCTTGTGTGGTTCAATAACAAAGCTTTATACATAGTACTTCAAATATAGTGCTTTGAATGTAGTTCTTCAAATGTCGTCCTCTTCTTGATGACTTGTGCCGAAATCAATCGCCTCATTAAAACTTTGACAAGGAAAAACCCTGTGGGATAAAACCTTGGTAAAACTCTTCACATGTAGTACTTCACATGTTGTCACGTACTTTACATGTAGTTCATCACATGAAATACGATTTTCAAAGATCGACGAGTCTAAGTTAATTGCCTCGTTAAAACTTCGTCAGGGAAACCCAAAGGGACAAAACCTGAACCGAAGAAAAAGAGTACAATATTACGCAAACGTAGAACATAGTTAGACTCAAATATGTTGCCTCACTAAAACCTTAACAAGGAAAAACCCAGTGGGATAAAACCATGATGAAGGGAAAAGAGTACAACGTGACAGGTGCAAGTAAAGGTGATCCGTTGCAGATGATCACTTTGTTCCGTTGAAATTGACTAGTTGCTTCACAACTCTTAAGGCAGAAAATCCTCGTGGGAAAGACAATATCCTTAGATGGTAAATTACATTTCCGGTGTTTATTGTTATCTCATTAAAAACCTTGCCGAGTAACAAAACCCTGTGGGAAAAAGCAACCTCGGTGGAGGAAAATAGTTCAACAAACCATTAGATGCTCCCCCTGATATCAGAAAATTTTCATTAGTCTAATGCAGTCAAAAGGAGTTTATCACACTTTACTTTGGTGACTTGAATGTTTATAAGACCATGTTGTTGATTCTGGAAGTTACAATTCTTAACAGACTATCGCGTTTAATTTCTTTGATCCAGATGTTTTCAGTAACATCAACGCGATCTTTATGTCTTCAATGTTCAATATGCTTGATGTTTTTAGTGTTGTCTCGCTAAAAACCTTGTCGAGTAACAAAACCCTTTGGGAGAAAAATATTCTCGATCGAAGGAAAAAAAAAAGTACAACACATCTTCAATTTCGAAGTAAATATGTCGACATCATATCCTTGGATCCTCCCCTTGATGTCGGCATCTCCGCCTGATTACTTTCAGAGTTGTTCCAGATAGTTTCTTTAGTCGTGGACTTTTCGAAACTGAATATCGGTAATGACTTAGAAAATAGTGTACTATATCTCCCCTTGATTACTTTCATTGGAGAAGGGATTATTGTTCCTTCATAATCAACAACTTTTGGATTGCACTTTCATTAGCATTCCTTTTTATGTCCTTGTAGGGATAAAACAAATTTATGTCAATGGTTACTTTTAAGTACATGATTACATTCACTATAATATTCCAATGACGTTGCGTTGGCGCTGAGTTATATCTAGCTAACAAGTTCCCTAAGGATGTAAAATTTAATCTATTACATTATTATACTAAGTACAAAAATGTGTCTATTGTACTTAGATATGGGAATTTCATCTCCCAACACATCGTCGTCATCTTCCTTTAGACGAAATGGTCTCTTACTTACATTTGAACCTCGACTAATCATGGGAGTGCTATCAAGATGCATGTCTTTGTTAAATTTCCTGACAAATTTAGACATATGCAAACTGGTGGAATAATATACCACAAGCTCAGTATTCGCTCGAGCTTTCCCCAGATTTTTTCATCTCAATTTCGGATTTCAAATAGCTTTTAAGGTCTCTTATTACATTAAGAGTACCCATCATGTTTGTACCATCGACATAGATAACTACAATCCAAATTAGGAACTCTCTTTTGAATATGCAAGGAAAAATAACTTACTTGTCTATCCCCTCCAAATCAAATAGTCACTTAGACGGGTATACCACGTTCGCCTGATTGCTTCAATCTATAAGTGAGCGTTCTATCTAATTGTAAATGCACTCTGTGGTTTAGAGTCACTTGATTTTGTCAACAAAAGGCTATCAAGTACTTTTGTAAATATCTTTTATCTCTTGATTCTTTCAGAGATACGTAATAACCACATACATATGCTGCATTTCAAGTCCTTTTGAAATTACCAAGCTAACTAAGTAAGGGAACGCTATAACGTTCATTACAAGAGGACAATTCCAGGGTTTTATGAGAAACCTTGCGCCACAAGGCGAGTCTTGATACTTTGAGACTTCATTCTTCCCACTATGCTCTATTGACAAATAATCATGTATCTCCCATAGGATTTACACTTGGTTGGTTAGCACTACCACACCAAATACATGTATATCTGCCAAAGAACTAAGTTCTACCTGGAGTGTGTAGGCCAAATATGCTATTTATTTGAAATTAATCAAAATAAAGCATGGTTCGATCTCATTGTGCTCTACTTCTGGAGCAACTATTTATGGATTATATCATCACTGTGCACGCATGATCCTTCCATTGACTCATGTGCATTCTCATAATCCGTCAGGATTTTATTGTTCTCTAGAATCATTAAAAACTTCGGAGCGTCCTCCAGTATTGATTCATGGACATAGTCAGAGTCAATAAAATGAGATGGTTTCATTAATGATACAAATCAGGTTGTGCCTTCCTCATCTACTTCCTTTCTAGGTGAGTATTGATCGAACCTGGTGATCTCTCCATCTTCCTTTGTGGAGCCACGGCCTTAACTACATTTCCACCAAGTATAGTTGCAACACCTTAGTCTATGGTGTACCCCATACTGAGGATTTCTAACTTTGCAGGATTATTTGCAGTTGGTATGTGTGATCTTGTCATGTCGCCGATATCAGTGCACTTTCTGAAATCGATTATTCTTTGACACTTCACATTTACATTTGTGAAGTACAAGAATTAATGTGAGACACAGCGGGAACACACCACGACAATTCCTGTCGTTCCCTTAGAAACTAATTTTTCTTATCTCCCCCTAACGACGGGAAAACTATCTCATTAAAATGACAACCCTCAAATCTAGCGGTAAGAAATCTCATGCCAAAGGTTTTAAAATGCGGATAATTGTTGGGAACTTATTTCCAACATAACTACTTAAAAGTTTTGAAGACCCATCATAGTACGATGTGGATTCGTAATGGCACATATATAGTGCAACCAAAAATGCATAAGAACACGAATGTCAGGCTTAAATCCAGTTACCAACTGGTACGCAGAAAAGGTTGACTAATATTGGGTTCTAAAAACGAATTAAGTAAGATGCGTGTAATATTGCATATCCCCAAAGCAATAAAAGATAGGTTGGTACACATAACCTATTCCTTAGGCACCATCTGTAACCTTTGGTGGTAGCCTCTGCGAGACCATTGGGTATAAGATGCTCTATATTGATCCTATTAAACATGCAATATTCATCAAGTCCTTTTGATGTAAATTCTCTAGCATTAATAAGGGTGGTGAGCTTTTGCACTTTGTATTGTGTAATATGTGCTAGGAGTTTTGAAACGCAAATTTCTTAGGAACTATAACTAGTCCAAAATGTCAAAATATTCACCAGAGCCATAAGTCACTTCAATGGTCCGCATTTTGCATGAATATTTTTCTAAATTTCACCTTGTTATCTTTGTAATATGGATAGTTTACCATTTGCATTTTAGGATGGTATCGATCCTGTTTTACTGAAGACTTTGTAAAATGAGTGATATGCTCTCTTACTTAAAAGCATAATGGGAGGGAGGAGGGGGTTGTGCTTCTGGTACTTTAGAAAACACTTATTGAGAAATATGTCGTTACTTCGCATTATGTCAATCTTTTTCCCGTTGTTCCGTCCTCTCAAACACATCGATGTACGTATGAGTCCTTTCAAAATGAAACATCATGTCACAACCAAAGTGCCTTTATGGTTATGTCAAAGTCTGTATGAGTCAATTTCCAACATTTCATCGTCAGAGTCAATATGGATTCAATAATCCAAATTAATACTATAGTGATTTACATTTCACTAAATTGACTCATTAGTATCTCTAAAGTATGTTTCCTTCCAAATACATTAGTGACTATAAAAGATGCAATCAATTACATTATCATCACAGTCAGGTTCCACATGATATCCATTTGCATGGGTTTCTTTGGAATTTAACAAGGTGTGATTATCTCTCGGTACATATAGAGATTTTGTGACGTCTTTGTTCTATCTTGAAAACAAATTTTTTGAGCAGTGTTGCGCTCGATGATCCAATCCTCATAGTCACATTATAAGAAAATAGTTCAACAACTAGTTTAAATTCACTATTTTAAATTCCTTAAGCTAGTGGAAGAAAAACAACTATGAGTTAGACATTTGGGTCTTGAGAGTTTTAATAAGTGGTGTTGCCTTATTACGTAATAAAAGTGGGATTCAACTCAAGTACTTTAGACTAGATATATATTACGTTTCACCCAATATATCTCGAGTGCTTTAGAGAATTTATGTCTCGTGTTTTCATTCCATAACTGCAGACATTGGATCTAGTTCAACTCAATAAGATAGTCAATTGGCCCGGCAAAGTTCTTGTTGCCATTTAAGTTGATGTGAAAATTGGTTGCTACACACAACATTGTATATATACCAACACCTATGACTAGGTGCATTTCCAACTCTTTCATTTATGATGGGAGGTAGAATTACATCTTAGCTTCATCCCATATTCAGTTGATATCTGTAATTTGGTGTCATTACTACTGGGAAAAAAGATACATCTTTGTCTCATGATATATATGTCACTTTTCACATGCTTTATATGAGTCATTACGTCTAACCCTCATTACTTCGGGGTTCTTTCCATTTTCAATTTTGCTACATTTAGCTTAATTTGAGAAATTTCTTTATCTCAACAGGACAAGAGAATTTTACTACACATGTCAACCAATTACTTTAGGTTGAATAGATTACTAAATAAAATAGCTATATTGTTGTCATACTTCAACATATGCTGGTTCGTTAGTATCATGGATGAAGTATAGAAATATAAAATTTCTGACTCATATCACCTTTTGTGAGTTCTTCCACAAAAATTGGAATACATGTAATTTTATTTGCAATGTATCTTTTGAAACTACCGACTCTTTAACAGTCGAGCAAGTAGATTACATCCCACAAAATTCAAATTTGGGGACAAAATATCATGTATGCCATCATGGTGTTCAAGTACTTTTAAACCTCAAATGAATACATTGGAATCGAGTTGGTACAACCAATTGAACAAAAAACACCACTCAACTATAGCCAATATCATATTCAAGAGAACAAAATAACATTAAGACCAAAATTCTTAATGAACAAGATCAATAGTCATAATTTAAGTTGACCGTTTATATGATACATACTAGGCATGTTCTAAAAAAATAGATAAATAAGTCCAATAAATATTTAGTGTAACAGCCCAGATTAAATACATACCTCAAACTTTGGTTCCCGTTGTACATAGCCAATACCAAGAACAGATTTAACCGCGCATGGCTCAGAACCAGGATGGTTGGGCAAGGTCGGCTCTTCCTTCTCCTCTTTTCCGGGATCAGAACGTGATCCTTCTCCTCTTTTCCCCGAGGATTCCAAACAACGGGATATTTCAATCGTCAACAGCCGTACATAGACATGCACAGTATGATCAGAATCATGACAAAGAGTGAACAATATAAAATAATATTTTCATTTTAACATAGACAATAAATACAGAGACAAACTATGCAAGACTATACCAACAAGCAATACAAATTACAGACATTCATTAAAAAATACAAATTACAAAGCATACGTTAAAATAAAAGAAAAAAAAACGGCAACAGATACATGATGCGACGTTTCATTGAGTGAATCACAATAAAGGGCTAATAAATCTTACTAATACTAATATAAAGAAAAGAGGTATTTTGGTTGGTCACAAAAGGACAAAATAGCTTGGTGTAACCTTGATATTACTAATATGACCTTGAATATCAACCACTACTATACATATGTATTCAAGGTTAAAAAGGTACACTGAATCAATGTTTGTTTATTCACAGAAATGCCATTGTTGTAAAAATAAATCAAAAAATTTAAAACTTAGATATCTTTCAAAATACATATCGGATTTTTGCAAAATTAGTATATTTGCAAAGCACTTTGAATTATCTATGTAATGAGTACAAACAAGAATATTAATAATTTTTTTAATTATTTTTTTTTCTCATTCTTATCAAATTTGGTGTTATTAAAAGGATCAAATTCAAGCATGTGCATCGCACATGTGGCCTTACTAGTAAGTAATAAAGACAAACACACATTTTTGCACACAGTGTATCAGAAACAAATCAAATATTTTATTATTATTTTTTAGAAAATGTTAAACAATATCAGGGAAAAAGAAAATAAAAGGCATGTGACGGTATCAATTTCGAATGGACGTCATAAATAACAACGATAATCAATATTAGCAGCACTAAAATAAAACGGTACAATGAAGGAAATCGAACAGTGAATATATACCTTATCAAGTAGCGGTATTATACATTAAAATTAATCAAGACCAACAGTGAATCTTTATAATAATAAAATATGTCATGTTTCATCAAAGATTATAACAAAAACAGGCAACAACAGAACATAGAGTATGGCAATTGGCAAATGATGAGAGGAAGAAAACATAATCAACCGACAATGACATCACACATAGCAATCTTCTGGAAAAAAAAATTCAATCATGCTTTCACGGAACCCAAAACTAATCTAACCTAACAATAGGACATCAGATCTAGCCATAACAAAATGCAATCAATCATTGATAAGCATATAAATCAATCAGTCATATGAGATACCAGAAAAACGTGCGATAACTAGACACAGCTTATTAAGATATTAAGAAGAAGACATATACATTTTTAATGGAAGATTGGAAAAGGGGGAAAAGGAAAAAAATAGAAGTATCGATCTATGATAGTGCTTCCGAGATACGATTGATAAGAACTCGATGGAAAACAAATTCTTTAGCAGCATGGAAGAGATCGTGCATGATAAAGTTTTGTAGTATTAATTGGGAGATAGAGATGGAGAACGAGAAAGTTCTTATTGATAAAGAGGCATCAAGGATTACATAATACAAGGTTCTTTATATATAGGGAAGGGAAAACCTAGTCGTCTAATGGACCTCATATCCATGGGCCACAGGCCCTATAACAAAAATAAGATAAAAAATAATAGATGTAAAGGGGTGGGACCGGCCACGGCTCGGGCATGGTCGGACAGCCGGTGGGCCCGGTCCTGTGCGTGCGTGCCTCTTTAATTCTTTTTTATTATTATTATTTTCTTCTCCTATTTTGCATAGGTCGCCATACTTCCTCGCATGTGCACCCAATATAGTGAAATATTAAAATAATATTATTTTAATATTATTAATAAAGAAAACCTAATAGTCGTGGGATTAGGTTTTTGGAGAGTTGACCAATATTTGGAAAAATATGGAAACTAGGAGTTTTGCTCGAACGGGAGAGTTTTAAGAGATGAGAAAAATAATAATAAAATAAGGAAATAGGGAGGTGTGGTGCTCCCGTGACACCTCTTCCCTATTTTATTGTTATTATTCCTTAGTTCCTCATATTTCCTCGTTCGTCCATATTTGGTTGCTCGTTTATGCATATTTGGGTGCTCACTTATGCATATTTGGGTGCTCGTTCGTGCATTATAGTTAAGTACACTTGCACCATTTTCTCGGGGCTTACTTGGTCCTGGTCTAAATGCCCGAAATTGAATATCTATTACTAATCCATGAAATTCAGCTGAACATTATAGCCACGGTTTGCAATCAATGCTACTTTGGTAACTAAGCATTCAATATTCACCGTTATATGAAAACCCGATTAGAGTCAAGCTAATATCTTTCAACCGTTAGATCGAACTTAGCTTGTTATACACAAATGAAATGTGACTTCATTTAGATATGGGTAACCGTACCTAAACGTGTACACATGGTTGGCTCAACAATAGTTAACTGAAGTTTGCCATATGAACACTTTCATATCAACCTTGTTCGTCTTAATCACAACTAGTTCAAATAACTCAAGTGAAACTAGTTCCAGAGTTGTTCAATTGTTTATATTCTCATAGAAGTATACAAGACACAATTGAAGTAAAATCGATTTTGATTCACCCGAATCAATTCATGAACATTATAGCCACGGTTTGCAAAAGATTGCATTCCTTAATATATAAATATATTTGTTCACGAACAAACCAATTTTAGAACTTAACTCACTCAAGTATGCGAACGTGTACGCATACCTAAGTAGTCGGGCTTGGTCTGGGTTCGCCATTATGAGAACGGGTACGCATACTGTCGTACATGACCAAACTCAGTTGATTCCTGGAATTGAACTTTTAAGCCGGTACGCGTACAGGTATGCATATTAAGTTCCCGGACTTCAACTATCAAACCAGTACGCATACTATGGTTCCCGGACTTGGAATAACTTGCAACAGTTAGCATACAAGTACCCATACTGTGTTATATCCAATCAATGGTTAATTGTTCTAAACTCCATGTTTAATCATTGAAACATTTTTGGAAGACGGGAATAGCTGTCTCACACAAACTATTAGCTTCAAAGCAATTTTCAAGTGATTAATAGATCAATATGAAACATTCCGAGTCTACATCAAATGACTGTCTCGCACAAATCATGTAAGATGTTACTAAGCGATTTTCAAATGATCATCTTTTGACTTTCGTCAAGAATAAAGATGAACTTGGTTAAAGCGAAAGCTTACCAACACATATTTCGAGAAATATGTAAGCGAGTTAAACTCAACTTGAAATATCAGATGTGTATAATATAAAGTCTATATAGATTTACGACTTTTGTCTCAATATGAGATAGAATAGAAATAGACTTCTGAGTGATAGATGAGTTCAAATACCTTTTGTTGATGAAGTTCCACAAGCTCCACTTATTAGTTCTTCGTCTTCAATCGATGAACGCCGTGAAGTCTAAAGCTCAACTACACATTCTATCCTAATCCGAGACATAGCTATAAGTAAACTAGAAATCAAGACTTATAGTTTTGGCAACACTAAACTTGACAATCAAGCTTGAGATAGCAACACTTGCGAGTTCGACCGAGCAGTGCTCTAACAATCTCCCCCTTTGTCAATTTTAGTGACAAAACTATCAATACATATGGATTACAAAATAAATAAACTTTGTAGCTTCTCATCCAAATGCTTGATTTCCTTGGTTCTTCAACATTACTCCAAATCTTCGTCACTTCCAAGTACTCCAGTGATTCTGAACGTATTCAACTCAGCATCATAGTTGTTGAAGATCCGTAGCCATAACAATACGAAAACAATTGTTCTCAATCATTGTTATACAGTGTCATAGTATTATTACACAACATCAAAGTCCAAATGATTCGATGATTTCACATAGTCGAAACTTAGTGTATTCATCAAGGAGTTTATAAAGATACAAGAAAACTACTACAATATTCCACAGCCGCACTCCCCCACAAATATTTAGCAATTAAGCACAAGTTCAATTAAGAACTCTCCCTCATAATATGTCATTCCCGAAAGGAACAACAAGAGCGACCTTACTTTTACAAGAAAAGAAGGATTTCTTTGGACATTAACAAATCAGACGAAACATGCATTTGTATCCTGAAAACTCAATTAAATTAACCCCAAGAGAACCCATGATTAATTTAATCGGAAATTCTCAACATAAAAGAACTTACGGAGCCACACGGTACTTTCACATAGAAGTGGATCGGGGAAAGATCAATACTGCAGAATATTCAAAGATTCACTCTATCTTTCATCAATATTTGCATAATGATACCATAAACTTAATCTTTGTAATCCAAAGTTCATTTTATCTTCCATAAATATTTGCATAATGACATATAGACTTAACTTTTTGAAAATGCGGGGGTACAACAACCACACCCAACAATTCGTTTGGCAATCTGAGAGGACTTACTCCAATATACTTTCTAAAGAATCAACTAGACAGTCAGACTCAATCTAGAGAAAAGTATATACAAGAGTGTATATCTCTATCTCTCAATTCAATCTGCAATCAGCAAATAGAAATTTGCGAGCCCTATTTAATATAAGAGAAGTAACTTGAACGGTACCAAAGACCAATGTTCAAGGATCAATCAATTTCAATCAACAACCAAAGGTTGGATTTCCTAATTGATCGATACAACGCACAACCTGTGATATTTCAATTACATAACAAAATATAATGCGGAAAAGAAATAACACAAACACTAGAATTTTTTTAATGAGGAAAACCGAAAATGCAGAAAAACCCCGGGTCCTAGTCCAGCTTTGAACACCACACTGTATTAAGCCGCTACAGACACTAGCCTACCACCAATGAACTTCCGACTGGACTGTAGTTGAACCCTAATCAATCTCACACTGATTCAAGGTATAGTTGCGTTCCTTACGTTTCCGATCCCAGCAAGGATACTACGCACTTGATTCCCTTAGCTGATCTCAACCACAACCAAGAGTTGATATGACCAAAAGTCGAAGACTTGATAAACAAATCTGTCTCACACAGAAAAGTATATTGGAATAGATAAATCTGTCTCCCACAGAAATACCTATGAGTTTTTGTTCCGTCTTTTGATAAATCAAGGTGAACATGAACCAATTGATAGACCGGTCTTATATTCCCGAAGAACAACCTAGTATTATCAATCACCTCACAATAATCTTAATCGACTAGCGAAACAAGATATTGTGGAATTACAAACGATGAGACGAAGGTGTTTGTGATTAGTTTTCTATCTTGCCTATCGGAGATATAAATTTCGAGCCAATATTACAATTGTACTCAACACGATAGAAACAACAAGATCAGATCACACAACTACAAAAATAGTTGGGTCTGGCTTCACAATCCCAATGAAGTCTTCAACTCGTTAACCTACAGGGTCTCGTGAGAAACCTAAGGTTAAAGGAGAATCGACTCTATCTTATGCAACTAGTAACACACGGAAGTGTGGGGATTAGGTTTCCCAGTTGCAAGAGTTCTCATTTATATAGTTTTCAAATCAGGGTTTGCAATCTAAGTTACCTTGGTAACAAAGCATTCAATATTCACCGTTAGATAAAAACTTCGCTACCACCACCGATTCAACCAAGCTAATATCTTCAACACCAATCATCACCGGTTGGAAATTAAACTCAAAAGCCATTATTAGTTAGATCGAACTTAGCTTGTTACACACAAATGAAATGTACCCTCATTTAGGTTTATGTAACGTTAATGTTTTTTGCTCAATAACCTAAACGTGTACACCATGTTGGCTCACCAATAGTTAACCGAAGTTAGCCATATGATTACTCTCATATCAACCTTATTCATCTTAACCATAACTAGTTCAATTGTTCAAATGACTCAAATGAAACTAGTTAAAGAGTTTTTCAATTAATATATTCTCATTGAAGTATACAAGAACACAATTGAAGCAAAATCAGTTTGATTCACTCGAATAAATTCATGAATATTATAGCCACGGTTTGCAAAGATTGAATTCCTTATTTTATAAATGTTTAAGTTCATGAACATAACCTATATTTTAATGGATAAGGTATTTAAATGATAGGGGTATTTATATTGTTGTATAAGGGTATTTGTGTTTGATTTTAGGGGGCATTTAATAAATTTACCCTTTTATAAAGAACTCTAACTAACTTTCAAGTATGCAGACAGGTACGCATACTTGAAATACCCGGACCAAGATTGGGTTTCGCCAGTACGCAAACGGGTACGCGTACTTCCAATACCAGCAGAAATATTCGGACATGAACCTTACGCCAGTACGCGAACGGGTACGCATACTTAGGTTCCCGGATTTCTCAAGCCAACAGGTACGTGTACGCATACTATGGTTCCCGGACATGGATTACATATGTGCAAGAGTACACAACATGTCATATCCAATAATAGTTAAATGTTCTAAACTCTTATTTCAATCATTGAAACTTTCTTAGAGGATGACAATAGCCGTTTTCACACACTATTAGCATCAAAGCAATTTTCAAGTTATTGAAATAATCATAACGAAACATTCCAAGTCTACACCAAATGATTGTATCACACAAACCATGTAAGATGTTACTCGGAAATTTTCACATGATCATCTTTTGACTTGCATAAAGAATATAAGATGAACTTGGTCGAAGCAAAAGCTTGCTAACACATATTCCGAGAAATATGTAAGCGAGTTAAACTCAGCTCGAAATCTCAAATATGTATAATAGAAAACTATATCGTAATACGACTTATGTCTCAATATAGGAGATAAAGTAGAAATAGACTTTCCAAGTGATAGATGAGTTTCAGTCTCCACATACATTTTGTTTATGAAGTTCCACAAGCTCTCCTTAGTAGTTCGTCATCTTCAAATGATGAACGCCGTGAAGTCTAAGGCTCAACTACACAATCTATGTCCTAGTCCGAGACATCTATAAGTAGACTAGAAATCAAGACTTATAGTTTTGATCACTAACATTGACAAACATACTTGAGCTATAGCAACGCATGCGAGTTCGACCGAGCAGTGCTCTAACAGTCTCCCCCTTTGTCAATTTTAGTTACAAAACTATCAATACATATGGATTACAATATAAATAAAATTTTGTAGCTTCTCATCCAAATGCTTGATCTCCTTGGCATCTTCAACACGACTCGAAATCTTCGTCACTTATAAGTACTCCATGATTATAAACATGTTCAACTTAGCATCATAGTTGTTGAAGATCCGCAGCGATAACAATGAGAAAACAAATGCTCTCAATCATTGTTATACAGTGTCATAGTATCATTACACAGCATCAAAGTCCAATTGTATCACAACTTTGACAACAATACTATGGTGATATGTATCACTCCCCCTTAGTCAATACTTCATCTCGACATGAAAACCACTCCCCCTTACATAATGATCCATAAACCATATGTATTTGTAGTATGAAACTACACATTAATTCTCCCCCTTTTTGTCAATATAAATTGGCAAAGGTAAGAAAACTAGTGGGATCCTCATGAAATTTTCATAGAGATACTCCATGAACAAAAGAGAATAACATACCAACTTATTTAGATGCAATCATATAGCCGAAGCTAAATGCATTCATCAAGGAGTTATAAATATACAAGATAACCCCTCTAATATTCCACATCCGCACTCCCCACAAATATTTTGGCAATTAAGCACAAGTTCAAAAAGAACTCTCCCCTATATAATGTCATTCCCGAAAGAACAACAAGAGCGACCTTACTTTTACGAGAAAAGAAGGATTTATTTGGACACAATCAAATCACATGAGAACATGAATTTGTATCCAAAAATCACAATTGAATTAGCCACAAAAATGATCAATTCAATTGTCCATGCTCGACATAAGAGAACTTACGGAGCAACACAGTATATGCACAAAGATGTGGATCAGGGAAGACCGATACTGCGGAATAAACAAAGATTCATTCTATTTTTCATGACATATAATAGACTTAATATTTGTAAACAAAAGTTCATCCTTTCTTCCATCAATATTTGCATAATGACATAAAAGGCTTAACTTTTGTATTCAAAAGTTCATTCTATCTTTTATCAATACTTTCATACCGACATATAATAGAGATAACTTTTGAACAAATATGGGACAGTCAAGGTTCACGGACATAAACAACATATCCCATAACAATTTGCAATATATGAAATCATAAAGATTAATACTGCAAAAATCATCTTCCAAATAACTTAGAATTTAAATAAATAAATCTAAAAACATTGGAGATGAAAATCGTTGGACATAGCTATGTGTACTCACAATAATGGATATTCCAAACCCTAGTTATCCTTCTTAAAAAAACACAAGAATAAAATTCTCATAAGAAGTTATCTAGACAAAATCAAAAACAACTCTAAAAACAACCGATAAAGCACGAAAACAAAACTAGTCATCATCTTCGTCATCGGAGACCATAAGAGTGGCTTGAATCATATCCATGTCATCCTTGATTTCTGGAAACTTAGTAGCAATCACAAGTAATTGTTCTTGAACACACTTCACTTTGGCACTAATCTTATCAACACCTTTGAGAATTTGATGAAGAAGATTTATGGAGGTGGAATCACATGTGCAATCAAGTGTGTTGCTTCTTTGTCTCTTGCGAGCGTTTTCCTTCATACGTTTGAAAGTACAAGGGAGGACTAGCATGGGAGTTCCAATAGAGTTCCCAATCGGATCTATAGAGAAAGTGCGACAAATTCGCTCAATCAAGCAAGGATATCCTAGCTTCTTGTTGGTAGACGTCATCAACATCATTTGATGTATGATGAACCCACAAATGTCGAGAACTTGAATTCCCAAAACAAGAAAATATACCAACTCCGCAAACTCACGACTCCAACGAGAATTCTCAATCATGGAGGGTCAAAGATTTGATATACCAAGTTTACCAAAGGACATCAAGGCAAGATTAAGATTATTAGTAGGAAACTTTCCTTCATTCCAAACAACACTCTTACCACAGAGACCAAGAGAGATGGCTTCATAAGAAGGTCTTTCATGACTAGGTCTTGGAAGGCGAAAACTCCCCAAGGGAATATTAGTAATTCTTGAAATCAACTCTCTATTAACATGAATCCTTTGTCTATTAACCATGGTCTTGAATTCCATGTCGTCATGATTAACATCATAGATGTTAGCATAGAAGATTCTTATAAGAGTGTCAAAACCTTCACCAAGACCATCAAAGATGTTTCCAAGATTGAATTTTTCAAAACAAATTAAATCTTCTTTATGTCCGCTAGAGAAATCCAATTTCTTTTCTAGATGAAATCCATTAGATGAAATCCTTTCAAAAACTCTAGCACAGGAATCATTGACAAATCTAATCCTAACAGAATTTTGATCTATAGGAAAATTCATGCTAGAAGATGAAGAACTCGAGTTTTTTGAAATTCCTTTTGAAACCTTGAAATTCATTATGAGATCTAGAAATTGGAAAGAAAAGAGGAAGAAAACACGTACTTGGAATGAACCTTGAACACCGTTTTTCTTAATTTTTCTCCAAAGATGATTTAATGGAGGAAATACATGAACCCTATGGGAGAAGGAAGAAAGTACGCGCACTGCTCCTTTATATACCCACCGATGGGCTTGGACCCATTACTGAACCACGACCCACAAAGGAAATATAGGATTTTCTTTGATGTTCAAACACCAAGATTGTGCAATACGTGAAAACACATATTCGTGTGAAAAGACGGTGCAGTAGAAAGCTTATTCAAATATCCTGAGAAGGACAAAATAAAATATTAACCCAAATATACACAAATCAAACCATTTCTTTCCCCATCTCAAGATATATACAAATGGGGTAGTGCCAACCAAGTTACCAAGTGGCAAGATGTGCAGAAAGATCCTCATGCACCATTTCTGGTTGATATTTGTGAGCAGTACCAGTGATATAATCATAGTAATGATGATAATCAGGGTTAAAAGAGTTTACTATCTTTGTTTTCATATGACCAAAAAGGAGATTTTTTTCGATATCTTAAACCAATATCAACACCACAAGAACCCGTTTCATTGGACCTACTTGTGTTGATAATATGTTTAGTTCGTACATCATGATTGCATGATTTGACATGTACCGAACTTTTATCGGATCGATTCTTTTTCTTAACAGAGTTAAGCTTTTCTAAGAATCTAAAAACATTTTCAAAAGCTCTAAATAGATATTTGTCAATTGAACCATCACGATAGTATTCCTCAAAAAGATTAAGAGTTAATATAGTGAGATTCCATATCTTTGAGTGTAAAGAACTTTTTCTCAACTTTCCTTTCTTTTTAATTTTTCCTTTTGATTGTTTCACAACATCTAAGTTTTCCAAAGTCTTAGATGTAATGGGATTATCATGAGAAACCATAGGTTTTATCCATAATAATTTATGAACAATCTTTAAGGAGTTCTGGCGTGCGTTACAAATGCCAAGAGCAAGTTTCCCAAAGAAATTTCCCATTAGGAAAAACCTATTAAGGATCAGTAAAACACAAACTTATTAGGTTTATAGTGTTTGCCTGCTCTGATACCAATTGAAAATGCTGGGATACAACAACCACACCCAACAATTTGTTTGGCAATCTGCGAGGACTTACTCCAATATACTTTCTAGAGAATCAACTAGACAGTCTGACTCAATCTAGAGAAAATTATATACAAGAGTTTATATCTCTATCTCTCAATTCAATTCGCAATCAAGCAAATAGAAATTTATGACAACCTAACGTGTAAAAGCACTAATCAAGTTTAATTCCCTAGATGCATTAAGTTCTATGAAATCAGGCCAATCAAAGCAATTGAACGTGGAAAGCGCACTAATTCAATTTAACAAAGGTTACGATTCACATATGATCATAAGAATATATCACTACAAACTATAATCATATTATGCTACTTGTATCCAAGGAATATCACTTTTGCGTATAATAAACCCTAAACTAGCAATAGATGTGATTAGAAGTTCTACCAATTTGCAACTTGACAAAACAATCAATCAATCATAAAACAATATTTTCGAGAATTGCAAACGATAAATTTGAGACAAAACTAATATATTGAATCAAAGAATCATGCTTTGTGAAATCCAACTATTCCATAACCAATAATAAACTTAGGTACTCATATTCATGGAGTTCATCACAAGAAGAAAAAGAAGAAACTTCATGGTTCTAAACCCTAGAATAAGTAGAAGAGATAATAAAACGTGGTCCCAAACATTGTAGAAGTCTTCCCTTTTGTAGTCTTTTTCTCCTTCCAAAACTAGGTTTTGTCTTCAAAGTCCATTAGTTGGAAATTCACCCGGCCCACCATGGAGAGAAACCCTTGCAGAAAATATGTCCCAAAAACGCTCCCAGGAAAATCGGGATTATGGCGGAATTTGGCCGGAAAAGTCGCCGGAAAACTAGCTCAAGTGACCAGGCAAAGTCAAACAGGTCAATGGGTCAACGGGTCGAACGGCCGGGTCAATCGGGTTGGATCGGGTCGGGACTCGGTCAATCACCGAGTCAATCCGGGTCGATGGAGTCGTCTGAGTCGCCCCAGTCGGCCATCTGCCTTTGGCTGAGTGGTGACTAGCTTTGGCTCGAGCCATTGCACGAGCCGATCTTGTGTAGCACAATCATTGTGCTTCTTCCAACCATGATGGTGTCTTCCTGCTAAGCCATTCCACTACCGCATTTGAAAACGCAAAGACAATCATTAGCTTCATTTGCATTGCAAAGATTCGAACTCCACCAAAGATACTGCCTTCGAGTCATCCCCGTCACATTACAACTTTAAAAACTCAATCACATCATCACGCCATCAAGCCCCGGCGCAATGCATCTTCTTTGTGATATGTTCGGCAAAGCAACACTTCCAAGACATTGCCAAAACCATCAACATGTAGCACCATTAGCTCCAATGACAACACAATCACTCAACAATCTCAAAATCGTACTTCCATTTTCTCGCTAATCCCATCTCCCGGCTTTCATGGCATCGACTAACCCGAGTTGTTTATCACAAAAAGACACGCCATCGAACACGTCCCCGGTAACAACATCACGGTCTCCACGTTAACATCATTCCTCGAATCGCTCGACTTCCATGCACTACTTACTCAATTCCAAAGCCTCTCCGGCTCGAGCCACGCGGCACTTCAATTCGAGCTTTAAATGTTTGCTCCATCTCAAATGCAGAGCGCTTCTTCGGCAAGCGCATTGCTTCACTGTAGCTTCGACTTCTACATACGCTACTCGACACCTTCACCGGGCAAGCATCCCGCATCATGCCACTAGACCCATCGGCTCGATAGGCTAGAGAGCATCCCTAGCTCCATGCCCGCACTCTTCCTAGCCATTGCATCACTTCCTTGCCGAGAATAACCAATAGCCGCAACTCGATTCATATCTTCTAACTCACTTTGCACCCTTTATTCCCCTTGAGCTCAAGCCTTAAACTAACAAAGACAGATCACAACTCCACCGAACTCGGCTCGACTCCGCATTCATTCTTGCCGCCTTAATCTCATCAATTAAATTCTTCATTTGTTTCAAAACCCATTTGCTCTTCTCAAAGTCTCACTCGCAACCATTAGTTTAGAAACTCCAAGATCAACCCATGAGCCATTCTCTTCTTACACCCGCATCATACATACATCTACTCATTCCACATTCCATGTAACTCATTCATGGCCCCGGTTCTTTCACTTGCAATTGCTGCCGCACCCGAATCAAACCCTGTTTTCATCCTTACTTCCCTCTAAACATAACCCGCAACATATATAGCTAACTCCCACTTCCATCTTGCCAAGAACCACCAATTATCACCGCAATCTCCTGGTACATCAAGCATAACACTTCACCTAGTACATTTGCAGTAACCCATTCTCCATCCTCAGTAACATTCTTCCACCAGTTCCATCAATACCACATCATGACAAAGACTGACAAGAACTTTACGGACTCGGGCCATCAATTCCAGCAGATTCGATCCTCTTGCAATCAAATTTCAACCCACGAGATCTATCTCAGCTACAAACCCATCTTCGATTGCGGCAACAATTCGAGAGAAACCCTAATTCCTTCTCCGATTCGATAAAGCATCAACACTATCTTCTTCAAACCCACGTAATCAAACCCATTTAAACATCACGAAACCCTAATTTCGTTCTTCTCAATCAACAAATAACTCGAGTATCTCCATTGTCTCTCACGGTCCCATTAATCCATCTTTAATCCGGCTTTTGCTTTCATCACCATAATTCCACCTTCTTGTTCTTGTAATGATTCAATCTCTCAATTTTCTCGATCCCTCGGCTCACGATTTGCTCTCTCGGCGGTGAAACTTCGGGTGATATTGCAAAGACCATTTTTCCTCAATCTCGGATGAGAAATGAACGATGGTTCCTCCGTATGTTAGGTAGTAGGTTGGGATGGTTACCGCCACTGGTTGCTTCGATAAGGGCTAACCTAATGGCAGCCCCTTAACCATTACCCGGACTGCGTGATAGTGTTCCTCCCAAAAGAGCTGCCCCTTAACCATTACTCGGACTCGGATAATGTTCACCACGAAATGACAAAATTGCCCTTATTGCTTATGAGTTCTTGTTTTGCCCATAACTTCTTCATACGAACTTAATGACTCCGTTCTTTCGCCATTGTCTTCATCTTCTCGTCCTCTACACAATGAAAAGTAGAAATCTTGCATTTGAACCGAGCCCTATTGAATATAAGAGAAGTAACTTGAATGGTACCAAAGACCAATGTTCAAGGATCAATCAATTTCAATCAACAACCAAAGGTTGGATTTCCTAATTGATCGATACAACGCACAACCTGTGATATTTCAATTATATAACAAAATATAATGCGTAAAAGAAATAACACAGACACCAGAATTTTGTTAATGAGGAAAACCGCAAATGCAGAAAACCCCCGGGACCTAGTCCAGCTTCGAACACCACACTGTATTAAGCCGCTATAGACACTAGCCTACTACCAATGAGCTTGTAGTTGCAGGATTTCCTACACTACACCCCTCATTAGATTCAACACAATTAATACATTTAAAGATGAATAACTATGAATTTGATTGATTATTTTCTTGAAATGTCTACAAAGAATGATAGAACGGAATTAAGGAAATTACAATCACTCTAGATTTTCTCTCTCCTAATGACTTGCTTAACAATTCAAAAGGACCTCTCCGACAACAGATTTACTCAACCCTTTATATAGGGTATTACATAGTGGATGACAGCTAAGCTGTCCTTTATTTTCGGGAATAACTCGCGAAGTGTCGCGAGTGTGTAAGTGTTCGTCCTCGCGACACTCTCAATCTTCGCCAGATTTTCACATCTTCCT
Source organism: Papaver armeniacum (assembly GCA_023531295.1). Classification (NCBI taxonomy): domain Eukaryota; kingdom Viridiplantae; phylum Streptophyta; class Magnoliopsida; order Ranunculales; family Papaveraceae; genus Papaver; species Papaver armeniacum. The sequence continues at coordinate 283,361 of JAJJWW010015148.1, forward strand.
CGTGTTCTAGCTATCGTCATCCATTACGTCATTTATTTTGCTTCCCTGTGACTCCTTCGCGGTGCTGTCGTTTATTATTCTCGCGAAGTATTGATGTTGCGATATTCTGATCCTACATCTTGCCTCTTTTTTCTTGAATATTGCTTGAAGAGCGATCTTTAAGAAAAAATTTGTTATTGCAGTAGTCTTTGATTTTTGTTGATGAAGGAACGAGCGAAAGAATATTGGACTTGAAAAGTACGTACTTGCCTCTATTCTTTTGCGAAGTTCCGAAGCTTTGAAAAGTAATTTTAAAAGTATCATCCCGAAGTATACGAAGTATGAAGTATTCTTGAAGAAATATGAGAAGTACTTGATCCTCTAAATGTAAGAAGTATTGCAAATCCATCATGTGAAACATTCGTTCCATGTTCTTTGCCTCATGCTATGAGCTCATATTCTCGCAATCTCTTGTCGCCTTCTCGTAGGTTCACTCTATAATTTCGCAAGTTGTTCATACTTTCCTCGTGAATTATGCTGATATCATCTGCTATGTCATTCTTTTAGTGCTCTGCGAAGTCTTATTAGTCATAATTACGTCATGAGAATTAATATTTTGAAATGTCGCAACCATTTGTTTTCTATCCCTTCTTTTACCAGCAAGATTCCGTGAATTAAGGGATGACTGTTTACACGTATCTTAAATTTTACTTTTTACCGGCTCATCCGGTTACTCTCCTCTCATCTATTTAAAGAGGAGTTCCCTTTGGAAATTCTTCTCTTCTTTTACTTCACCTTCTTTATTGTCTGCAATTTTTCTCTGTCGTTTTCCTTCATCGTCTTCTTCATCGTCTTCCTGCTATAATTCTTCTGCTACTGTTTCCATGGCATCAAGGTCTGTTGATTTTATTAACTTTGATTATTTCACGATTGATTTCTCTTATTGTAATCTTTTATTTGTATATTGTAATCTTCAACAATATTGTTGCCTCTGTTTCTTATCTTCATGCGTATGCGAAGGTTGACGCTGAAGAAACTGAAGCTGCGAAGGTTAAAGGCAAGGATAAAATCATTTCTGGCAAGGACAAATCTTCTGGTCCATCTTCTAAAAAACGGAAAACTCATCCCTCTTCTCATTGTAGTTCTCAAACCAATGAGAGCTCTGATAAGGATGAGAATGAGATTGGTACTTCCTCCGCGAAAGAGAATCACTCAACTATTTCTGCTATGGTGCAATTATCTAGTGTTTTCTCCGATTCCATGCAAGGATTGGGAGATGATCATTTATCTGCAACTTGCGATGCTCTCGCTAAAATTTGTGATGCCCCGCTGTTAGAGGATAATGAATCTTTTCGCGGAGTTTCCCGAATATTGACTTCCAGTCACTTAAATGCTCTCAATGCTTTGGTATGTTCATATTCCTTTGTTTCTCTGTAATTTCGATTATAAGCTTTATCTTAACTATTTCTTTACTTTCTTTTATAGTCTGGGAGAGCTTCTTTTGTTGTTGCCTCAGATCTCGAGAAAAGACGCGACAACCTTGAAAATAAAAATCTTCAACTCAAAGAGAAGATCCAAGAACTAGAAACTGAAGTTGCGTCATCTCGTAGGAAGGATGAAAGAATTCAACAGTTGGAAACTGAGTCTACTTCTCAAAAGAATAAAGTATCTACTCTTCAAAGTGCGAATCAACAACTTTATGGTACAAATTTTTACTCTTCAAATCGTCTTTATTTTGTCATCTACTTTTCTTTGCCTGATTTATTATTTTCGCAGACATATATAACCTCTCTGAAGAAGCCATTCTTCTCCATTCATTTCCGAGCCTATGGACAATGATGCTCTTCTCACTCACCTCAACGAATCTTTAAGTAGTTCGTCAAACAAAATTGATTCCCTTCCATTAAATGAACTTCAAACCAAATACCGTCTTTTAGAGATTGAGCATAGATCTAGTTTAGGTTTAGCCAATCGATTTAAACAAATGTATATTGATTCCCATAAGAAAACCAAAACTTTAAGGAAGAAAATTAGTGGTCTCATAGATGACAAAGACCGCATTGCTAATAAAGGTGCTCAAGCGTTAGCAAAATTTCAAAAATCTCTTCTCGAAGTACAATTTGAACGAGATGAATCTCTTCGTCAGAATGCAATACTTAATGAGCGAGAAGATCAAATTCGTTCGCTTCTTGTTATAAATAACAATGATGAATTTGCTTGGGCTGCGAAGGTTCAAGATAATGCCAGGAATAACTTAGGTGTTGATGTTAGTCTTCATATGCCTTGGTTAAAGATATGATATCTGACAGAGAAGGTTGTTTATTATACTTTACTGCTCCTTACTTCTGTAGTATTGTTATTGAATTGTTAACTCATTGTCATATGTTTTGCAGAATCCGAGAAAAGATTTCAAACAAGGATTGAAGAACTTGAGTCTGAAAAAGAACAACTCGCACAAGACTTTTCTCTTCGCAACAACAAGTATTCTAAGTTGAAGAAACAATCGCAAGCTACTGATGGCGAATTTCAACAACTATGCTGTTCGCTTTCGCAATCAAACTATTGAGACAGTTTGCAATGACCACAAGATTCCTCTTAGTTCATACCCTTGTCTTCTTGATAATATTCCTGAAGATATGCCTTTCTCGACGTTTCGATAGCAAAGCTAGTGAAGAAGAGTCAGCGAGAAGAAGGATGAAATCGAAGAATCGATAAAGAAGAAGAATCTTCCAAGAAATAACTTCCTTTTCTTCTTTCATTTCTTGTAATATACGTATATATATCCTTTTAATCTTCTATTTCTATAAACTTTCATTGTAAATTTCTTGGATTACTCAATATGAATTCAACCTTTGTTTTCTTTACTTGCGCATACTAATCAAGCAATTCTTCTTTGTAGTACATTATCATTTATTTTCTTGTTTCCTTTATGCATAAATCTATCATATGAAAATGAATAACAAAATTTCATCACATGCATTCCCATACTTGCCTCTGTTATTCATTTGCAAATAAGAGATTTATTTTGAAGTTCATCATCGCGACAAGATCGCAGGATATCATCATAAATGAAGAAATTTATTGATCTTGCCTTAACATTTCTTGTGCGGTCTTATTTTGCCTTCCTAATTAAAGGTCTTATTTCGCCACCCCTCGTTGCGACAAAATCGCAGGAAGTCTTTACATTTTCATGTAATGACCCATTGACCTTGTCTTATCATTTCTTAAGTATTTTTGCCTCTGCAGGATATTTTATTTGCGACAATATGATAGGTTTAAACACTCTTGCGAATGTAAAATCCCATGACATTGCCGTCTTCGCGACGAAATCGCAGGACGTCTTTACATTTTCATGTAAAAACCCATTGATCTCGCCTTATCCTTGCGTTAGTATTATTGCCTCTACGGGATCATCGCACAAATATGACAAGCCTAAATTTTCTTGCGAAAATAAAGTCTCATGACATTTGCGTCTTTTGACACTTATCAGCTCCCTAATGGAGGGTGCCGCCCTTATCTTCTCCCTGGTTGCCCCTTCAAGGAGGCGTACATCGGCCATACAAGACTAGCTCCTCCCATCCGGTCTTAACAACAACCAGTTGTTTTCGCAGCCTCTTATCCCTTATACCTATATGGTTTATGGTTACGAGACTGCACCCTAAGTGGAGTTTTCTTCGGGCCGAGTGCGAAAAGATATACCAAGACTTGCCAAGAATGGCCAAGACACTTCAAATGCCCCAGGCACTCTTGGCTCAACCGTGTACCCGGCGCCTTGAGCATACACTGACTCCTTGGAAGAGACCCTCGGGCGTCCAACCAGGGTATAACCATATATATATAGTTGGAAATCCAAGGTATCTCCCCCGGATAGGCTTTCATGGGCCCCAAGTTTCCATGACTCAGGTTCCAGGAGCGGTGTAACCTTTTCACTGAGCCATGTCAAGAGATACCCCCTTATATGACGCACTTTAGGTCTTACATTTGCCTCTTGCGAAATATCATTCGCGAACTAAGGTGTACGCCATAAAGGTTCGTCCCATTCACTCACTCTTTCATTTTTGTTAATTCATTCAATCATTCATTTTGTTTGCGAAACTATCGCGCAATCTTACATTGTTTATTCATTTTTGTTTTTCAATTTTTCAATCAAATTGTCATACATTCTTGATGGCGAGATCCTCGCATATTTCTTCTTCAATTATTTTTTCTTCCTCTTACCCTTAACAAGCTTTTGTTATTGCCTTTTGATGATTACTCACTTCTTACACTTTTTGCTCTGCTACTCTCTGCCTCTGCACCATTCAAAATAAATTTTTAGCTTTCGATCCAACTTCTATTACGAATGTTTCTTTTCCCTTTGTTGAATTTGTTCTGTGCATTTCTGGCGGTGGTGGTAATGGCTGAACCTTCTCTTCACTTTTTAGAAAATGACTTAGCTTTCCTTGGTCAATCATTCTGAGGATGATTCTTTTTATATTTCTGCGGTCATTTGTTAAGTGTCCATGAAAACGGTGGTAAGAACAGAACTCGTGACTTCTATCACTTGGTGGTGGCTCATTCCCCATGTTCCATGGCGCAGGTATGTTTTCCATCAAGAGTATAGCTTCCCATATTTTTCAACACTAGCATTTAATGGTGGCATTTTGATTTCTTCCCATACTATTCTGTGACGTCGCTGCCCTCCATGATAATTCTGCCTTTGACTTCCATAAGTTTCTTGCGGATGATCAAGTCTTTGAATTTTGTTATTGCCACCACGGTTATAGTAGTTCCTTTCTCTCTCAAATTCTTCTTGATCACGGCTTCCCATGGATACTATCTTTGGCTGTCCATCATCTGTTATCCTTTCTTGTTGACCTTGCGAAGTACTCGCCACCGTGTTTATCAATTTGGGTAATAAACTTGCATTCGCAGCATTTGAACTTGTATTCGCAATTGGATATGATTCCATCTCATTTTGCCTTTCCTCTAAAGCAATATACTCCTCTTGAAGTTCTCACAGCTCCGTCATCGTGATTGTATTCTTGACTCTAAAAATTTGAATATATAGCAAATTGGTTACGAACATAGCGTTTATAAATGATAAAATGAGATATCTTTCATCCACTCTTCCAGCCATCTCGCTACACATCGTCTTCCATCTCACAGTTAGGTGTCTTAAACTTTCGCCAACTCTTTGTTTCAGCCCAAATACATCTTCAATTCCTGGTCGCGAGGAGTTGTTACTTATGTATGCCCCTAAGAATATAGCTTGTAGATGGTTGAATGACGTGATGGTGTTTCTTGGTAAACCTTCAAACCACTTGATTGCTTCTCTGTTAAACTTGATGCGAAATATTTGCACAATATAGCGTCATGATTTTCCCATTGTAACATACATCTTACATACGCTTTGATGTGTTGGATTGCGCAAGTTGTTCCATCAAAAATGCTGGTTAATGCGGGTAAATTGCACTTTGGGGGTATTCCTCCTAACTGCACCTCTAGTGTAAAGGGATTTTTTCGCAGCTTCTTCGATTGCCTCATCCAATTGTCTTCTTCCTCCTCCTCTTCTATTGTTCAACATTCCTCTCATTTCTGCCAACTCTTTTAAGATTTGTTCGTTTACATCAGGGTTCGAATTTATTGGTCTTTTTAGTTCCGTTTCTCTCCTTCTTCGTTCATGTCTATCTTGATTTTCTTGTTCAGCATTTTCTCCTCTTCTTTCTCTGCGACTTTCTTCTCCATCTTGTTCTCGGATTCGCACACCATTGTATCCATCATTTTCTCTTCTTGGTTGTCTATCATCTCTCCTTTGTATTCTTTCATACTCTTCATTGATATTCCCATTGTTGCGATTTTGCTCGCGCCTTCTTTCTCGATTGTCATGATTATTCTGCCGGATTGCTTCCTCCAATTCTCGTTCTTCCATTTCTACTCTTAATCTTTCCCTTTCGCGAGCTAGACGCGCTTGTTCAACATAATGCCTTTCGATGTCATCTTCAATCTCCTTTTGTTTCCTCTGTGTTTCTCTTCCATGCAGTATTCTTCTTCCTTCTTCCGGATTTTCTTCATCAATTGGATTATTCTGCTGCCTATTTCCTTGATTTCCATTATTTTGGTCACCCTGCAAAATCTCTGGACGCGGAATACACACCATTTCCCTTCTTTCGCAATATCCTTCACCGAGATTTAGCTCTCTTTCTAAATTTTCTTCATTAGCATTTTCTACAGGTAACATTCTCCTTCTATCATCTCTAACCGATCCTGGTCTTGACCTGGTATTACTTCTCGACCTCCTATTCTGCAACCTCATATTTTCCATTCTTAACTCATGGTTTTGCCTTGTTAAATTTGCGCGTTCTTCCGCTTCTAATCGTCTTTCTTCATGTATTGTTTGTCTCAACGTTTCTAATGCTACGATTTCTTCATTTCTATGAGTTGTTTCTCCCATTTCTTCTCGATTTCTCTCCTCTTGTTCATTATTTATCAATTGTTGCACTTCTTCTCTTTCTTCCACAGAATCTGATCTCCATGTATGCACGCTCACCCTATCATAATCTATTACTCTATTCGGTGCTGGTTGAATTGGTGGTTGAATTGGACCTTCTTCTCTATCTCTTGCGTTTATTCTTGATGGTTCACCTACTTCATTTCTCCTTTCTCCAGCTAATCTCCCACTTCTCCTCACAATTCTTTGGTTGTTCTGATGCATTCCTTCTTCTAGCCATTTCTCAATTTTAGTAAATTGTTTGAAAATTATTCAAAATTTCTTTCTCGTTACTCCTGATTCTTTCAATTCACAAGATTAATCTTCTACTCAGTCCCTGTTTCTAGCGCATATGTAGTTGCAGGATTTCCTACACTACACCCCTCATTAGATTCAACACAATTAATACATTTAAAGATGAATAACTATGAATTTGATTGATTATTTTCTTGAAATGTCTACAAAGAATGATAGAACAGAATTAAGGAAATTACAATCACTCTAGATTTTCTCTCTCCTAATGACTTGCTTAACAATTCAAAAGGACCTCTCCGACAACAGATTTGCTCAACCCTTTATATAGGGTATTACATAGTGGATGACAGCTAAGCTGTCCTTTATTTTCGGGAATAACTCGCGAAGTGTCGCGAGTGTGTAAGTGTTCGTCCTCGCGACACTCTCAATCTTCGCCAGATTTTCACATCTTCCTCGTGTTCTAGCTATCGTCATCCATTACGTCATTTATTTTGCTTCCCTGCGACTCCTTCGCGGTGCTGTCGTTTATTATTCTCGCGAAGTATTGATGTTGCGATATTCTGATCCTACAGAGCTTCAGACTAGATTGTAGTTGAACCCTAATCAATCTCACACTAATTCAAGGTATGGTTGCGTTCCTTACGTTTCTGATCCCAGCAGGATACTACGTACTTGATTCCATTAGATGATCTCACCCACAACCAAGAGTTGCTACGACCCAAAGTCGTAGACTTGATAAACAAATCTGTCTCACACAGAAAAGTTTATTGGAATAGATAAATCTGTCTCCCACAGAAATACCTATGAGTTTTTGTTCCGTCTTTTGATAAATCAAGGTGAACAGGAACCAATTGATAAACAGGTCTTATATTCCCGAAGAACAACCTAGTATTATCAATCACCTCACAATAATCTTAATCGACTAGCGAAACAAGATATTGTGGAATCACAAACGATGAGACGAAGGTGTTTGTGATTACTTTTCTATCTTGCCTATCGGAGATATAAATCTCAAGCCAATTTTACAATTGTACTCAACACGATAGAAACAACAAGATCAGATCACGCAACTACAGAAAAAATAGTTGGGCCTGGATTCACAATCCCAATGAAGTCTTCAAGTCCGTTAACCTGCAGGGTCTCGTGAGAAACCTAAGGTTAAAGGAGAATCGACTCTAGATTATGCAACTAGTAACACACATAAGTGTGGGGATTAGGTTTCCCAGTTGCTAGAGTTCTCCTTTATATAGTTTTAAAATCAGGGTTTGGAATCTAAGTTACCCTGGTAACAAAGCATTCAATATTCACCGTTAGATGAAAAACCTGATTCAACCAAGCTAATATCTTTCAACCGTTAGATCAAACTTAGCTTGTTACACACAAATGAAATGTACCCTCATTTGGGTTTATGTAACCGTACCTAAACGTGTACACCATGTTGGCTCACCAATAGTTAACCAAAGTTAGCCATATGATTACTCTCATATCAACCTTATTCATCTTAACCATAACTAATTCAAATGACTCAAATGAAACTAGTCAAAGAGTTGTTCAATTACTATATTCTCATAGAAGTATACAAGAACACAATTGAAGCAAAATCGGTTTGATTCTCTCGAATCAATTCATGAACATTATAGCCACGGGTTGCAAAGATTGCATTCCTTATTTTATAAATGTTTAAGTTCATGAACATAACCGATTTTAGAACTTTAACTTTCAAGTATGCAAACGGGTACGCATAGTTGAAATACCCGGACCAAGATTGGGTTTCACCAGTACGCAAACGGGTACGCGTACTTCCAATCCCAACAGAAAATTCGGACATGAACCTTACGCCAGTACGCGAACGTGTACGCATACTTAGGTTCCCGGATTTCTCAAGCCAACAGGTACACGTACGTGTACGCATACTATGGTTCCCGTACATGGATTACATATGTGCAAGAGTACACAACATGTCATATCCAATAATGGTTAAGTGTTCTAAACTCTTATTTCAATCATTGAAGCTTTCTTAGAGGATGACAATAGCCGTTTTCACACACTATTAGCATCAAAGCAATTTTCAATTTATTAAAATAATCATAACGAAACATTCCAAGTCTACACCAAATGATTGTATCACACAAACCATGTAAGATGTTACTCGGAAATTTTCACATGATCATCTTTTGACTTGCGTCAAGAATATAAGATGAACTTGGTCGAAGCGAAAGCATGCCAACACATATTCCGAGAAATATGTAAGCGAGTTAAACTCAGCTCGAAATCTCAAATGTGTTTAATAGAAAACTATATCGTAATATGACTTATGTCTCAATATAGGAAATAGAGTAGAAATAGACTTTCCAAGTGATAAATGAGTTTCAGTCTCCACATACCTTTTGTTGATGAAGTTCCACAAGCTCTCCTTAGTAGTTCTTCGTCTTCAAATGATGAACGCCGTGAAGTCTAAGGCTCAACTACACAATCTATGTCCTAGTCCGAGACATCTATAAGTAGACTAGAAATCAAGACTTATAGTTTTGATCACTAACATTGAAAAACATGCTTGAGATAGCAACGCATGCGAGTTTGACCGAGCAGTGCTCTAACACTTTTGACATATATGGGACAATCATAGTTCACGGACGCGAACAGACATATCCCATAACAGTTTTTGCAATATATAAAACCAATAAAGATTAATACTGCAAAATCATCTTCCAAATAAACTTTAGAATTTAAATAAATAAATCTAAAAATATTGCAAGATGAAAATCGTTGGCAATAGCAATGTGTAATCATAATATAGGCTATTTCAAACCCTAGTTATCCTTCTTAAAACACAAGAACAAATTCTCATAAGAAGTTTCCTAGACATTAAGAAATATAAATCCTAAGTAGAACGCAACCGAAGGTCTTCAGACATAAACAACAAACAGAGATCGAACACAAACAAGTGCATCAATTTTTTTCTTCAGTTTGTTTTTCAGAAATTCAAGATTTTTTGTTGCAATTTCAAGTTGTTTACGTACAACCCCAAAATCTTGAAGAATATTTCCCACCAATTGAGATGACATCTGAACTGGAAGTTTGTTTTCATGATCAACGGCATGATAGCAGGTTATGAAAACAGGGTTCTCGTGAAACTCAATAACCTTGCCCTCTTCAACTTTGTCTTCCTTTTTGCATCCATCCATTGTGCACACCATAAAAAAATTCAAGATAATTCTTGAAGTTACGGAACGTGTATAAATTAGGAGAAGAAGAAAAACACGATACATATATATGAGTGATTCATATGGAAACCCTAAGGTTACTCGTTTACGTTCGGTAAGGGTCGGGTGCACAAACGTCCGTGGTTATGAGCCAGACTCAAAAATCAAGAAGCCAATGGAGCCTATTTTAAAAGTATGTTTTGATAAAAACACATTCTAATGACAGAACAACTTAGCTCAGAAGTAAGCACAGGGTAATTGTTGAAATCAACAAATCAACTGTCATTAGGAAGAAAAACGAGGGTTTTCAAGGTAAACAACAAAGAGAATATTCTCAAGAGTTATTGATCAAATATATTACATTATGTAATAATTAACCGGAGCAAAGTTCAACAGTAAAGATGATAATTTTATTCTAAAACCGAAAAATAGATACAACAAAGACCACTTTGTCAAGAAGAAGAGCTTCTTGAGAATTATGAGCATCCTCACACGGTCTCAAAAAGGATGATCACTTGTAAGAAGTCAAGTTGTAATTTGACGAGCATATAGATCATCAAGGATATTGACATTTTCCATTTTTATTTCTTGAAAATCTTTAGAAAAGTCAATAGAGTTAGTCTCAAGAGAATTAACAAGAGGAGTACAAGAGATACCTGAAGTTGCTGCCTTCCTTGCCTCCTTAATGCTGCGCTTGAGTCTGGTCTTTAGGTCCGAAACACGATTATTTATATGATATACTCAGGAACGATTGACGCTTTTGATCCAAAACTTCCTTTAGTCACGGAAGAAAAGTTTGAAGAAGTTTTCTTGCTCATTGGATCAACAAGGCAGTCATTTGTCCGTATAACATAATTCTTTTTACAAATGTAGAAAGCCTTTGTGTTATCTTTACAAGCAAGACTTGGCTCATTACAACACTTTTCTTGTCTGAGAGTTGAACAATTAAGACCAGTAATATGAGAAACCGGTTTGATTACTTACTTATACATCCAGATAAGAATGTTATGAAGTTTTTCATTCCTTAAGCGAAAACGACATATCCTCTCAAGATGACCTTTGTTTCCGCAATAATAATATTTGTATCGAGAGTTATTAACTTTTCTCATATGACTAGTTTTAGGAAGGAGACAACCTTTGTTTGTTAAAACTTCTGTTGCCGAAGGTAAAATTTCACTCTTGCCATTAGTGGAACTATTTTGCTGGAGGTTGTCATTAGCGCAAACAAAATTAATCATACCACAGCTTGGAGCGTTTATTCCTTCATAGCCCAAACCTCGTGTATCACGATGTTTTTTGCATGCTCCCAGCATAGTGGATAATTTCTTCGATCTAGCATTGAACTTTTTCAAATTCTCCACCAGTGATTTGACTATATCAAGAGTAGTTTTTAGGTCAGTCTCTAATTGTTTTTCTTTAGCGAGAAAAAGGATTTCTCTGTCACTAAAACAATTTTGTTGAGAGTCATATATTGCTTCAGATTCAACAAGTTCTTCTTTCAACTTAAAGATATTTCGACGAAGATTTTCACATTCAAAATTGTTTGAACGCACATCTTCTTCTCGGTCTTTAAGAAGGGATTGTAAGAGTTTATATCCACAATCATTACCTTTAAAGAGCTTTCTCATTTTCTTGTTTTCTAGACAGAGAGGAGTCAGAAACTCAACCACACAAGATGTTGACTTCTTTTTCTTTATGAGATGGTCAAAAAGCTTGATATGTTGAGAGACTTCCTCATTAACATCGTATTCATCGTCTAAATCACTTTAATCTGAAAGATCATCCAACTGTTCATCTAGGTGCGTTTCCCAGTTATACACATTTTCCAACCATGGAGAGGATGGGGAAGATTTCTCAGGAGAAGCAGAGCTTTGAACCAAGTCAAAACGTTTCTGGACTGGTGATGCGTTGTTTGAGATAGCACTACTGCCCATAGAGTCAGATTGCTACAAACACAGACTTATGAGGTCTTAAACGTGTTTGCCTGCTCTAATGCCAATTGAAAAAGCAGGGGTCTAACAACCACACCCAATATTTCGTTTAGGCAATATGTATGGACAAGCTCCAATATATTTCCAAGAGAATCAATTAGACAGTCAGACTCAATCAAGGAAAATACATCCAAGAGTTATATCTCAATTTCTCAAATCAATATGCAATCGAACAGATAGAAATCTGTGAGCCGGATTAATATGAGAAATAACTTGGATGGTACCAAAGACTAATATCCAAGCGCCAATCAATTTCAATCAAAAACCAAAGGTTAGATTCACCAATTGATTGAACTATGCACAACCAGTGATATTTCAATTTTATAGAAAATATAATGCGGAAAAGAACTAACACAGACACCAGAAATTTGTTAACGAGGAAATCGCAAATGCAGAAAAACGTCGGGACCTAGTCTAGATTTGAAAACCACACTGTATTAAGGCGATATAGATTCTAGCCTACTACAAGTTAACTTTGGACTGGAATGTAATTGAGCCCTAACCAATCTCATACTGATTAAGGTACAGTCGCGTTCCTTACGCCTCTTGAACCACGTCGGATTCTGCGCACTTGATTCCCTTAGCTGATCTCACCCACAACTAAGAGTTGCTACGACCCAAAGTCGAAGACTTGATAAACAAATCTTTCTCACATAGAAAAGTCTATTGAATAAATAAATCTGTCTCCTACAGAAAAACTACGAGTTTTTTGTTCTGTCTTTTGATAAATCAAGGTGAACAGGAACAAATTGATACACCAGACTAATATTCCCGAAGAACAACCTAGTAATATAAATCACCTCACAATAATCTTAATCGTATGGTAGCGAAACAAAAATATTGCGGAATCACAAACGATGAGACTAAGATGTTTGTGACTACTTTTTATCTTACCTATCAGAGATTAAATATCGAGCAAATCTTAGAGAAGATAGTACTCAATACGATAAAACAAAATAAGATCAGAACACGCAACTACAGAGAAAATAGTTGGGTCTGGCTTCAAAATCTCAATGAAGTCTTTAAGTCGTTAACCTATAATGGTTTTTTAGGAAAAACCTAGGTTAAAGGAGAATTGACTCTAGTTGCAACTAGTATCACACATGAGGTGTGGGGATTAGGTTTCCCAGTTGCTAGAGTTCTCCATTATATAGTCTTCAAATCAGGGTTTGCAATCAATGCTACCTTGGTAACAATGCATTCAATATTCACCGTTAGATGAAAACCTGATTAGAGTCAAGTTAATATCTTTGAACCGTTAGATCGAACTTAGCTTGTTATACACAAATGAAATGTGACTTCATTTAGATATGGGTAACCGTACCTAAACGTGTATACATGGTTGGCTCAACAATAGTTAACCGAAGTTAGCCGTATGAACACTTTCATATCAGCCTTGTTCATCTTAATCACAATTAGTTCAAATGACTCAAATGAAACTAGTTTTAGAGTTGTTCAATTGTTTATGTTCTCATAGAAGTATAAAAGACACAATTGAAGCAAAATCGATTTTGATTCACTCGAATCAATTCATGAACATTATAGCCATGGTTTGCAAAAGATTACATTCCTTAATATATAAATGTATGGTGCGTTGATCTGACAATGTGCGGTGTAGATTGGGTGGATTGTTAGGACACACACGACGGACGTCCCTCATTGTTTAGAAAAGTTGTTATATTAATTTCGTGCATTTATTGTGAAAATCCAGAAAATAAAGAAAACTACTATATTAATTTCGGACATTTATGATTAAAAAAAAAAATCAATTCAACATATTTATGGAATAAAATAATATAATTTATATTTTTTGAATCTTTTATAATTTTATGTATTTATTATGGAAAATCCAGAAAATAAAAAGATATATATTATATTAATTCTTACATTTATGAATAAAAAAAAATCAATTCAACATATTTATGGAATAAAATTATGAGATTTATATTATTTGAATCTCTTATAATTTCATGTAGTTATTATAAAAAAATCCAGAAAATAAAAAAAAACTAGATTTCGTACATTTATGACTAAAAAAAAAAAAATCAATTCAACATATTTATGGAATAAAATAATAAGATTTATAATTTTAGAATCTTTTGTAAGGAAAAAAAAATCTAGAAATGACTATATTATAAAAACTCCAGAAAATAAAAAAAAAAACTACTCCCTCCGTCCTAAATTAAGAGTCCGCTTTGACTAAGTCAAGATATTAAGGAAATCCTATAAATTGTCATGACTAGCCCTTGACTAGCCTATTTAATGTTGTATTATTACCAAAACTAAATTATTAGTGTTAAAATAAGTAGAAGTTTATTAGGAATTTTATAACTATTAATAAATGTTTTTATTTTAAAAAAAGGAATGACAATTAATACAAAGATATTGAGTAAGTTTTTTTCCATAAATATGGTGATATTATTTAAGATTTGGATATTAAAAATAATTATATGATTATAAAATAAAGGGTATATTTGATAGTTTAAGGGAAAAGTATGTCTATAAACAGAGCGGACAGATAAAAATGGACGTACCAAAGTAGAAATTAGGACAGATAAAAACAGACAGAGGGAGTACTTTATTATTTTCGTACATTAATGACTGTAATAAAAAAAATCAATCCAATATATTATATATTTATGGAATAAAATAATAAGATGTATATTTTTTGAATTTTTTATAAGGAAAAAAGTCTATAAATAAATATATTAATTTTTAATATTAATGATGATAAACATCTAAAAAATCCCCTTAAAAAAAGAAAAACTAACAACATCTAACATTGTTTGTTAATTCTAAAAATAATATACTCTCCTTTATAAAAACGCTTGAGCACAAATCCAAGCCTCAAATTTATTTTTTGCGAAATTATTTTTACTTCCGTGGTTTTATTAATTCTTTTTCTTTTGTTGGTTTTTTTGCAACTTAGGGTTTTGATGTCTACTCATTTTTGTTATTTGTTTTGCATTGCATGTCGCTGTGTACCAGCGAATATGGAATCGGTTGGCAATCAACAGTTGCGGCAATGGGAGCTCATGCGTGAATACTGATATCAGGGGTAATGAAATTAATCTTGATATTTTTGCTTAGTTTTCCATAGGTTTTCTTCTATTTTAATCCTCATATTTCACTTCTTTTTATAGGTATAAATAGAACACGCAATTGGGGGATATAGAAACTAATTGGGGGATATGAATTACTTCCCCCAACCCATGGTGTGTGCTAAGGGGTGACTTTCGGGGGCGAAAATACTAAAATACCCTTCCCACAAAATAAAAATCAAAAACTTAAAATCAAAAAAACAAAATCATATCCCCCATTTCCATCTCCACTTCTTATTAATCTTATTTAGGGGTGGAGCTTTGAAACCCAAATATTTCCCATTCCCTTTCAAATTCTAAACTCTCTCCCCACTCTATATCAAATTCTCTTCTCCTCACTTTGGAAACCAAATTTTTTTTTATTCGGAAGTGATGAAGATCATGCTGAAAGTGATGATGACCTTTCAAATTCTAAACTCTCCCCACTCTATATCAAATTCTCTTCTCCTCACTTTGGAAACCAATTTTTTTTTATTCGGAAGTGATGAAGATCATGCTGAAAGTGATGATGACCATGCCGGAATTGATGATGACCATGCCGATATCATGATACCGGCATAGTCTTCATATCAACTGACCATGCCGGCAGTGGACTGATTAATACCAGAAAAAATTCAAAACGGAAGTGATGAAGACCATGCCGGAATTGATGAAGACCATATGCCGGAACATGATACCGTCATGCTCGAGAATTTCCTATCAATGCCGATGGTCAAGTGAAAAAAATCAACATTCGGATACTTTTCATCCTGTTCCGGCATAGAATTTAAGCAAAATACTATGCCGGAACATGTACCGGCATGCTCGAAAACTAGATTACCATGCCGGTACTTGTTCAAAACCAGAAAAAAATCAACATTCTGAAGATCAAAACCAGATAGTGGCAAACAATTTATGAACATTTCCAAAAATTGCCCGCATGGGTTTTTGGTTGAATACCATGCCAGGCACCAAGCTTTTTCAATGCAACAATGGTGGATTCAAAGAAAAAAATCAATTTTTCAACCTCTTATTAGCGGTAATTCTCTCATCACAATCATCTTCCATTTTCAAAAAAAGAAATTCCTCTCAAATATTAGTTTCCCTCCTTCTACTCTCACCCAAACACAAATAAAAATACACACTAATCTATCCCCCAAATACTTATGATTTTTACTAATTATTATTAACCACTAAACCTAATTAGTGAGGGGTAAATTAGGAATTAAAAAAATAATTACATAAGGGGTGACCAAGAATTGCTATTGGGACTCCTATTTTGTCTTGTAGCTATATCCCCCAATTAGTTTTCATATCCCCCAATTAATCATTCTATAAATATCCTGGTCAAATTGGGGTATACCCAATAAGACAAAATAGGGTCATTTTGAAATAAAAGAAGCCACGCCTTAGCCATATATTTTTCTAAATGGCTAATATACCCTTGTTTAATTAACACTAAAAAAATATGATTAGCTTAATTAATTGAGTTTAGATTGATTAATTGAGTAGATTAAAACTTATGAAATGAAATTTTGTTTTTGATTGAACTTATTTGGGAAGATTTTTGAGGAAAAAAAAAATTGTTTTGAGAAAATCTTTTGCAACGGAAATGAAAGCACACTACCCAAACACTTCTAAAAAGGGGATTGCAAAGTTGTTGTATGAAATCATACTCAAAATTAGATCAGAAATCAACACTTTCGGTTCGAAACTATGAAAAGCGCGGCAGGTCGACGGATGAAGAACATGCCGACTATATCTGGCCGGCAAGGTCTGCGGATGAAGAACATGCCGACAACTTACGGCCGACAAGGTCGGTGAATGAAGAAAATGCCGACTTTATTATTTTTGACACACAGGAGACTGTTGTAAATGCTTCACTAGTCGGCGTCTTATTGATTTCTTATCTTGTCGGCTACCTTATAGTCGGCAAGGTCGATAAAAAAATACCCTGCCGACTATAGGATTTTTGACATACAGAAAGGTGTTACAAATGCATGATTAGTAGGCAATGTATTAATTTCATAACCTGCCGACTAAACTATAGTCGGCAAGGTATAAGGATGAATATCGTGCCGACTAAAATATAGTCGTCAGGGGTATAAGGTTGAATACCGTGCCGACCCTGTAACTACTGATTTCAGAGATTAAAAGTCGGCACGGTATTCAACCTTATACCCTGCCGGCTATATTTTAGTCGGCAAGGTCGACAAAAAAAACCTTGCCGACTTTCTATCCGTTTTGATTCTTCGTTTTTTTTTTTTTTTTTTTTTTTTTATCTCATCATGTATAGTTAGAGTTTCATGTTTGATCTCATCATGGGTTTGAGTTTAGACATCACTTAGAGTCTTCTTTTCGCCGGTAGAATCAACCATTTTTTTGGAAAATCAATGTTGAAGATTTTCGGTTGATGGAAGAAATGGAAGAAGATGAAGGGGAAGAGCAGAGAGATTAGAGAAGAGAGATTAGGGAAGATTAAGAGTTTTTTAGTTTTTAATTTTAGGGTTTAATTTTAAGTTTATTAGTTCAAGGGTATTGAAGTAAAATCACCCTATTTTATCTTATTGGGTATACCCCAATTAATCTGGGTATACCCCAATCAAGCTAGGATAAATATTAGAGTTCTTTTTTTTTAAATGGAACAACGACATGCAAATAAAAAACAAAATTTTTTTTTTTTATTAGAGCTCAAGAGTTTTGCCGAAATTAGGATAGCCGCCTTCAGGGACATGATTTGGCTTGGACGTCCGTGTTAGAGCACCAGCACGTAATCCTTTGAGATTAATACCCTTTTATGGTCGGATGTGTACTTATATGTCAATGGAATTGCGGGCATTAGCAAATGAGAGTTGGAGAGACTCCGCTTCCAAATATGATTGTTGCTGGGATTTTTCCTATTTCAAGCGCCCTTGCATAGTGCATTATGTTACAAAACCACCCAAAATCTCTTCCCCTTCCTTAAGTTTAGTCCCCTGTTAAATGAAGAAAATGAACTGGAAGAGGACATGGGTGGGTTTTCTATATCGACACATTTTTTATTTTTCTTGATAGTATTATTTTTGATTTTCTCTGCTTAGTTTTCTTTTGCCATAATTTCCTGGCATAGTTATGTTCTTTTGTCATGTTTTGTGGAAATTATCCATTGATTTGTTCCTCTGCTTTCTTCATTGCATTATTTATGATTCCATTTATGGACCACCAGTTGAACCAAACTGTTAATATTAGTTAATGGTATCGTAGGTACCTGTGTCACCGGACATACCGGTTCTTCCCTTGAATCCCTTCGTATGTTGTCATTTATACTCCCTCCGTCCCCAATATATAGGCGGAAAAGAGGATTTCTCTTAGAATAAGGCTTGGTTTGGTAATGCTTTTATTTTCTCAAAAGCACTTTCAAAAGCTATTTATGTCAATAATTTTTGAAATTAGTGTTTGGTAAAAAAAAATCAAAGTGCTTTTTATTGAAAGCACTTCCCAAATTCCTCAATTTTTAAAAGCTAGGGAGGAGGAGCTTCTAAAAGCTACAAAAGCATAAGCTGTGGTTTTATCATTGATTATGCAACGTCTATAACAAATGATGAAACTTATCTACTATTACTCCTCAAGTTGCTTTATTTTTATAAATATTGATCTCATAGTATCATCAATGTAATGTGGTATCGCAGGCCGCAGGGCACCAGGTTGGTGTTTTAGTTCCTCCACCCACAATTACAGTTAACCCTCCAATATGGCATCAGGTCACCTTTCAACTGTCGTTTAGGTTTTACATTTTATCCATGTTGCTTTATTTTTATAAATATTGATCTCATAGTATCATCAATGTAATGTGGTATCGCAGGCCGCAGGGCACCAGGTTGTTGTTTTAGTTCCTCCACCCACAATTACAGTTAACCCTCCAATTTGGCATCAGGTCACCTTTCCAGAGCCGGCCCTCCCCTTAAAGCAAGCAAAGCCTTGCTTGAGGCCACAGCAGAGAGGAGGCCACAAATTGAAAATAAAGTTGTAGGAAATATATACTAAGTTGGCCACTTAAGTATATTTCCAAGGATGAATGAGAATTGGGTTTAGTTGGAAGCATACGGGAAAAATCAGTTAGAGAAACTGACTAGTATGGTTCATGTTGTTAGGCAACAGTCATGACGGTTTGGTGAATAGATGTGTCCCAAGTAAAAGGTCACAAATGATTCACCAAACGTTGCCTTAGTTAAAATAAAAACCCATCTCTTTCTTCCGAAAAAGATACAGAAGAAGATATAGAAAACCAAAAAACTTTGAACTTTCTTTGTAATTTTCATTGAATACATTTCTTGTGTCCGTAAGAGAGTTTGTGCTACAAATTTCGCGTTCGCTGTTCGGTGTAATCGAAGTGCTGCGAAATACATCGAGGTATTGTTGAATGTTGGAGACATATGCCATTAAACTGTAACAGCATTCTATACAGGGCATCAATTGTCTTAAGCAAAGAGATTATTCGCCTCAATACACCCATTTGTTTGGTTACTGATTCCATTGTCAAGGTGCACATTTTCCATCTTTACTTGTCTAATTATTTTGTTTGATTTTGGAAACAATTTGGTTGTGATTTTGGGCTTTAGTGTACAAAATTGTGTTTCCATCTTTATAATTATTGTGCTAATTACGTTTAATAGTATATGAGATATAATCAAAAACCTAGGATTGCTAATTGTCCTGTCCTAATTAGTGTGCATACAGAGTGTTCGTCTTTATGCCAAGGAGGACTCATATTACTATTGTAACAATTGTTGAATTACTGTTTTGCATGATAGTACTAATGAACGATAACCAAGATTAGTATAAACTTCCAACAATCTTAAGACAATTGAATATTCTACTTTTGATAATCTTGGTTGACTTAGTAGTTTGGAATTCGTACAATTGACATCTTGGCCATATACTACAGATTAGCAGGTCTATAGTACGTTTCCATTTAATAAGTTCTGTGCTGTATTAGTGCTTTCATTGTTAGCATTAGTGTTTACCGGGGACTGTAGCTTTTCGAAATCCTAGTGGTTATACTGCACAGAACATTTAACTCACAGTAGTAGTCCTAATACTTGGATTAGGATAGTTGTTCAGGTTCTGTGTTACTCCTGTACAAGTATCTCATTAAATTCCATTTTGTTTTGACATTTATTTGGTTTGAGTACTTTCGACATTCGGGAATTTTGTAGTAGTTAATACTATACATTGTGTTTAGTAGCAACTGCAATTGTTGAGTTACAAAATTAAGTTACCAACGGTGTTGCTTGGTCCTGGACAATGTTGTACGGAAGAGATAACAATCCTAAAAAGGATGTTATGCCTAAAATAAGCAAGGTTGCTCCTTTGGCTTATGTCGTTGAGTCGAGCTCTATTTGGCATGAGAGATTGGGTCATGTCAATTATGGTTCTTTAAAGAAACTAATGAGCATGGAGTTGTTGCCCAAACTCGACATAGATTCAACTAAACGGTGTGAAGTTTGTGTTGAGGCTAAGTTCACAAAATCTCCTTTTCATGCAGTTGAAAGGGATACAGTATCAATGGGTTTAATTCATACTGACTTGTGTGATTTAAAGATGGTTCAAACCCGTGGTGGCAAAAATTATTTTGTCACATTTATAGATGACAATACACGTTATTGTCGTGTTTACTTATTAAGAAGTAAAAATGAAGCAGTTGATAAATTTCAACTCTATAAGAATGAAGTTGAGAATCAACTAAACAGAAAAATTAAAATTCTAAAAAGCGATAGGGGCACTGAGTATAAATCCACACTAGACGAGATTTGTGCACAGAATGGTATCATTCATCAAGTAACGCCTCCTTATTCGCCACAGTCAAACGGTATTGCCGAACGCAAAAACCGTACTTTAAAGGAGATGATGAATGCTCTTTTAATAAATGCTGGAGCACCCGACAACTTGTGGGGGGAGGCTGTACTTACATCAAACTACCTTTTAAATAAGGTACCCCACAAGAAAAAGTCAAAAACTCCGTATGAATTATGGAAAGGTTGGCAACCTTCATATAAATTCATGAAAGTGTGGGGGTGCCTGGCAAAGGTAGCAGTACATCGTCCTAAAAAGGTCAAGATAGGACCAAAAACAGTGGATTGTATTTTCATAGGGTACGCTGAGAATAGTAGTGCCTATAGATTTCTGGTTCATAAATAAGGAATTGAAGATATACATGTGAACACAGTTTTAGAGTCAAGGGATGCAGTATTCTTTGAAAATGTGTTTCCATGGAAGCCAGAAACTAACAATCCTCTCAAAAGGAAAAATGTTAGTGAAGATGAAAATACAAGTACTTCGCAATCACCCGATCAACAAGAACAAGAAATTGTTGAAGAACCTCGAAGAAGCAAAAGGGGTAGAATTGCTAAGTCTTTTGGCAAAGATTTTGTAACTTGTATGTTAGAGGATGAACCTCAAACATTTAAACAAGCTATGGCTACACTAGAAGGTCCATGCTGGAAAGAAGCCACTAATAGTGAAATCGAATCCATCATGCAAAACCACACATATGAGATAGTGGATTTACCTCCAGGTTGTAAACCTTTAGGTAATAAATGGGTTTTCAAACGAAAATTGAAAACCGATGGAACGATAGACAAGTATAAAGCAAGACTAGTTGTCAAGGGCTTTAGACAAAAGGAAGGTGTGGATTACTTCGACACATATTCTCATGTTACAAGGATTACATCCATTAGATTGCTTATTGCAATTGCGGCATTGTATAATCTAGATATACATCAAATGGATGTTAAAACCGCTTTCTTAAATGGAGATTTAGAAGAAGAAATCTACATGGAACAACCTGAAGGGTATGTGGTACCCGGAAAAGAAAAGAAAGTTTGTAAGTTGGTGAAATCGCTTTACGGGTTAAAGCAAGCACCAAAACAATGGCATATAAAGTTTGATAACACATTATTATCAAATGGGTTTAAAATCAATAAGTGTGACAAGTGTGTTTACACAAAAACAACACCTACAGGGTTTGTTATTATATGCCTATATGTAGATGACATGCTGATTATGGGAAATAATTCAGAAATTATAAAGTCTACAAAGAAGATGTTGTCTAGACATTTCGATATGAAAGATTTAGGCAAAGCAGACGTCATTCTTGGAACTAAAATTTCTAGAAATCCGGAAGGGATTAAATTATCTCAAGAACATTATGTTGAGAAAATTTTAGAGAAGTTTAATAAGAATGATGACAAAGTGGCTAGTACACCGTTAGACATGACTGCCCGTCTCTTCAAAAATGAAGGACATGTTGTTGATCAATTAGAGTACTCACGAGTAATTGGTAGTCTAATGTATCTAATGAGTTGTACTAGACCGGACATAGCATGTGCAGTGAGTAAATTGAGTAGATTTACAAGTAATCCTAATAAGACTCACTGGAAAGCCATAGTAAGAGTCCTGAGGTACTTGAGAAAGACAAAGGTTTATGGGTTTCATTATACAACCTATCCTGCGGTTTTGGAAGGATATGTTGATGCTAACTGGATCTCAGACTCAGATGATACCAAAGCAACAAGTGGCTATGTATTTACTATGGGTGGGGCTGCGGTATCGTGGAAATCATCTAGACAAACGTTGATATCAAGATCAACAATGGAGGCTGAGTTTATCGCTTTAGATAAAGCGGCAGAGGAAGCAGAATGGCTTCGAAATTTCCTAGAGGACATACCAATATGGCCTAAACCGGTGCCTGCAATAAACATAAACTGTGATAATACAACAGCTATTGCAAAGGCACATAGTAAGATGTATAATGGTAAGTCTTTACACATACGTCGAAGACATGATACCATTCAACAATTGCTATCTCAAGGAATTATATCAGTGGAGTATATAAGGTCCAAGGATAACCTAGCGGATCCTTTTACAAAAGGGTTACCTAGAGATATAGTAATTGCATCATCGAGGGGAATGGGATTATTGCCTAATATCGAGTAGTATTTATAGCGGACACCCAACCTAGCGATTGGAGATCCCATGGTTATCTAGGTTCAAAAGGGACAACCAAGTTATAGATTTATACTCATAAGGAAACATCTTGTGAGAGATTACTCTCTTTCCCATTTCTATGATGAAACAGTGTTGCATGTCAAGTGAGAGGTTGAGAATTTCTCTTAATGATTCCTATGGCTTAGTCTGACTAAGAAAGTATGGCAGGATACTTTTTAAATAGGAGATCACCTATATGAGTGAGAAGTGGGGCCGCTTCCATGATAACTATAAGGCTAAGTTAATCTAGAGCACTCATGAAAACCAACATCGTTCAGGGCCGAAATGAACACAACCGAGAACCGAATTTGTAAGGAAATAAACTATGTGGCATTTACTGCATCGGTTTACATTATAAAGTTGATCAGTTCAAGACATCGCGTTCACTGAGCAACTAGTAAACCCGGTAAATGTTCTCTATGGAAGATTCAAAGCCAAAAGCTATCTCTCCTTATGTGGTGATGTTCCGCGCACAACTCTCTAGTGTCTGCATTAGAGCTTAGGATTAACATTCTGCATTTTTCTATTCAATTTCATTCATGTGGGGGATTGTAGGAAATATATACTAAGTTGGCCACTTAAGTATATTTCCAAGGATGAATGAGAATTGGGTTTAGTTGGAAGCATACGGGAAAAATCAGTTAGAGAAACTGACTAGTATGGTTCATGTTGTTAGGAAACAGTCATGACGGTTTGGCTGAATAGATGTGTCCCAAGTAAAAGGTCACAAATGATTCACCAAACGTTGCCTTAGTTAAAATAAAAACCCATCTCTTTCTTCCGAAAAAGATACAGAAGAAGATATAGAAAACCAGAAAACTTTGAACTTTCTTTGTAATTTTCATTGAATACATTTCTTGTGTCCGTAAGAGAGTTTGTGCTACAAATTTCGCTTTCGCTGTTCGGTGTAATCGAAGTGCTGCGAAATACATCGAGGTATTGTTGAATGTTGGAGACATATGCCATTAAAGCGTAATATGACATTCTATACGGGGCATCAATTTTCTTAAGCAAAGAGATTACTCGCCTCAATACACCCATTTGTTTGGTTACTGATTCCATTGTCAAGGTGCACATTTTCCATCTTTACTTGTCTAATTATTTTGTTTGATTTTGGAAACAATTTGGTTGTGATTTTGGGCTTTAGTGTACAAAATTGTGTTTCCATCTTTATAATTATTGTGCTAATTACGTTTAATAGTATATGAGATATAATCAAAAACCTAGGATTGCTAATTGTCTTGTCCTAATTAGTCTGCATACAGAGTGTTCGTCTTTATGCCAAGGAGGACTCATATTACTATTGTAACAATTGTTGAATTACTGTTTTGCATGATAGTACTAATGAACGATAATCAAGATTAGTATAAACTTCCAACAAAAGTCAAAGTAGATTTAACTCTTTATTGTTTTGCATGAAGGGGATGTATATATGTGGTGGGATTCTTTTCACTCTTTAATCCAGTTGGATAAAATTATTTCTTAGTGTTTGCTCTGGCTATTCATTAGCTGCTTTAGTGCTAGATAATTAAGCACTTACCCTTACCGGTCAGTGTTATACATATGTTCGTAGATGTGTGTCATAAATTATCTAGGAATCTCTACATTATAGACAATACAATTGATTAACTACTTTGTTAACTGACCAGAAAAAGTCTGAAACTTTGATATTATATCCATTATTAACGAGTTTTCATTGAAAGTTTTTCACAAAACACACACTTCCTGGTTCTAGTCAACAACCTTAAATAATTTTTTGTTGTTCTCCAAAAGGAAAATAAGAAAAAAAAAAGGTTAGTGAAGCTTCTTTGCAAGGCCACAAAACAAAAATCGCTTAGGGCCACCGAAAATCCAGGACCGGGCCTGCACCTTTCAACTGTCGTTTAGTTTTTACATTTTATCCATGTTGCGCCTGAAAGACAAACAAGATATATTAAATGCTAACGTAAAGTTACATAGTCCAGCTATTGGCTACAATGACATGGTAACTTACTAACTTGGTAAGATTGATTGCCACTAATGAACAAGGTACCGAAAAACAATTAGTGGAGGACGGTTCATTCCACACCCTCAGATACTTGAGTTGTTTTTATTGGTAAGAAGAAAATAATGTAACGACTGTAGGATCAGAATATCGCAACTCCAATACTTCGCGAGATTAATAAACGACTGCGTCGCGAAGGAATCGCATGGAGGTAAATAAATGACGTAATAGATGACGACAGTCAGAACATGAGGAAAGTGTGAAGACTTGGCGAGATTTAGGAGTGTCACGAGGACAAACAGTTACACATTCGCGAGGATTCGCGAGTCGATTCCGAAAATAAAGGACAACTTAGCTGTCATCCACTATGTAATACCCTATATAAAGGGTTGAGTAAGTCTGTTGTGGGAGAGCATTCTTTTTGAATTGTTAAGCAAGTCATTAGGAGAGAGAAAATCAAGAGTGATTGTAATTTTCTTTAGCTCTGTTCTACATTTCTTTGTAAACCTTTCAAGAAAACAATTAATAAAAGACATTATTATTCATCTTCAAATGGATTGATTAAGCAAATTCGAGTGAGGGGTGTAGTGTAGGATTTCCTGCAACTACATATGCGCTAAACAGGGATTTGAAGAAGATCAACCTTGTGAATTGGAAGAATTAGGGGTAACAAGAAAGAAATCTTGAATAATTTTTAACAAATTACTAAAATTGATAAATGGCTAGGAGAAAGAATGCATCAGAACAACCAACGATCGTAAGGAGAAGTGGAAGATTAGTGGGAGAAAGAAGAAATGAAGTAGGTGAACCATCAAGGATAGATGCAAGAAATGGAGAAGAAGGTCCAATTCAACCACCAATTCAACCATCAACTCAACCACCAGTTCAACCAAAGCACTAAATGAGTAATCGATTATGATAGGGTGAGCGTGCATACATGGAGATCAGATTCTATGGAAGAAAGAGAAGAAGTGCAACAATTGATGAATAGTGGACATGAAGAGAGAAATCGAGAAGAGATGGGAGAAACAATTCGTGGAAATGAAGAAATTGCGGCATTAGAAGCGCTGAGACAGACAATACACGAAGAAAGGCGGTTAGAAGCAGAAGAACGCGCGAATCTAACAAGGCAAAACCACGAATTGAGGATGGAAAATAGGAGGCTGCAAAATAGAAGATCAAGAAGTAGTAAGAGATCGAGATCGGGATCGAGTAGAGAAAATGGGAGAAGAACATTACTTGCAGAAAACGTTAATGAAGAAAATTTGGAAAGAGAGTTAAATCTTGGTGAAGGAGGTCGCGAAGAGAGAGAATTAATAGAAAATCGTTATATTTTGGTGAATAATCACGATGATGGAAATCAAGAAGATAGGCAGCCTCGAGGACAGAATAACCCAATTAATGAAGAAAATCAGGAAGAAGGAAGAAGAACACTACATGGGAGAGAAACACAAAGGAAACAAAAGGAAATTGAAGATGACATTGAAAAGCATTATACCGAGCAAGCACGTCTAACCCGCGAGAGAGAAAGATTGAGAGCAGAAATGAAAAATCGGGAATTGGAAGAGGCGATTCGGCAAAATAATCATGACAATCGAGAGAGGAGGCGCGAGCGGAATCGCAACAATGGAGATATTAACGAAGAATATGAAAGAATACAAAAAAGTAGACACGAACGAAGAAGGAGAGAAGCAGAATTAAAGAGACCGATAAATTCAAATTCTGAGGCAAATGAACAAATTCTGCGAGAATTGGCAGAGATGAGAGGAATATTGAACAGCAGAAGAGAAGGAGGGAGAAGACAGTTAGATGAAGCTATCGCGGAGGCTGCGAAAAATCCTTTTACATTAGAAGTGCAGTTAGGAGGAATACCCCCAAAATGCAACTTACCAGCGCTAACTAGCATTTTTGATGGGTCAACTTGTGCAGTACAACACATCAAGGCTTACGTGAGATGTATGCTACAGTGGGAAAACCATGATGCTATATTGTGCAAATACTTTGCGTCGAGTTTAACGGGAGAAGCGTTGAAATGGTTTGAGGGTTTACCAAGGAATACAATCACATCATTCAATCATTTACAGGTTATATTCTTGGGGCGTATATAAGCAACAACTCTTCGCGACCTGGCATTGAAGATGTATTTGGGCTAAAACAAAGAGTTGGCGAGAGCTTGAGACATCTGACAATAAGATGGAAGACAATGTGTAGCGAAATGGCGGGACGGGTTGATGAAAGATATCTCATACTATCATTCATAAATGCTATGTTCGCAACCAACTTATTATATGTTCAAGTTTTCAGAGTCAAGAATACGATCACGATGACCGAATTGAGAGAATTGCAAGAGGAATATATTGCTTTGGAGGAAAGGCAAAATGAAGTAGAATCGTACCCGTTGCGAATACAAGTTCAAGTCTTTGCGAATGCAAGTACATTACCCAGTTAATACAAACGGTGGCGAGCACCTCGCAAGGGGAACAAGAGAGAGTGGTAGATGATAAACAGCCAAAATTGGTAGCTATGGGAAGTCGCGATCAGGAAGAATTTGAAAGAGAAAGAAATTTCTACAACCGTGGCGGAAATAATAAAATTCAAAGGCTTGATCAACCGCAAGAAACCTATGGAGGTCAAAGGCATAATTCGCAAGAGACTTATGGAGGCCGGAGCGGGAATTATCATAGAGGACAGCGAAGTCACGAGAGTAGTGTGGGAGGAAATTAAAATGCCGCCATTGAATGCCGAGTGTGGAAAAAATATGGGAAGCAATACTTTTGATGGAAAACATACCTGCACCATGGAACATGGGAAGTGAACCACCACTGGAGATAGAAGTCACGAGTTCTGTTCTTACCACCGCTTTCATGGGCACCTAACGAATGACTGCAGAAACATCAAGAGAATTATCCTAAGAATGATTGATCAAGGAAAGTTGAATCACTTTTTAAAAGAAGAAGAGAAAGTTCAACATTTACCACCACCACCGGCAAAGGGAAAAGTAACATTTGTTATAGAAGTTGGGGCAAAGGCTAAAAATTTGTTTTGCAATTCCATTGTACATTCATACCGCACAATCGAAGATTTTCATGACAATGTACTTAGTAGAGTTTTTGCGAGGGATGCTGATGATAAAGAAGTGATGAATGTTGCGAAGACATCGCAATTAAAAGAGTGGCAACTGCAGATTATTTCTTTCTCGGCTGAAGAAGTACCCAAAGGAAGAGAAATACATGATAGCCCATTGGTTGTGAAGCTGGAAATTAATCCAAAACCTATTGATGGCGAAGATGATGAAGCGGAAAATTGTTGGGCAATCAATAGAATATTGATTGATACTGGCAGTTCAGTCAACATTCTTTTCTACCATACTTACAAAACTATGGGAGGAAAAGATGAAGATTTGATCCCTTCAACATACAAAATATATGGTTTTAATGGTACCGCAAACAAGCCCAAAGGAGAAGTGCACATGAGGATACCCTTGCAGGGGGTTATCAACGATATTTTGTTCTGCGTGGTTGATGTGGAATCTCCTACAATGCTTTGATTGGAAGACCATGGTTGCATGAAATTACTGGGGGTAGCATCGACATACCATCAATGTATAAAGTTTCCACATCCTAGCGGTGTCGGAATTATAAAAGGAGACTAGAAGGAAGGGCAAAAATGTTATGAGGTCGATGTAGAGAGCTGCGAAGAGAGAATGGCAAAAAGAAAAGGTTGGAGGAAGAATGTAAAGGATGAGCAAAGAAAAGAAAGGCTAATGGTAGATACCATAGAAATAAAGGAAGAAGAGATGTTGCGAAGTGAATGCATGAAAACAATTGAATATCATGATGAAAAGGAGACATTGAAAAGTTTGGTGACGCGGAGGCGAAGGAAGTAGGAGTAAAAGGTGTAAAAAATGAATAGTTGCGAGAAAAGATACCAATTTAGTGATGAAAGCATGATAAGGACAAGAAGCGAGAGATGATGGTTGCAGAAAAGTTGTGCGAAAATATCGCCGTGAAGAATGTATAAAAATCTATTGAATAATTGAAATGAGACTGTGCGATAGCTTCATGAGACAAATTAACAAAAGTCAAAAATGAATGATCGAATAAATTGATAAAATGAATGAGTGAGTGAATGGGACGAACCTTTATGGCGTACACCCTAGTTCGCGAATGATATTTCGTAAGAGGCAAATGTAAGACCTAAAGTACGTCATATAAGGGGTATCTCTTGACATGGCTCGGGGAAAAGGTTACACCGCTCCTGGAATCCGAGTCATGGAAATTTGGGGCCCATGAAAGCCTATCCTGGGGAGATACCTTGGATTTCCAACTATATATATAAGGTTATACCCGGTTGGACGCCCGAGGGTCTCTTCCAAGGAGTCAGTGTATGACCAAGGCGCCGAGGTACACGGTTGAGTCAAGAGTGCGGGGAGCATGGAACTTCCTTACCACTCTTGACAAGTCTTGGCACATCTGCACTCGGCCCGAAGAAAACTCCACTTAGGGTGCAGCCTCGTAACCATAAGCCCTATAGGTATAAGGGATAAGAGGCTGCGAAAACAACCGCTTCTTTGTTAAGACCAGGATGGGAGGAGCTAGTCTTGTATGGCCGATGTACGCCTCCTTGAAGGGGCAACACGGGGAGAAGATAAGGGCGGCACCCTCCATTAGGGAGCTGATAAGTGTCAAAAGACGCAAATGTCATGAGGCTTTATTTTCGCAAGAGAATTTAGGCTTGTCATATTTGTGCAATGATCCTGCAGAGGCAATAATACTAACGCGAGGGTAAGACGAGATCAATGGGTTTTTACATGAAAGTGTAAGAACGTCCTGCGATTTCGTCGCAAAGACGACAATGTCACGGGATTTTATGGTCGCAAGAACATTTAAACCTGTCATATTGTCGCAAATATAATGTCTAAATTGAGAGGCAAAAATACTTAAGAAATGATAAGACAAGGTCAATGGGTCATTACATGAAAATGTAAAGACGGCTGCGATCTTGTCGCAATGAGGGGTGGCAAAATAAGACCTTTACTTAGGAAGGCAAAATAAGACCACACAAATAATGATAAGGCAAGATCAATAGATTTCTTAATCCATGAAGATATCTTGCGAACTAGTCATGATGATAAAGTGCAAAAAAAAAAAAAAAAAAAAAAATAATATATATATATATATATATATTTATATCTCATGAGAATAATTAATTCACAAAGTTGATTATATTTTATGTAACTCGCAAATTTGATTATATCTTATGGATGAGAGGCAAGTGTGAAGTTATAATTACAAAGAAGGGTTGTTTGATTGATATATCGAACAAAGGAAGCAAAAGTTGAAATTCACATTCAATAGTCAAAGAAATTTATAATAAGGAGTTACGAAATGGAAGATTAACAAAGATATATGTATACGAGATACTACAAGAAATGAAAGAAGAAAAAGAAGTTATTTCTTTTTTTGGTTCTTCTTCTTGATCGATTCTTTGGTTCCATCACTCTCGTCGCTTGATTCTTCTTCTTCATTAGCTTCACTATCGAAACATCCGAGACAGGCAAGTTCTCGGGAACTTCTTGACAAGAAAAGGATATGAATGAAGAGGAATGTTGTGGTCGTTACAAACTATTTCCATAGCTTGATTGCGAAAAAACGAACACATCATTATTAAAATTCGCCACTTTGTAGTTTGGAATTCTTTGCTTCAATTTAGAATATCTATTCTCACGAAGAGAAAGATCCATTGCGAGTCGTTCTTTTTCGGTTTCAAGCTCTCCAATCCTTGTCTGAAATCTCTTTTCAGATTCTGAAAACATGAGAAAATGAATTAATGATAATAGTACAAAAAGAAAAAGAACAGAAAAGTAAAGAAGTATAATAAACAACCTTCTCTTTCAAAGATCATATCCTTGATTAAGGTAGTTTGCTCGACGCGAAGACTAACATCGACACCTAAGTTATTTCTAGCATTATCTAGAACCTTCGCAGCCCAGGCAAACTCATCATCATTATTTATGACAAAAAGTGAACGAATTTGGCCTTCTCGCTCGCTAAGTATGGTATTTTGACGAAGGAGTTCATCTCGCTCAACTTGCACATCAAGGAGAGATTTTTGAAATTTTGCTAATGCTGCGCACCTCTGTTAGTAATGCGATCTTTCTCATCTATGAGATCACTAACTTTCTTCCTTAAGGTTTTGGCTTTCTTCTTGGAATCAAGGTACATTCGTTTAAATTGATTAGCTAAACTTAAACTAGCCCTATGCTCAATCTCTAAGAGATGATATTTGGATTGAAGATCCTTTAATGAAAGAAGGTTAGTCTTATTTGAAGAACTACTTAGAGATTCATTGAGATGAGTAAGAAGGACATCATCATCCATGGGCTCGGGAAATGAATGGAGAAGAATGGATTCTTCAGAGAGATTATATATGTCTGCGAAAATAGTAAGTCAGGCAAAGAAAAGTAAATGATAAAATAAAAAGGATTTGAGGAGTAAAGATTGCTATACCATAAAGCTGTTGATTTGCACTTTCAAGAGTAGATACTCTATTCTGTTGAGAAGTAAGCTCAGCTTCTAGTTGTTTAATTCGTTCATCCTTCTTGCGAGATGTCGCAGTTTCACTCTCTAGTTCTCGGATCTTATCTTTAAGTTGCAAATTTCTCTTTTCAAGATTGCTGTGTCTTTTCTCAAGGTCAGAGGCGACAACAAAAGAAGCTCTCCCATACTACAAATAAAAATATGGAAATGATTAAGATAGAGTTTATAATTGAAGTCACAAAGAAATAAAAGGATACAAACATACCAAAGCATTAAGAGCGTTTAAGAAGCTAGAAGTCACTTTGTTCGGGAAACCCCGCGAAATGACTCATTATCCTCCAAGAGTGGGGCATCGCAAATCTTAGCGAGAGCTTCGCAAGTAGCGATTAAATGCTCGTCTCCCAATCCTTGCATGGAATCGGAGAAGATGCTAGACAATTGCGCCATAGCGAGAGGTGGTTGAGTGATTCTCCCTCGCATGAGAAGAAGTACCAACCTCATTTTCATTCTCGTCGAATTCTTGCCACGTTTGAGAACTACAATGAGAAGAGAGATGGGTTTTCCGTTTTTAGAAAACGGAGCGTAAGACTTGTCCTTGTGCAAAGTAGCTTTATCCTTGCCTTTAGCCTTCGCAGCTTGACCTCTTCAACTTCAACCTTCGCATACGCATGAAGATAAGAAACAGAGGCAACAATATTGTTTAAAATAACAAAAGAAAATGTTTCTTACTTCATTTGTAAGCGATCGAAGTATCGCCGGGATACTTGGCTTTGGATTTTCTTTATATTTCTTCCTCATTAAGCGATCTACAATTTTTGAAGGTTAATAGATAAAAGAGGAAGAAGATGTCGCAAAGCAAAATTGAAAAAGGAAATATACCTCATTTGATTCCTCGGGCCACTTAAACTCCCAAGGATGATAGTTCGCGAGGTGTGCGGGGAGAATATATGAACTGCGATGTAAGGTCCACTCAAAAGTAAAGGAACAACCCACCATTTCTCATCTTTGGAATGACGGGGAGTATTATTGTTGCCCGAATGCCAATCAATATCTTGCATAAGCGGTTTGTCAAAGCATCAACGTTATCATTCTTTTTCGGACGAGCACCCCAAATGAGACTTATCATTTCTCATATTTATAACGAGTAATTTGCAAAGAAATTGTCCACGGTATACTTCTCGGTAACTATTTGTAAATCTACAAACCTAGGATCCCTAACATTATCGGGATATAAAGATCCTTTACCAGCGCCACGATGGGCGAATTCAAGCATTAAACGGATGCGGTCGCCACTCAATTGATAGACGGCTCGCGAGAATTTCTCATGAGCAAGAATTTCATAGAATAATGGCAACTCGGGGTTGTACAAAGGAATGGGGAGTCTGCGAGGAGTTGACCCCGGTGAGATTATGATTTTATGATCATCACATTGATGATCGGAAAACGATTTGCGAAAGAATAGATGAAGATCCATGATCGGGAATAGTTGATAAAGTGAAACCCTTTTCCTGTAACTTCTTTTGAACATCAATAAAAGGAGGAGTGTATGAACGGCCAAGTGAAGCCATTGCTAGAAGTATGGGAATGGATGATTGCAGATCAAAAGAATGAGAAGAAGTAGAAGAATTATGGTAGCAGAAGCGCAAATTGCGGAAGGAGAGAGAGAATTAAAGAAAATTTGCGAAGGAAAGTAAAAAAGAAGGAGAAAGGAGTGGGAAAACTATTTATAGAGAGAAAGAATCTTCGGGAATATAAACGCATTTAATGCGAGATGGGACGTGAATGGTTAAGAATAAGTAGTTGAAAGAGACGTGTCAAGAAAAGAGTGGAAGAAGAAACACACTGTAATAAATTCCGTACATGAATAAAACGAGCAAAAATGAACAATGGCGAGGTAAAGATGAGCGGTTGCGGCATTCTAAAATATTGTTCTCATGACATTCTCTTCTCGCAGAGAATACATGAGAAGAGGCAAGATGTAGGATCGGAATATCGCAACTCCAATACTTCGCGAGATTAATAAACGATTGCGTCGCGAAGGAATCGCATGGAGGTAAATAAATGACGTAATAGATGACGACAGTCAGAACATGAGGAAAGTGTGAAGACTTGGCGAGATTTAGAAGTGTCACGAGGACAAGCGATTTACACATTCGCGAGGATTCGCGAGTCGATTCCGAAAATAAAGGACTGACTTATTTGTCATCCACTATGTAATACCCTATATAAAGGGTTGAGTAAGTCCATTTGTGGGAGAGCATTCTTTTTGAATTGTTAAGCAAGTCATTAGGAGAGAGAAAATCAAGAGTGATTGTAATTTTCTTTAGCTCTGTTCTACATTTCTTTGTAAACCTTTCAAGAAAACAATTAATAAAAGACATTATTATTCATCTTCAATTGGATTGATTAAGCAAATTCGAGTGAGGGGTGTAGTGTAGGATTTCCTGCAACTACAACGACCTAATTGGTCAAAATGACTTGG
Source organism: Papaver armeniacum (assembly GCA_023531295.1). Classification (NCBI taxonomy): domain Eukaryota; kingdom Viridiplantae; phylum Streptophyta; class Magnoliopsida; order Ranunculales; family Papaveraceae; genus Papaver; species Papaver armeniacum. Next base: position 317,368 of record JAJJWW010015148.1, read on the forward strand.
CCTACATAAGAATTTTGCAGCAACTTTATGATATACATGCTTTCATTTCTCTAGACCAACTTTCAGAATCCCAATGGTGACGAAGACTATCTAAAACCTAATGACATAATGATAGATTTGTTTCATGGTTATAAAGAAACTTGGTGCAGGGTAAGCTACGGTGTATGCAGTAACATTTGCACAAACTTGGTGCTTCAGTTCCCCCACTAACAGTTACACTACGGCCAACTTTCCTATTAGGCTTCAGGTATTTCTTTTAATAAAAACTCCAGTTCCATATTAAAATAAGTATTATATATTTGGTGGAGCTTACTTTTATAATCATGTCCCTGGGCAAGGTGGAGGTGGTTGGGTCATTCAGGATACAACAAGTGAAAATACTGCCCGTGCAGATGTAATTAGTCTTTGGTTTTCAAAGACGTCTTAAAATCTCAGTTGGTTGTATCGTTTTCTCTTAAAATTCAGTTGTAATTTTGGCATTTTGTAAGTTACAGAATTGCCCTGCATAAGTACTGCAACACACCACCGGTAGAAATGTACCTACCAAGGAACCAAATTTATAGTCTATAACTTTTAAAACAAAGAGATCAAGCATATTAAACTTTCTATCGTTTTTGTTCTTTCAAACTCTTTATTCAAGTGAATGTCCTCTTGAGGATTTTATGGCTCTTATTGTTGATCCTAATCACTCCAATTATCATATCATAAAAGTCAAATAGTAAAATAATAAAATTAACCAGTTTCCTGCTATTTAACTTTATAAGCGGTCCCCCGATGTGTAATTATACCAGGTTCCCCCAGTGCCTAACTTTATAATCGCATGATTCCATAAATCAAGATGTCATCTCAAAGTTGAGCTCATTTACATGTTTTAATTTTTCCTGTATAATGCTATGAAAGAATTATAAAGCAACTATATTTGGTTTTCCGATCAAGTTATGAGTTCAAGATCGAACTCATTTACATTTCCTAATGTCCTATATATAAGGCTATGAAAGAATTGAAAAAAAAAAGAAACATCTTTTTATCTTTGGAAAACTTTGTTATTTCTTTTGCATTAGCAATACTCTTTCATTTCAGGCTGCAATGTATGTTTACGTTAGAGGATATTGCACGAGGTAAAATATGCGGATGGGAACTTGATATGGTTGGAATATAGACAATTAGGATAATTGATATCGATAAATATGACTTAGTATATTGGCGTCGATCAGTTGTAGAAAGGGAAGCTCTCCTTAGAGATACCAGTCGGTACCCCATCACCTTTTTCCTTTTTACCAGCATCTATAAATATATTTTTTCTTTTGTTGTTATCGATGAATTCCTCTAAATTGCACAATTTCATTTGACCATTGTAATTACTGACATTTACGTTCTTTTGTAACACCAGACGATTATAATTAATCATTCCTTATGTTTCCAATTGATAATTTTCGTTAAATGAACATGCTTATTCCCTTTGTTTCAACCACAAACAATATTATCACTTTATTTTCACAATCAATAATTTCTATCTTACACAAACTTGGGCAGTGCATGTGGTCTCGGAGAAATTGTTGGTTGTTTTACCACTGCTCCATTGAAAATTAATTATACTTTCAGTGAAATGTCTTTTAAGTTTATTGTCTACTTAGAGCATTCACTCATTTAGGCTCTATTTTGGAGCTTTTTACCCACACAATTAAGCAGAACAAGAAAGAGTAAGCTAGAAATCAAAAAGTTCCTCATTTTTTTACTAAACAGAGATTAGGGTTTGAGTTCTCATCACATTATGAGTTAGTTTGTTCGAAGGTTGTCAGTTCGAACCATATGGAAATTAGGGTATGATTTCTTTTTCTAATTATTTTGATCGGCTTTTGCATATTTTTTTTGCTTTTTGTCTATTTCACTACATTACTCGCATTAGTGTAGGTTGTCCCTTGCAGCGAGGAACTTAAAGGCCTCACACTGGCAGTTAATATGCTCGGTTTCTGAAGAATTAGTTTAATTATTTGACGGGAAGCACTTCATATGCTTAGCACTATTTAGAGTTGGCAACCTATTTTATATTTATATCGTGTATTTTTTTAGTGTCTCTAATACCAGATATCGATACAACTATATAATGAGTGTGATTTTTCATTTAAATACATGTTATTGGAGCATGGATGAGCAGTTGAGTTGGCCGTTTGATTTTTAACACAAGTATATAATTTCTGAAGAAAGATATATCGGTGCATCTCATTGATCACATCTTCTTTGACGGGAAACACTTCATATGCTTAACACTATTTAGAGTTGGCAATCTATTTTATATTTATATCGTATGTTTTTTTAGTGTCTCTTAATATCAAATATTCGCACAACTATATATAGAGTGTGATTTTTCATTTACATACAAGTTGTTGGAGCCTGGGAGAGGAGTTGAGTTGGCTGCTTGATTTTTAACGCAAGTATATAAAGATATATTGGTGCATCTCATTGATTACATCTTCTTTGACGGGAAGCACTTCATATGCTTAGCACTATTTAGAGTTGGCAATCCATTTTATATATCGTGTGTTTTTTAGTGTCTCTAATATCATATATCGATACAACTATATAGTGAGCGTGATTTTTCATTTAAATACAGGTTGTTGGAGCCTGGAAGAGCAGTTGAGTTGGCCGCTTGATTTTTAACCCAAGTATATAATCTCTGAAGATATTTATCAGTGCATCTCATTGATTACATCTTCTTTGACGGGAAGCACTTCATATGCTTCACATTATTTAGAGTTGGCAATCTATTACATATATATATCGTTTGTGTTTTTAGTGTCTCTAATATCAGATATTGATACAACTATATAATGAGTGTGATTTTTTATTTAAATACAGGTTGTTAGAGCCTGGAAGAGCAAGTATTTTGTCCACTTGATTTTTAACACAAGTATATAATTTCTGAAGAAATATATGTCAGCGCATCTCATTAATTACATTTTCTTCGACGAGAAGAAATTCAAACGCTTTGCACTATTTACAGTTGACACTCTATTTTATATTCATATCGTTTTTTTTTTTTTTTTGGATCTCTAATGTCATATATCAATACAACTATATATTGTTTGCGATTTTTCATTTATCTACAAGAAAATGGAGTCTGGAAGAGCGGTTGAGTTGGCCGCTTGATTTTTAATGCAAGTATATGGTTTCTGAAGAAAGATATATTCGTGTATTTCCTTGATAACATCTTCTTTGACGGGAAGCACTTCATATGCTCTACACTATTTAGAATTGACAACTATTTTAGATTAATATCGTGATTTTTTTAGTCTCTCTAATATCATATATCGATACCTTTATAGTAAATGTGATTTTTCATTTAACTGCAAGAAGTTGGATTCTGGAAGAGTTGGCAGAAGTTGGATTCTGGAAGAGCAGTTAAGTTAGTCGCTTGATTCTTATTACACAAATATATAATTTCTAAAGAAAGATATATCAGTGCATTTCCTAAATTACATCTTCTTTGACGGGAAGCACTTCATATGTTTTGTACCATTTAGAGTTGGCAATTTATTTTATATTAATATCGTGTTTATTTTAGTGTCTTTAATTTCATATATCGACACAACTATATAGCGAGTGTGATTTTTCATCATATAACTACCGATTTATTTTGTTTTATATACATGAACTACTTACTGATTTCAAAGGTTGGTATTTCAAATGTAATTTCTTAAAGACGACTTCTTAATCTCCAACACTTTATACAATGCGTAATAGGTGAATTTGGTTTCATAAGTTAATCTACTAAATAATAATTGGTGTTCTCATTATACACTGTAATTGTTAATTGGGACCCTTCTGGGACGTGCCCGTCTCACCAAATGGGGATCAATTCCCATCGTACCCGATACATAGCACAGGTTAAATACTAAAAAAATCTTATTACACTTTTGTATTTATAGTTTAAACTATTTTATTTTTGAGATTATTTTACCTATTTATTTTAGTTTATTTATAAAATTATAAAATTGATTATTGTTTCATTAGATTGCTTGAAATTAGTTTTCAAAACCATGTGAGATCTTTAGACAATTTTAGTATTACATATTTGATAATTAGAATTTTCTAATCTAATTACATAGTTTTAATTATTAGTTGTTAATCTGTTGGATAGTAATTCTATCGTAGCTTATTAGAATTTTCATTGGGACGGGTGCGGGGCGAAGCCCCGCCTCAGTGGACACGAATCAAAAGGGTAAAATATTCCAGCAGTCCCGGTGCGTAGCACGGGTTTCAAACTAGTTTTATTTAAAAAAAAACTAATGAATTTTTAAAATAATCAATTTGTAACGTGAATTTTTATTTTCATTAGGTATTCATGGTATTATTTTTCCAAAAAAATTGGCAGATGTATTGAATTTTTCAGGGGATATTATACATTTTTTTGTCTCCACAAGTCCCAAAGACTGTTTACAAATCTCATCTTTTTGTTTCCACAAGTCACAAAGACTGTCTAAAATACTCTCAGAAAATCACTAAAAATCTATGGGAATCACTCGAATTAAAAATTTATGGAAATCCACATAAATCTCGTTTAACACTGTTGCTTTAGCACAAAAACCCACGGTGGAAAAGTACTTCTATAAACTAAGCCTAGACAATCAAATCCAGATCTCCGTACCCCAAAAACACACTACCCAACAGACCAACAACCGTAAGTCGCAAAAAAGAAGAAGAAAAGATTGGTGCACCAAGTGTGTATGTGAATCAGTGAACGGGAGGGTCAATCTTGTCCGTCTCTCCCCATGATGTCTCATCATCATCTCTTTATATGTTTTTTTTGTCTCCATTTCAAAACTAAGACTGCACCACCATGTTTAATACACAGCATCGTTAACAACTGGAAAAGTGCGAATTCCCCTTATACCCTCTCTCTTTAAAGATCCCCTCGGAAGAAGAAGAAGAAGGTGAGTTCCAATAGAATCCTGTTTCTCTTTGTTATTTCAAAATTTTGTTGTTGGGTACTTGTAATTTGAGTGCAGGATGATAAATTAAGATGTGGGGATCCATTGAAATTCACTAAAATTCCAATTTGGATCAAGGATTGGATTTTTATTTGTGTGTGTTGTTTGGGAGTAAGAATCAAATGATTAATGGAGAGGGGACTGGAGAGAATAGTATCTCTAACGTTGCCTCTCGAGATCCTTTTAATGAATATCGTTTATGGAAACAAGATCAGATATTGGATGGTGGTGGTGGGGATGATGATAATGTTTCATCGGAGTACAATTCGTATGATGAATCAGAATTTGAGAAGTATTGTAGTGCTAATTCACTTATGGGTGGTACTTCAAGTATGTGTAGTTCTTTGGGTACTTGTAATGATTTTTTAGATTCTGATTTTGGTTCTTTTAAGAATTTAAAATTTGATGATGTTGGGGGTGCTAGGTTTAGAAGGAATTCGGGCGATATTGATGTTGCTAATGGGATTTCTATAGACGAAGGGAGGGCGCAGTTGAGGAATAATGGATCACAGTGTTTGCCAAAGTTGAAGGTTAAGAATGTAATGGACTCTCGAAGAATTTTGGACACAGGTACTTCATCCGGAAAGGACTTTTATGATAAGGATGGAGGTGACGGGTTAGCGTATAGTGGGTCTGATTTGTTTGAAACCTTTGCCAATGATTATTCGAAGGTAGAGGAGGTTGCTGGTGTAGAAGAAAATGGGGCTGTGTCCCATTCTTCGCCTAGGTCAAGTAATTCCTCGTTGAATTTGGCTGCATGTGAAGAGGATTGCACTGAAAAAAGTGACTGTAACATTGGTCCGTTCGATAGATTAGCTTCAGTATCTGATAATTTAGTAGATGGAAGAGAAGCCGAGAGAGGGCCAGATGAGGAAGAAGGAACCTCGTCAAAAGGTGAACATTCAGATGATGATGGCTCAATGTTCGGGTATGGTACAGATGATGAAAATGCGGTTGATTTGTACGAAAGTAGAAAACTACAGTATAGTCAAGCAGCCAAAATAGATAATCGAAATCCGTTGCTTATGAATTCGTCTGTGGCTTTCGGTTCAGAAGACTGGGATGACTTTGAACAAGAAACTGAGGATGGTCTAGTTTCATCGTTGTGGGATAAACCTCAAGACCAGCAAAATGAGCAATTAGAAATCAATAAAAAACTCGAGAATTTGAATCTTTTGTCCAAAGATGGTGATCTATCTTTTATAGGGTCAGTGCAAAAAGGAAGTGCTAGGGACATCTCTGGCAACAGTGGTCAAATCCATGGTACTGGTGAATCAATTGAGAATCAAGAGAACTATTCTATTGGTGACGTTACTGTAGATAAGTGCCCTTCTGTACTTAATAAGCAGTCGAATATGAACTTAAGCAACTCGCTCCGTGCAGCAGAAAGTGATTTTCATTGTGCAAGTAATGAGAAAGTCTCAGGCCTTGATGAAGATGAGATGTCAGTAAATCTATCGTCGGGGAAGCCTGCAGTTCAGTTAGACTCTCTTTCTGATATTACAGTAAACCAGCTTTGTTCGTCTTCTAATGAAATACCTCAGGGAAAAGAGAGACCTTTTGAAGATCCTATGGCAAAAGGGCTCACCGCATTGCCTGAGAATTCTCAGGGAATAGATTTAAAGAGACTAAGGAAGAGTTCTCCTGGGCCTCTGGACCTCCGGAATAACCATCTCACACCTATTAAGGTCAGTTAGTTGTTTCCCACTAGTAGGAATCCACCTTCTTTCCTTCTGAATGGTTATAAATAACAATGATGAGGGCCTTCTGTCCATTGCGGCATCGTTGAGGTATTAAAGTTCTATTGTATACTTAAGCTCCGTGTCTTTTGATCCTGAGTATCTGATTAATTTGCAGGTAGAACATCCGAGATCAGATGAGTCGTATGACGAGATCGTCCTTGAAATGGAGGAGATTTTACTTGACTCAAGTGAGTCTCACAGAGCTAGATTTGTGAAAGGGAATAAATTATCTTTTTCTCAGCAGATTCAGATCAGAGATGGAAGCTCTACTGCTTCCACTTCTGGAACTGATGATGCTTACCCATTAATCCAAGACCCAACGAAAATTGAGGGTGTTGAAGTTGTCGGTGCTAAGCAAAAAAAGGGAGATGTCTCACTTGGAGAAAGGATTGTTGGTGTGAAGGAGTACACAGTCTATAAACTTAGAGTTTGGAGTGGCAATGACCAATGGGAGGTTGAACGCAGATATCGTGATTTTTATACTCTCTATCGTCATCTGAAAAGATTGTTTGCAGACCATGGTCTGACTCTTCCTTCTCCCTGGTCTCGGGTTGAACAAGAATCCAGAAAGATTTTTGGAAATGCTTCTCCAGGTGTTGTGAGTGAGAGAACTGCTCTTATTCAAGAGTGTCTACGGTCTGTTTTGCACTCTTCTTCTCTTTACAACACCCCAACTTCTCTTATTTGGTTTTTATCCCCTCAAAAGGCTGATTCCAGTTCCTCCATGCTAAATGCACTGGTGCCTCCACCAACTTCAGAATTTAGCAAAGGAGCAGCCGCTGAGGATTACACGAATCTTGGGAAGACCATATCACTTCTTGTTAAAATCCAGCCTCCCAAGTCCATTAAGCAACTGGTAGAAGCACAGCGTAATACTTGTGCAGGATGTCACAAGCACTTCAATACTGGGAAGACTCTAATGTGGGAATTTGTTGAGACTTTAGGATGGGGCAAGCCTCGACTTTGCGAATACACTGGCCAGTTGTTTTGCACTTCATGCCATACAAATGACACTGCTGTCTTGCCGGCAAGAGTCTTGCATCATTGGGACTTTACTTTATACCCAGTATCTCAACTGGCTAAGTCATTTTTGGATTCCATCTATGAGCAGGTAATTTGTGCTCAACCCCTAACCATGACAAATGGGATGTTCAATTAAGAAAGGAATGTATATAGCTTGTTTCTTTGAAAGCCAATCTCATCCTTGCATTGACCTGGAACTCGTGCAGTCTTTCTCTGCCCACACATGCCGGGTATATAACTTTTTAAGGGTATCACCTAGTGGCCAACAAGAACACATTGCCTCTTATGTTCCACTGTTTTGTTTTGGGCCAACCCTAGTAATGGGACTTGAAACTAGCTTTTTATGCTTAATTCAGCTCATGTCTGTTAACCGTTAATTTTTTCTTACCAGTTTTCTTTTTCATGCAGCCCATGCTCTGTGTAAGTGCAGTTAATCCTTTTTTATTCTCAAAGGTCCCGACCTTGCTCCATATCATGGGTATCAGAAAGAAAATAGGGGCAATGTTTCCATATCTTCGCTGCCCTTTCCGACGGACTGTCCATAAAGGGATGGGTTCTCGCAGATATCTTCTTGAGGGAAATGACTTTTTTGCGCTTCGAGATCTTGTTGATCTCTCAAAAGGTGCATTTGCAGGTAACAAGATATGATAATCTGCTCTATGAGCACCCATTAAAGGATCAAATAACTAAGTTGAGCTACAGTTAGTGGTCAAATAAAATGTTACTCCATTCATGAACACTCTCAAACTAAATAAAATTTAATTACGGAGTATATTTAATTTTAATTTTCAGATATGGTGATTTATTTTCTGTACATGAACACTCTCAAACTAAATGGATTTCATGCTTTCGTGAATCCACGTATGCGTATGTGATGTTAGCTTACTGTGTATGACACTCTTATTGCAGTACTTCCATTCATGGTAGAGACAGTTTCAAGCAAAATGCTTCAGCACATTACTCAGCAATGCCTTATTTGTTGTGATACCGGCGTTCCTTGTGGTGCACGACAAGCTTGTGAAGACACATCTTCCCTCATTTTTCCTTTCCAGGTGAGCATTTTCTGTAGATTCAATGGGTAATAAACTAGAACTATGCCTCCGAGCTGTACTAGTTAGGCGTTTAGATCGCCGGATCCTATCAGGAAAAATCCTGCAGTAGATTGTGCAACCAGTCTACATGGTCTCGTAGCTCAATATCAGTGTGGATCAGTTACTAGCTTAAATCATCATTTGCCATCACAAGACATCATTCTCAATTAACATCCTTCTTTTTTTACTATGGTCTCGTAGTCAATCTGTTAAACTGTTGCTTAGCTTCTTCTCAATTAACATCCTTCTTTTTTACTATGTTTAATTTCTTGTACACAGGAAAGTGAAGTAGATAGATGTGCCTCTTGTGAGTCTGTTTTCCACAAACCCTGCTTCAAAAAGCTTGACGGGTGTCTTTGTGGTGCTACGTCAACCAAAACCACATGTTCCATGGACCAGCTAAAGTTTCAGACCAACATGGAGATGGACAGGTCTCGTGATGCCACAGCAAGGGCACCAGATTCAGATACACCAGTTGGCTTTCTTTCCAGTTTGTTTTCAAGAACAACATCCGATAAAATTTGGGGACACAAAAAGAGCAGGCCTATAATTCTTATGGATTCTTTACCAAGTACTTCTCTATGATCATTTTGTAATATGTATTAGTTGTGCAGTTTGTTTTCTGTAAAAGGATAGGAAATCTTGCGAAACAAAGGTGTGAATTTATTCATATTACACCTTGTTGTGTGTATTTACAGAAATAAGATTGTATAATCAGACATGTCATCATGCCGAGTTTTGTATTCATTTTTTTATTCTTTTGGGCACTATTGGCTTGATGTGCATGTTCTGATTCTATTTTTTGCTTCGAAAATTGGGTGAGCCAGTTTGCAGTGGTGGTAATTCTTCGGCCATGGTGGGAGAGTTATGTTGGACAAAACTAACAAACTGCTAACAAGTGCTCTAAAATAATAGTAGAACACAGTGCTTGGCGAGCAATACCTTTACATCGACCACAATGATGGTGATTTTGTTAAAAACGCACTCAATTCCCACTCTAGAGAAAACAGAATAGGGAATGAAGTGAATGTATGTTTGTTTAACCTCCTCTTTTTTTTTTTTTTTTGGTAGGTGAATATATCTGTTTAATGATACATGCTTTTGTGTACGTCTAACAAAAAATCTCTTTCTTTTTTTTGATCTTTTTTCATTTTGGTTCTATTTTTTCCTCTATTTTCTGTTGCCTTTCAAGCAATACATCAATGTGTTCCATATCGACAGTAATGTGTTTCAAGGACAGAATCGGAACAGATGGTGCGGCGATCCTCGATGCCGTTCAAAGCCATTATCTCTTTGTTGCACGAATCAATTTGACGCCTATTCGCTAAGTGAATAAATTTGCCGGACAATGATTACCTTCAGCCATATGACATTAAGCCGGTATTCCTATTTTATGATGCCTTACACTGGTATGAGTTTGGAAACCATTTCGACAATAGAGAATGCTTCAGCTTTGTTATTAGCACAAAAAAGAAGTAGCAAGGAAGATGCATCACTGCCACTCCCAAGTACCTGAGAGTATCCCAACAATGCAAAGATATGTTAATGCCTGAAAGTTGAACACTAACAAAATCTCAATCTACTCCGGTTAATCTCTTTTAAATATATCAAAATGTGACGTACCATAGTGGAGCATATGACGATGATAAGTCAAGAAACGGATATGGCCACCTGTATCAAAGAGAACTATCATTACAAAAACACCGAGAAGATATTTCCTAATGGAGGATAATGAGAGAAAGCATCAGAAGTTTACCAAATTGAAACACAGGCATGAATGATCCATTGAAAAATGACAAATATTCCCGTCCACAATGTGAAGTATGCGATCCGAAACCAGGGAAATTGCTGACATGGAGATATTTTGTATCATGAATATAACAATCTAGAAAGAAAAAAAAAAGGCTATACAACCACAGACAAATTGCATCTTACCAAGCAATTCAAAATTGTATCTACCAGTAGGAAAACCGCATTCAGTGAGTGCATAACAATCACAATCTGTGAAACAAATGAAAAACACAAAGTAAGAAACATATGCTTGAAGAATTGCTAAGCCTAGCTTGAAGGAAAAGAAAAAAAGCGTGTTATCATAAAACAAAAGCCAAACATCAGATGCAGCAGACAGCATAGCACAATGTATCTCTCCAAAAGGGTGTTAATAGTACAATTTGAATTTAGGAAAGAAATAACAGACTGAAGTAAAAGGTTCAGATACTCACAAGAGTAGGTTTGTAGTGATACTGAGGTAAGTGAGAAAGAAGTGGATAGAGAACCAGCCAATAGACAGAGTCGGTAAGAATCACAGCACCTGCATTCATCTGTTTAGAAACCAAATAATCTTGTTAAGTGCTAGATAGGAAAAATATGAAGGAGACAAATGAGACTAAATTACTATCTAACGGAAGACACTTCTATGGATTTTAAGCTTCGGTCACAAAGCCAAGTACCCTGGAACACAATCAGCTAATGGTAATCAGGGCAAAGGTTACCTGGAAAATAGTTTGGAAAATGTAACCCCAAGTGCCTGCAGTTTTGCGAACATAATGTTGTTCTGGAACCCAGCTTTTGCTTATGTTGCCTTCATTTCCATTTTCCTCGGGCATCGGAGCCACATATGCGCCTCTATCTTTATCTAACATCACATGATCACCAACAGCTCCAGTGCAATAGTGGTAGCATCCATATATGGAGAACAAGGAACCCAGCTACAAAACGAAGCAACGAGGCAAAAGAAAACAAGATAAAAAAAATTAAATACCAATATGAAAGTTTTTCTTCAGAGAAACAGCTGACCAAACAAAGAATAACAGAAAATGCATAAACAAATGAAGTACATATACGCACGGAAAAAGTAAAATTGAAACAGGACAAGAGGATACAAAACTGGAGACGTTTGAATAGAAGCTAATATTGTTAGAGAAGCATACCCCAAAATAAATGATGACTGAAGCAAACGTCCATCTGTCCACATCCAATAAGATGAAACCAACATTGTTAATAAGTTGACAATTATAATATTTACAGACACGGCTCTAGTAAACCTATCCACTAAGACATCTCTTCTCAAAAAAGGAGTATTTGATTGTATTTTGATTGATGATATCGAACCCTTAAGTCTTAAATGGTTGAGACTATCCTAGTATCCTAGAACTGCAGTAAAGAGATATGGGAGCAACCTAGGTATTATAAACATTGTTCATAACAAATGAATTTAGGTTCCAAAAACAAAATTCACTGCAAATATAAGACCGAAACTATTATAAGTTTCTCTTAGTGAAGAGTGGGATGAGTGCAAGAGAAGGAATTGACTTACTGAGTGTAATAGAAAAATATGCCAGCACCACCAATAACGATATTCCAGACGAGAAATGTCAGAAGAGTACCAAATGCAAACACTCGAAAAGCTAGTAGACAAGAAGGGTGAATTTGTTTCAGGCATGGCCTCCAAGCGTCATCCGCATATAAAGTTCCCTTTGTAACATTTTCATCTTCTTCCTCGTCATCTGTATCTTTAGATCCTTCATACCTCCATATAAGATAAGCCGCGAAAACCATAGGCGTCAAAACAACTATTGCACATAGCAAAAACCTCCAGTTTAACCAATAAGCAAGTGTGTTTGTTGCGGTAGGCAACATCCAATTTGTCACATAAACAGTAGTGGCATTTGGCGTTATAGCTAACTTCAAGTTTGTCACATAATCAGGTGTATTTGTGGCGAATACCCAGTTTAACAAATAATCAGTGGCGTTTGTTGGCATCGTATCCATGACTATACAAAGTTGCTTACAAAATTCACTGCTTCCTGTAACCAAATTCACCAAGTTAGCTATAAACCTAAATATACATTGACCTGGAAAAATTAAATTTCTAACTGTGAACCGTTTATTATATATCAGGGAAAGAATTTTTTGATGGGAAATTCAGAGGACAAAAAACTGAAAACTAAGATACTATGAAATTATCTAAAAAAAAAAACTGATTGTTATTATAACATAAATTAGTGACATACAAAGGCATAATTGAATTGCTTCATCAACAAACTAATAAGATGATAATGAATCTGATAATTTAGTAGCTAACCAAAAAGAATAAGTGATGTTTGATACTTACAAATCAAAATTCAGCACCACAGAGAGAGATTACCGTTTAAGAATCGATTTTGTTTGTTTCAGCAATGCTTGTGTACAGGTTTCAATCAGAGGTGGAAGTGAACAAGTTTTCTACGAGAATCCTAGTAAAATTCGAATATCTTCAAATGTAAGAAACAATAGAAGAAACTAGATTCTGGATCTCTCTCCCCAAGTAGTTTCGGGAGGAGATAGTAGAGATAGAGAGAAGTGAACAATATTCGTTCTTCTTATATTTATTATTTAATTGTTGCATGATTTAAAAAAAAAAAAAAATCTGGTTAGCAATTTGTTTTCTCTACGAGTGAGAGGAAGAGTCTTTTATGTGTGATGTCAAAAGATATCAAAGAATAATGATACACGAAATAGGCGGGCCTATAGGGTCTCACACATTCACTCACTGCTTACACTAGGCAGGTCGGTATTTGTTGTTTTTGAGGCACTCTATTTGCTGGTCTGACTCCGACTTCTGAGTCGTCTGACTTGTTAGTCTTTTGCATTTTATGAGTCCGCTCAGTGCATACAACAAGGTCACAAAAAGATTGCATTGTACTTTGTACAACATTTACATGAATCTGACTAGGAAACCAATCCAGGGCAAAAATTTCTTGTTTTAGCAATGTTGAAAGCTTAAAACCTAAATAAACCTAAAAAGGGTGTGCTATAATTGAGTAGTTGACTGTCGATATAATAATAATATTGATGTCTTCTTCTTCTAGAATATTTTACTCTCTCAATTATTGTCATGTGAGCCCAACGAGTATCATGTTTTTGGAACTCAAACGCTATATTGAATTTGAGCCACGGGTATACCAAAATTTTGGTAGATGTAGCTAACATAATTTAATTGAACACGCTCAAATCTACCCCATATAGAGTTGGTAATGGGCATGGGTGCAAAAATAAAAATTGAACACGCTCAAATCTAATGGTGACGGATTGGACTGGTGGGCGCAGCTTCAATGCAGGGCAATTGACCTCATGCAGTAACTTGGCTTTTCTCCTAATAATAACAACATAATAAACTGCTGATTGAATACTGCTCGGAATTCTGAGGCATTTTTTTCTTTTCATAAAAATGGTGTCACAAAATATAACACAGGTTGTAGACTATTTTAATTAAAAATTACATTTAATTTTATGATATTTTTATTTTACATTAGTTTGGTTGGTTTAACAATAGGTAAGTACTGTTCTATCTACTTATAACTGTTATAAAAGCAAGGGAAGGGGGGTTAGTAAGGAGCAGGAGATTCTTTTACCAACCACGTCATGTGGAATGCATTTGCCCTCTCTAATCTAATCACTTAAGATCTAACTGCATTGCACAAGGGTGACCAAGGAAAAGTCGCCAACTATGCCTCTAATTTCTACGGAAATAAAACTTAAAGATCATGATTCACTGATTAACTACACTAGTATTTTATTTTGATTTTGCTGGTCCTTTTTTCTTTTCTTTTGAAAGCAATTTTGATTTTGCTGGTCAATAGATGATTAACACCAAGAAAACGTAAACAAGATGAAGATTCTTAATTTAAATTATTCCCAACACTAACAAGTACCTAACCTCTTTATTTTCAATGGAACAAGTTCCCAACTATTTGTTTTATGATTTAGGTAGTATTTAAACATTAAGGGAACATTTTCTTATACAAGTTCCCACCTAGTAAAGTTATCAACTAATACTAGAACACTGCTGCCACGGTCGGGAGGTAGGACCGAAGAAAAACGAAGCACCGTTGAAATTGACGTGTAAAAGAAAATTTGTGCCTCACTTTTTCTGAAATGGATACGCTTCAAAAAAAAAAAAGAAAAAAAAATGGACGAAGTACGTCGCTTTATTAGTTGCAATGAAAAATTAATTGATGCATAACCCAAAATATGGATGTATAATGTGTTGTGCATCCTTTGTGGTGGTTTGTATATGGCTATGCATTCAATTTCCGAAAATTTGTGCCTAAAGTGAAAGTATCATTTTTCCTTAAACGGAGGGAGTACATCGTTTTATTAGTTGCAACGGAAAATTAGTTGATATATAAACCAAAATATGGCTAGATAATGTGTTATGCATCCTGTGTGGTGGTTTGCATAATGGATGCATTCAATTTTTGAAAATTGTGCCTAAAATGATATTTACCTCCTAATGTTTCATAATAACACTAACTTTGATATTGTTGTTTGTACTCATTGTGCAGATCTCTTTAAAATCTTTCCAACGAAATAAAATTTGTAAAATTCCAAGGCATATATTTTCAGATATGTTATATTTTAGTTTGTTTGCCAATTATACCCCTGAAAAAATAGTATACATAAAGAATTAGTATAATATAATTTGACTCTTATACCTATTTTCCCTTCCTCTTTGGTTTATTAAATATCTAATACCTATTTTCCCTTCCTCTTCAGTTTATTTACGAAAATATCTAATACTTATTTGCCCTTCCTCTTCGGTTTATTTAGGAAAAAAATAAATCAAAATCGGGGAGGGGCATTTTTGGTTTTTTAATACTAACCATTTCCAATCTTTTTTATCAAATTGCACATTTGCGTGAGGCTTCATTTTACAAAAAAAGTGGCCATAAAAGGAACTGCGGATTTTACCCGTATCCGTCCGCAAAATTGCGGGTGAAACCCAATCCGTAAGATCTGTGGGCCGGACACGGTTGGATTTTCCAAGTCCGCACTTTTAGCGGTTTGGTTGCGGTTGGACTTTGAAATCCGCGGATTCACCAGCACCGTAAGACAGTAAACTTCTTATCTTCTTATCCACCCGAACTCAGTAAGAAAAGGAGTAGTACTTCGTACTTACTAGACCTAGCGGAGATAGAAACCCCATTTTGACTCTTCTACTTCTTCACTTGCTCCTCTCTACAAACTTGAGAATAACATGGGAGGTGACTGAAGTCTAAGAGCTGCAAAAACATCAATTGGATATTGAGTTTTAACACCACGGAGAAACTTTTGGTTTAAACTTTTATTCTATCAAATACGTTAAGCGCATTTTTCTTTATCCAAATTCAAAAACAACATACAATTTCGTTAAGACTTAAAACCCAAACAGAAAGTAAGAATTAAAACCCAAACAGAAAGTGAGATAAAAATATTTACTTAGTGTTTCACTGTTTCATAAGGCTGAACAATATAAACCAACTTTTGGTAGTTGATTGTTATACTTCGGATAGAAAATGATGCCCGTAATATAAAACAACCCCTTCATTTCCCAAACAAAAGGGAGCAGTAAATTCTAAAGACATATAATAGGTTCAACAACTTTTATATCAACTAGTTTGGGTCAAATTTGTTTAGTTTTTTTTTTTAGTTTTTTTTTTTTGACTAAATCCGTAGTTAATCCGCATCCCGCCCATATCACCCGCTGATCCACGGATGTCAAATTCGTGGGTGATTGGGCCGAACACGGTTGGATTTTCCAAATCCTCAACTTTGATGGATTGGACACGGGTAACCTCTAATCCGCATTCGTCCGTCCGTTGCACACCCCTAATAAAAGGGACTCCCTCCCTTCGGCCCCTCCGGTCGGTCGGCTCAAAAACCAGGTAATCATGGCCTAGAATGTCAGTGTTTTGTATAGTTGTGGCAAATCCCTAACTAGTAAAATGAATAAACAATTGGTATACCCTACTGGTGAACAATGTACGTTGTTCTCCCCTTTTATATGTACATTGGTTGACGTTTGCACAAAGCAAAGGACATCCACCGACAACGAAAAAGGCTGTTATCTCTATATTTAGACCAAAATGATTCACTTAGCCTTGGTAAATAGCATCTCGAACAACTTCTCGGATTTTCGAAACCATTTTGGATAACAGAAAATGAGTCATTAGCCCAGAATATTGTATCTCCCGGTTCAGATGGACGGGTAAGTTTTGACATGGGCGAAATGGACGGGAATTATTTGAATGTTAAACTGACAGATATTCCCTTTAACACATCTTGTCACTACCTAGAAATTATCGATCTTTCCTTTCTCTCCAACATCTCCAAAAGAAATCAGCAGTACCACAATCATGTTTCTTCGTCGTTGCTCCAACACAATCATTTTCTCAGGCGTTGCTCCACCATAATCATCTTTCTCCATCGTTGTTCCATCGTTCGCTTCCGTCAACGACATCAAAAGTATCATCATCTTTGTCTACCGTCTGCACCATCAACAATAACATCGTCGTTAAAATTGGTCTCCCTACAATCTACAAACGTCAGCATCAGCTACAACATGAAAAATTCCTAGCATAATTAGGGTTTCAAATGATCAATTTCATAAAATATTTCCTAGGACTCGTAAGTTTCCAAACCCTGACTCTGTTTTGATTTTATTTTCAATATTTCATTATTGATTTGTTGAATTGGTTAATATTATTTTCATTTCTTTGGATGTAATTGTATTTTAGTTGATTGTTGTAATGAACTTAATGGTTATAAGTATTGGATGAAAATAGTTTGCATCTGTTTATATGTATTGGATGAAACTGGTTTGCTTATGTTGGAATATTTTCAATTGTCTTTGTCCCAGGAAGAATTTTTTGGTTGTGGTAAGCTTGTTTCGACCGTTACAAACTATCCGAATATTCAAATCCAACAGACGCCATTGATGTCGATGATGAAGAGACTAGAGTGAAAAGATGTCTATTCCCAACAGATGCGAAAATCCCTAGAAATGGCATCTCCCATAACTCGTTGAAAACATCATCGAAAAACCTTTTCGTTTTCTCTCTTTTCTAAAGCATCATCGAAGTTTTTTTGTTCACATGTTCTTGATTGAATCAAGGGGTACAAACCTTGAATTCAATTTCCGTTGTAGGGTTTTCATTGTATCCCGAAGGCATTATTTCACATACCATGTTGTAATCGCCAATTTATTGGGAGGGTAGAAATAATTGTCTAAAAGAAATCGTATGAGCCTTGAAAGTTTGGAGTACAACAAAATTTCTTCTGTGTTATTTCATCTTCTATTGCAACCCGAGTTTTCCAATGACTTATTGTGTGGGTTAAGAATTCATAAGCAGAAAGCTAAGTCTCCATTATCGAAGGTGTTTGTAAGAATGTCAAAATAGGTAGAAGATGAAACTGGTTTCATCCGGTCAAAAATTACTTTCGTCAGAGTGTGCAGGTTGGATATATTTATGAATGTTTATGTTTTAGAATATAAAGGATGAAACCAGTTTCACCCTGGACAATTTTTTTTTCCTTTCTTTCATAATATGAAGGATGAAACTAATTTCACCCTGACCAAATATATGGTTTTTTTCCCTTCAAAATATGAAGGATGAAATCAGCTTCACCCTAGACAAAAATATGTTTATGGTAAAACTTGTGTGTAGCGTGTTTGTAAGAATGTCCGAGTGAGTTTCCATGGCCTATGATATATATATTATATATATATATATCTATATTATAAGGGACAATGGTGTTTTCCTAAATCGACGGCTCTCTATAGTTGAGACACATAAAGGACGGTTCAGATCGAGCATTTGAAAGTGTTTTGAGATATACAGTTTAGGCACTTAAAGGACGGTTACGATTTAACCACTGACATGAATAACCTCCAATAAAATTTTCTTTGATACAAGATACACAAATGTTTTCTTCTCCTTGAAACGTTCGCCTGAAAATTTTGCAATTTAATGTAGAAGACGTTACTCTTCGGAGCGTTTAATGAATCTCATCAATCAAAAGCGATCAATTCAGAAGATAAAACTCACCCATCAAACAGATCTATTGTCTGGTATGACTCTCACTGATTTGGATTAATTGACAATGGATACCTAACTTCTTTTTGATTTTTTGGTTCTATTTTGGTTGATTGATAAAGTAGTTATTATTTTTCCCTTTTGATTTTTGGTTCGGGGTATAACCTCCCTGATTTGGGTATTAGTTAAAAAAAAAATTATTCAATCTCCGATGGCAATCCTTCCTATTCAAGAAGCTACAACCATTACAGATACCGCTGGATTATGAAAACCACCCTAATATCATCTTCCATATTTAGTATTCACTTTCAATACTAAAGCCAATTCTGAGATTCTCATGGATTATTATCATAACGGTTCTGATTCGCATTATTTGATTGCGATAATCATTCAAACCCTATACCCATATTTGCTCCTCGAAAATAATTTAAACTTCTATATATAACAAATTTTCATTTATTTGTGATACCCGTGGATTTGGCCTATATAAAGTTCACGCTAATCTCCCCCTCTATTCACATTCGTTTCTCAAGTCCAGAGCAAACTTTACACTTTGTGGTATTAATGCCAAGTTTTTCCAATGGTGAAACTTTAAAATGGTGTAGCTAAAACACAATTAAAGGTGTTTTCCCATCGTCCTTTTATGCATAAGATCAAACAATGTTGTTCTTGAACCTAAATCTCTCACTCGGCTTGAAATGGCTACTTAATTCGTCCGTGTCAACTGAAATATAATTTTTTAGGTTGTTTTATTTTTATCAATTTAGGTGTTTCTAATCATCCTATTTAATATTTTTTTTAGGAGGCTCTTCACGTCTTATTCTAAATTGTAGAAAAAGCAATATCTGAAGTTATTGTCATGAACCCAAAAGAATAAGATCTATTTACATAACTTCATAAGACGTTGTACTGTCCATCCTAAATCTTCTTAATGCACAAATTCCTTTGAGTCCCGTATTTTTCATTGCATAAGTTTGTCATTAGTTCAAACCCTTCTAATGTTTTACTTTAGAATAAATATTATGATTTCCTTAGTCGTGATATCTTATTACTTCATTCTTTAACAATAATGATTCTACGTGATTTTTGTGAAGATTTTGATCTTTTCCAAGTTCTTTGTGTATCTTAGAGTAGAAGGTGATAGCAAAGCGGAATTTGTTATAATTTGGTGAGACTATATTCCACTCACCAAGTATTGATGGGAATATGGGATGCTAGGTTGTCTGTTTTTTCACTCTCTCTAGAAACCTATTGCAAGTGAAGATTTGCGAGTTTGGGAAACAGGAGGTCCACCTTCTCATGGCGGAATTTGCAGAGAAAAGATAGGTGTTCATGTGAGTAAGTACTCTAGCCTCTCTTTTTATTTCATCACGTCCATCTTCTTTTCATAACAGGGAAATGTGCATATTTTTGAACCAATAATTACCATAGTGGAGTGAAAATTCACAAGTGGGGGTTCCATATTAAGTTGTACTTGATCATCTAATAGGTGAAGATTTGAGCTTCTCAATGAATTTATTCAACAGGTGAGTCAAGTGAGCGTGTGGTTTCATCGTGAAGTCTTTTTTTAAGACTCAAGTCTAAAGATTCGATTGTAATAATAAATTTTAGCATTCTCATCGTAATCTTTGTTTGATATGTTATCATACACATTTGCTCTACATAAGTTGTGATATATTTATGATTTAAGTTTCGTGTTTCAGGGCGGAGGCGTGATATACAATTTGCCACTATAGGGAAATATGACGCATCTACACATGGATGGAATAGCTGCTCATGAATGCTGGCCAAGGTGAAGAAAGAACCCAGTTAAGGGTTTGGAAGAAGAATAACCTGTTAATTATCATTTCCGGCCAAAATCCAATATAATCAATATTGAATAGAAATCATTGTGTGTTTGTAAAATTTTCCACCTGTTGTCATTATTTGATACTTGAACTCTGCACTATCGGTTGATTAGTGTGTCTGTATTGCTTAAACAATTAATGTTCCTACATGTGATTCTATGCATTGCATTGACCGACATCTGGGGAATCACATTAGGGACAATGTAACAGAGCAATTCATTCTTGAATTTTGAAGATCGCAAGGATGGATGGATCGTTTTGTGGCTTCATTAAGAGTATATCCCAAGAGATCTCATCTCGCTACTAGATCTCATCTACAATGTGGCTGAATTGATCACAACGATTATGTATGTTTACTATTTTATTATTATTTCTATTAAACTCTTACACGCGGACATTTGTTCAAATTCTCCCTCCGTCTGGATCTGGGTTGCACAGACGCAGACGCGGACGCGTACACTATAAAAGTCTCAAAAAACTAGGACACGGACAGGTATATACATATTATATTTATATATACAATCATGTATTTATACAACAAAGTCGGAGTGTTTCGATCCTAAAAATTAGAAAATGATGCTACATGTGTATAAATTTCAAAAGAAAAGAATATATCATTTGTTTATACACGCCGAATGTCAAACAATCAATCACTATTGAACACATGACACAATCAAAATGCATTCTTAGATTAACACACGCCCAACTAAGGGTATACGTGATGTCATTTCCAATAACAAAACCCTAATAAAAACCTAAATGATTGATCTAAATGTTTGTCTTTCTTCATTTAGTTAATAATAGTAAAAATAAAGGAAAAAAATTAACTGAAAATGGAAAAAAATGCGTCAAACCCGAGCTATTGGTGCGTCCAAACTGGGACGCGCCAGACGCGCAAATTAGTGCATCGGACACGCGTCGTGTCAACGTCCCAAACGCGTCCCGTATCCGACGCGAGTCGGACGCGAACACTGCTCAAAAAAATGGAGCGTCCCTGCAACCCAGGTCTGGATGGAAGAATTGAAGTTCTAGATTTCTTATCAGTTTACTATTATATATCTTTTGTTGTGATCGACCTTAGAGTACCAAAATATGTAACCGACAACATGAAAATGATATTAATACCGGTCATTTATGGGGGAAAAGAATTGTGACGTTAGTATCGTCTCATGTACATACAACTTTAATTGGGATGTCATGCACGTACACACCAGTTAAATATGACAAGGTACCATCAAGAGAAATAATGTGTTTGCATGTTAATTCTAATAGAGTCTAATGTTGAGAAAGCGTGTAAACACTACACCATTTTAAGGGATTTGCAACCCAGATTTGCAACGGCACTAGGTCCGTTGCGAAACTGCTGTTGCTAATCCCCGTTGCTAAATTTTCGAAACGGCTAAGATCCGTTGCGAATTTTGCAACCTCGCCGGGAAGGTTGCGAATTGCAACTGCGCTGGGCTCAAGCGTGCGAAGTGCGTGTGTGATCGGTAACACTGGGGCTACTTTTTACGCCCAAGTCAACATCCGGTCAAGTCTTCATTTTTATTTTTCCACCCTTCACCCATATTTACCTATATTTTTCATTATCGAGTTTATCTTCTCATTTTTTTCTCCGCCACAGAACACCAACTTCATCTCTCTTTCATCTCCTCTCCACAGAAGCTCTGAAGAACTTCATCTCCTCTCCACAGAAGCTCTGAATTCAACCAGGTTATAAATCTCTTTCTTAATATTTTCATTTCCGTTTACAGGGTTTAAATATTTTACGATTTTAGAGATTTTCATTTCAGTTTACAGGGTTTGATTTCTAGGGTTTCAGTTGTGAATCCTATACGATTTTATCTTTTTGTTTCGTTTAATCCCATTTGTTTCTTCTTACTCTTGTTAGGTTTTTTTTTTCTTCTTCTGATTCATCTTGTTTGTTTGAAGTGAAGAAGAAAACCTAAACCCAGATCACGGTCTCCTCTTCAAACATCATCATAAATGGATGAAGATGATCAGAGTGATATTGGGTAATTCTCTATTTTTTATTCCTTTATCAATTTTCACCAAAATTTTCAATTAGGGTTTCCAATTTTCTGTGATTTTGAGATTTTCGAATTGATTTCTTGGACTCACAAATACAAGGATGAACCAGTTGAGGACGTTATGGTAAGTGGATTAATCAATTGTTTTTCGTTTTTGGTATAAGTTTTTTGATTTTATTGATTGTGATTGCAATTGTATTTGTGATATTTGTAAGAAGATGATGAAGTGGATGTTGAAAATCTTTACTGAGACGAATTCAAATCTTAATCACCAACTTTACCATCACTTCTTGGGTATAGACCAATGTGAAGATGTTTTATGTTGGAAAGATCCAGAAATTCGCAGTTTTTGTTCGGGGCACAAGTTATGGATGATGGGATGGTAATATTCACCAACACTGTACCTGAGATTATGATGATGGGATGGTAATATTCACCAACACTGTACCTGAGATTATGTCTAGTTTTTGTAGTCTTTCGCTATAGCTTTTCTGTTGATGCAAAACTTAATTCGACACTAATGGCTTTATCTGAATACTAAATTTTGTATGTGTGCTTTGACACCTTAGACAAGTTATACATATTACTAATTTGCAGAGAAGTAAATGCATAGTATTCCCATAAGCTAGTTTCTTAAGCATGCGAGATAACAGGGTGTATTGACGTTCAATGCTAAAGAGTTTCATTATGCCTTCTTTATTTTTATTTTACAAAATGCTTTATCCACTTCAATATGGTCCTGGACCCTAAAAGATATCTGACACCACTTGTATTTTGTAAAACAAAATCTGAGTTTCTTAACTGATCTCTCAGAGAGGAGAAGTAGCGCTTCGTGATTGATAAGTTCTCCTCATTGAGAGTTGTTTCTAGTTACAATATGTATAACTTGTTGAATCATTTTCACTTTGATATGCAACATGTTCTTTTGTAATTAACGAGAGCTGCGACCCAGTTAACAAGCTTTATTTTTGTGACCTATCAACACTTCCTAATGGGCTCGAAGGGTTTAAGAACATAACTGACATGCTTCCTTTTGGATGGTGTTATCAACTACAGGGGATAAACCAACGCCTCGCTTCAATGTAAATTGTTTAACTTAGCCTAACTTTGCAATTTGGTTATGTATTCTTTCGTTAAAATACTAAGTTTTTGTGATCGAGTAGCATGCAGCAACTGTGATTGGGGATAACATGGTGGTGGTTGGTGAATTCTTTAAGTACTTGCAAGTAAAATTCGTCAGGGTCACCAAGGAAATCACCAATCTTGCTCTTATCTAAACCAGGTGTGAATCTAAAAAACAATGCTAGTGCTTTCGCTTCGGGTGGTTCTGGAGTCAAACTCCTCCTTATGATAAAATTTGGTTATGCTTAATATTAACGATTTTGTGTTGTTTAAGCACTAAACAGCAAGACCTAATGCTTCACTGCTATTTGTGATCAATTTATCTCTTATATCCACCATTTCTACTACGAAAGACCTCCAAAACTTTCTGAAAACAAAGTTCTGAACTGACTTATGTTTTTCCCTGTATGATTGAATTATATTTTTGAACACTGTCGATGCAAATGAAAGTACATGGTTAATTTGTTTCAACTTTTTTGATAGTCCCTGGGGAATTGTTTGATAGTCTCTGTATAGATATGTTAATTTGTGGTCTGCATTCCTTTGCTTCTTGCAGATTTGGTTGCTACTATAGAGAGTAGAGACTGACTTCAATAAAGTAGTAAACCCACAGTGGTTGGTTAAAGGTCGTTAAGGAAGCCCGTATTTGCAGTATTCTCGGTTTCCTTCTCGTTCATTTCATTTTACATTTACCAAGTTATATCTATCATTCATTTTACTCAATAATTTTCGTTGGAGTTGGGGATAGAGTGGGAGATGATGACTTATTTGAGAACAACATTTTCTCGCTGTGGCTTCCAAAAATCCAAGTATGCGACAATAGTCGTGCATTGCAGTTGCCGTTAGTCCTACTCTGAAATAATCTTTGGTTGTGGTCAGGGATGAATTTATGAAAGTGGGATGTCCGTTGTTTTTGTTTCCATGAGACCATATAAAGCTGGAATAAGGTATTATGTCTCTCACTTACACCCCTTATTCACTTTGAAATGAGTTTTTGTGTATGTGCATTGATTAGTGCCACGTATTTTATTGTTTTTTCCTTCCACCACTTTGTTTATAGTTAGATGGTTTAGTAAGAAAAGTGTGATGTCCCATTCTACTACCCCGCAAGTGATATGTTTGCGGTTGTCACAAGAATGAAAGACGAAATTCATAATCTTCTTAGGTTTATTCTTGAATGCATTTATTCTTGAAAATGCATGCGAATTTGGAACCAATTTAATAAATGATTCACTACACAAACTCGGTACCCATGTCTCACTAAATCCCCTCCAGCCGAACGGCATGTTCCACGGCATATAAGAGTTTTTTCATAGTCTGCACTTTTCATTGCGTGCTCATGGTTGATTTTCATAAGGTTTACTCGATGATGTGCTACTGATAGAAAGAACAACAGACTGTGATTGGGGATAAAATGGTGGTGGTTGGTGGTGAATCTGTCCATGGCATGTTAGATGATGTACATGTATTAATTTCTTTTCAAGTGTATTGTAAAATGGGGCATGTATATGGAAATGTGCAGTTTTTTGCAACTTCAATTGTTAGTCGACACTTGAGATAACAGCATCAAGAGAAACACATTTGTTAGTCGGTATTTCGCTTCGTGCATCTACTGACTGCAACAAAACACCGCGGATATTGATGAAGTTTCTTCTTTGTTGCTTGTGGGTTCTTAGTTTTGAGAGGTTTACGTGGACCAAAGCATCTTCAAAACTTTACTTGTTGCCAAATAGTCTTCCGTTGAAGATCCCTGCGTGCAAGGGACATCGTATGGTAAAAATTTCTAAACTGACCTACTAAGTTATGCTAACTAATCAAACTTATCGTGCTTCAAAATTATTTTCAGCTGCTAATCTACAGGTACAGTGTTGACTGTTTAAACCATCATGAAAAGGTTATGAGTTGTTCATTGCATGTCAGAAAATAATAAAATAGGCTATGGAATTGCATTGTAAACTTTGTCGTTTTGTTTGGCTCAAGTAGGTACCTTGGGGGGGAAAGCACTAACGGTTGGAGGTAAAAATGACCCAGCAAGCGACAGGATTTCAGGTTTAGGTTTCTTCTGTTTGTCAACCTCTGTAGCTCTGGGTCATTATGTTTGCGCTGCAACTTATATAATGTTGTCTTCTTGGCTTTCCAGTATGGACATTTAATATAGAAACGGAATGCTGGTCACTTATGGAAGCCAGAGGGGAACTTCCGGTAATGTTTCAAACTTTTATCCTTACAAACTTCTTGGCGATACATTATCTAAGATATATTCCAATACTTGCTTTTGTAATCTTTGATTTGAATTGTTCGATTAAACCACATTTCAGGTTTCTCGCAGCGGTCACAGTGTAACTAGAGCTGGTTCAGTTTTGATCCTCTTTAGGGGTGAAGATGCTAAAGGAAGAAAATTGAGTGATATAATCTTGTTTTACAGGGCATGCGGATACATTGGTCCTTGATGTCCTAAAACTCGAGTGGTCAGAAGCTGTGGCATCATCTCCATCTTCGATAACTTCCACCAAAGTGAGTTTGGTGACTATGTGCAGACATTATATAGAGCTCAAGTATTTTTTTCAAATTAAACACTTCTTTGTCATGATCACTCACTGTTGTTAAGACTTTGTGTTATGTACTAGAATATGAAGAACAATTATTAATATTGGTTTTGAAATCTTAAGTAAACTGTTTTGATTTTTTCGCGTATCATTGTAAGATTTAGACTATGGGGAACTGAGTAACTGCAGTGGGGTAAATGTGGGGGAATGGATTTTGACCAGGTCAATGAAGACCTGATTTTTTTTTTCTGTTGCAAAAGCTTAGCAACGTCGACGTTCTGTTGCTAAATTAGAACCAGAACCAATAAATTAGAACCAGAACCATAGTTCCGGGTAGGGGTATTCCTATAATTAGAAACAGCTTAGCAACGGCAGACCTTGGTTGCGAATAAACAAAGTCGCAACGGCACGGTACGTTGCGAATCTCCGTTGCTGACCAAGAATCGCAACGGAGCTTATGCCGTTGCGAAAAACTGCAACACCGTGTTTTGAAACGTCAACCTGCCGTTGCGACCCCGGTCAGCAACGTCTAGGCTCCGTTGCTAATTCCTAAAAATGGTGTAGTGAAACTAACCGTACTTCTGAAATAAAGGTGCACAAAGATTACAGTTGAGTACCTTTTTCTGTTCTAGTGTTTTTATTTGACGAACTCATGTATCAATTTTACTGGAAACTTTTGAGGAAATTTTGGGTGTCATAATTACCGTGCTGCACGCATCCTTGAGTACATGAATTCATATTAAACCCAAAGGGTTTGTTAGTACTAAAATTTTAAACCTTGCCAAGTTCCATATTTTTTCCTGTTTTATAAAATTACAATTGATGAGAGTAAAAAATTATTTAAATTTTATGTAGCAAATAAACCCACAAATTATATCCTTATCAAAGCTACAATTAGGGTCTTCAAACGGGGGAGGAAACATATGGTAGTTTTTTTCCTGAAAGTGCACCACCATTAATTTAGAAGACTCGGGTAATGTAACAAACACTAATACATTTATCACAGATAAGATCAAGGAAGTACCGACTTTATAATTGTTTGGATGACAAGTATATAAGATTTTCGTAACTACAAGTTATTATGGGATAAGTCTTATCAGAGTTTATAATATTTATTTAAATCGTTATGACCAAAAATCATATCGTCTCATGCCGTGCCGTTACGGCACGGGTAATTTCTAGTATATTATAAGGGACAATGGTGTTTTCCAACATCGACGGCTATTTACAGTTCAGACACATAAAGAAGGGTCCTGATTAAACCACTTACTCTAGACATATATGTTTTTCCCTTTGGACGGTGACTCCGCATTTTGAAAGAGATAAAGGACGGCCCAGATTGAAACTTATTCTAACACTCCGATAACACGTTTTCCCTTTGCCATGATTTTTATTTTTAATGTGGGTCATTATTTTCTCGATGATCTGAAGAAAAATGCTCCGAGAGGTCTAAATGTCGCAGGCTTTTCATGTTATTGGTAATCAATGGAATTGAAGCTCATAAAATCACACATCTTTGCAATCAATGAAATGGAATCTTTTACTCCCACAATCAATAAGAAATTTGTTTAAGAGGTCGATCAATCCCAGGTATGACTCTTTTGGGAATCTATAATTGGGGTTCTTCTTTCTCCAAATTTTGGTTTTTAATTATACACTCAAATTAAATCGGTTTAGTTTTTCTTATTGGAAACTTAATTGTTTATTTCTCAAGTTCTCATTTGTATTTCTTAAATCATGGTTTGGCTTTCGTTCCATTTTCAGATTACTGATATTTTAGGGAATCGGTTTGGGTTTTTGTTTAATTTCTCATTTGCTATTCTACAGGGGATATGACGGTATATTCCTAAGTATTGACTAGGTTTTCCTTTTGATGAACAGAGGGCTTCTCATATTTACTAAAGAAGCCACATCTTCAAACTTCAGGTACATACAACATCTATGAACTGAAATTCATCTATACATTAGGTTCAATACCTTTCTTTGGTGTCAATTTTATTTTCACTGTTTTATTTGGGTATTGTTAGTGACAACAGTTATTTGGGGCTAATGAGTTTATTTTCAGCTGTATAATCTGACCTTTATTGAAGTCGAGTAAATTGTAAGACTGTTTTGATTGTTGTTTGGCACTCGGGGTAGGAAGTGCAGAAACTTTGTATCTGTAAGTAATTATCAATTTTTAGTTTTATTTTTTTTCTGAATAATTCATAGGGTTTCAATTTTTAACATTGTATAGGGTTTCGATTTTTAACAATCTATGTTTTTAAATTTTACTATATCATTGTTATTTATGTTTATCATTTCGAATTAGTGTTGATCTATTCAAAAATCCTTACTCTGTCCTGTTAGGCTGTTGCTCTTCCTTTGATTGTTGTTTGGCACATTCATTTTTGCTTTCTTTGGACGCACCCACCTCCAGTTGTGGAATTCTCATCTTGGTATCTTAGTGAAGCAAGATGTTAGCTAGATGGCTAAAATAGCTCACGGTAGGGAGGTGTTGATTCTCATCATTAGTAGTAATTAGATATTCTTGACATTTTGAGTATGTTTTTGTGAGATTTAGAGTACGTGAATGACCATCTCAAATATCTTTTTATCACCGTTATTAGTTTCATGATAAGCTTGATATAAACTCATCTGCTCTTTTTGGTGGTTATGTAAGCCTTGCATTTTTGATTAATAAATATTGTTTTCTCCTTTTTTTGCTCATACCATCACCAATATTACTAAAGACATTTGTTTTCTAACAAAATATTCTATCGTTTAGATTCTAGAATGTGTCACATAGCACTTCATGACAAGAAAATATATACATATAACCAACAAGCCATTTGTATCAGCTTCCCCTCACAACTTAATTTTCTACATTATCTGGATGGGGATCAATAAATGAATTGATTGTATTTTGCATTTTTGTTCATTTGCTTTGGAGGATCCCTCGTATTATGTAGATCGAAGGATCCATTATATGCTGCCTATCTCTTTATGCAGATTTATCTCCTAACACCAATAATAGGCCCCGGTAAAGCTTCCCTAATACAACAAGCCGTACCCATGTATCCGTATGTCCAATTAGGGTATTCAATAGATGTAGTTACCAATGTCACAAACCAGAAAAAACTCTCTGAAATTTTGATGGAAAGATGGGACCCAAACTTGGTGAGTTATCCCGTCCAAATTGTTTGTATGTGATTGCACATTTTTACAACCATTTACGAACTAATGTTTACCATTTTGGCGGTGGGTCCAAGATATAGTTCGTAGAGCCTATGCTACCAAAATAGTTTGCGAGAGTGTGTGGCACTATCAAGGTTGCAGTATCTGCTCTGCCGTACGGAAGTATTAGCGGAAGAATGTTATCTTTGGTGCAACAGGTGCGAAGCTAGAGTCCCTGATCCACCCAGGTAACACATAAGGTGCCGATACTATAATTTGTAAAACCTTTTTTGCCCTCTAAATCCAGTGTTACCTGCACAAAAACTGTTAAATGACTACACCTGCCTTCTAGGTACCTAATTCGCTTTGAAGCCTTACACCACGCTAGCACTCCTGCTATACTCGGGGCCTTTGACTCCGTCGCTGAAACGATTATTGACCGCCCAGAAATGGACATGGTTTTCTACATTTTGGAAATAAATTAAATGGTTTTTGATTTTGTTTCATTGATATCTTTTGAATGAATATTTCAGAAAAGTCTGTACTATTAATTTAGATTTATATGTAATTTGCAGTACATAAACATTGGGATGAGTGTAATTAAAGAAATTTAGGAGTCTGTAACATGTATTGTGTGTTTTCTTATGAGTAAAGTACATATCTTTATAAACTGAAACTATTTCTATAGAGGGTGGATGTCGGGCAGGAATGGAATAGTTCCCTATGCATATGGTTATGATCTTCCAGCCATATAACATATTGTTCTATTTGGCTGGCAGGTAGGTTTAAGTGTGATGTCATATCCTATTTGGCTGTGAGTTGTTGGTTTTGCCATTTAGTTACGCATGACAGGGTTTGTGATAGATACATTTTTGTGTCCAATTGTCCTCAGTGTCTCTATTGTTAGTGCTTGATTTTGTACTTATTATGGTGTTTTTATGTTTGTGTAGGTGTTTTTGGAGAAATATACTTGTGTGGAAAAAGTTGCTCGAAAAGTGCTATTGGACCCCAGGAGAAAAGTACTAAAAGGCACCCTCATTTTGATAAGGGCACCCCGGGCACCCTCAAGGCAATGCTATTCGCACCCCCATCTCTCGTTAGGGGAGGTCATCCCTACCATTCAAATTTTCAGTTTTGGCGGGAAATGGTAGTGGTCGGTTGTCAATCAATCAAATATAATTTCACTTTCTCAATCAACTAGATATAAATATAGTATTCGATAAGAAAGAGTTCGTATCCACAGAGAGGCGTTTGTTGTTATCAATTTTCAGTTTCTAAGTAACCCAAGGTATGTTTGTTGTATTTAAGCAAATAAAAGTAATTGAAGGCAAAGTAAGTAATTGGAATTATCAATAAGGAGAAGATATTGGTCAAGGGATAGTATCATCCACAAACATGTATTTTCATCAATGATTAGAATTGGTATTTAATCTCGTATTTATTAAAAGTCCTAGGATATCTTGATCGCAAGTATAACCCGTTAATTCCACTGTTTTCATCACAACCACATTAAAAGATGCATATGTGAATTCTTCGTCGAAAGCAACCTAAAGTGTAAAAGCACAATTAAGTTTAACTCCTAAAAGCATTAAGATTTATGGAATAAGACTCATCAATGCAAACGAATGTGTAAAAGCACTAAACGTTTTAACAAAAGTTATGATTCACTTGTGACTAATAGGATATATCACTATAAGCACTAATCACAATTATGCTACTTAGAATCGTGGGATAAACAACTTTTTCGTATTGAAAACCCTAATATAGCTACAGAGATGAACACAAATCGGATTGATTAGGACTCAACCTAACAAGTTTTCAAATCTTATAACACTATTAATTGTGAATCACAAACAATAATTACCGAGACAAAACTAATTCATTGAATCAAAAAGCATGTTGAGAAATCAACTTTTATCCCATAACCAATAATAAGTTTAGCTACTCATAGCTATGGAGTTCATCATAATCAATATTCAATAATAAAATAATGAAGAAGAAGAACAAAAGCAAACCCTAGAAGCGTAAACAAAAGTGGCTCTCCAAAATTCCAAGAAAAAGATATATCATATGTTGTAGAAGACCTTCCCTTTTATAGCTTTTCTCCAACTTCTAAAATTAGGTCTAGCCTTCAAAGTCCATTAGGTGAGAATCCACCAAGCCCATAAGGAGGAGAAACCCGTGTAGAAAATACGCCCCGAAAACGGTCGCGCGGAAGTCTGGTATTGTGGCCGGAAATCGGCCGGAAAAGTCGCCGGAAAACGACTCGGTGGCCAAGCAAAGTCCGCCGGTCACCGGTCAACGGGTTGGATCGGCGAGTCAACGTCGGCTCGGTCCTTTGCAAGGTCAGACCAGAGCTGGGGTGTGTGAGTCGAGTCGACTCGGATATGCTGGTGTCTAACCTGGGCCGACTTGACTTGTCCCGAGCCATTGCAGTCTCAAACTTGTGACACAATCATTGTGCATCACCACCTCAACACAGCCATGATGGCCTGGCTCATTCCTACACCGCACTATTCCTCTTGCACCATCATTGTGCTTCGAGCTACCTATCCGGCCATTATGGCTGCACCTCTCCATCAACACATCCAATGCTAGTTGCCTCCATGCTTTGCAAAACATCGAGGCCACCACCAAACCCCGGCTTCCATCCGAACCACCGATCAGAACTCGGTTCCTATTCCATCTATCGCCAAATGCATTACATAACTCAACCCGCATCTTCACCGGCTCACATTCGCGACCTCACCGGACTCACATTGTGCTCACGCCACCAATATTCAAACGAAGCCTTGGCATCCATTTCCCGCAGCGTACACATTACCGGCTCAGGTTTCTCGGCTCCTGTATTCTCATGCCACAATTTCAGGTCGCACTACCAGTGCCTTTAATTCCCATGACAACTTCCTGCATTGAGCCCTGCAACACAATCATTGCAATGCAGCTACAGTGGCAACACGTTGCACACCTCATGACCCAGCAAAATCCTAGGCATACATCTATGCGAAACCCAACCTTCCCCGTCCGCATTTGACTTACCACAAATTCTTGTCAACTCCTTGCTTGGTTATCTCCACTGAGCTGTAACCGCAACTCATACCAGCCCCAGTTTAGCTTTAAAGCACCTTCCTCCACCAACTAAATCCAGTCTTGAGCTTATGCCTACAACTTCTCAAACCATTACTGGTCCCATTGCAATACCATTACACATAACCCATTCTTCTCTTCCTTCAATGCCCGAGCCATCCCCCGCCATTCTACGACTTCCACAGAGCCATGCTAACCTTGTAGCTTCATTCTTCATCTCGTATTTCATGTTCACAATCCACCACCGTAACCCGGACCGCAACCTCATTGCCTCCACCTTGCCAGACCTTCACAGCCACTAACCTCACCAAGCTCACAGCACCATCTCAGTCCACCTCCACAGCAATAACAATTCATCAATTCAGTTCTAGCCTGCTATACCTCCTTCACACACTCATACTTCCCTGTAATCATTCAAATTCAGCTCTAACCCTCAGCATAACAACTCCACCATTCCTCATAAAACCATTTCCTTCATTGAGTTTCTCGTGGCAGCGTAAACATCACAGCCTACACCACTGAAACCTCTTGATTCATTATCAAAATCCTCACTCGATACATCATTTTTCCTCAGCTTGGTTCTGCAAGCTTGAAATAGGCAAGACCCATCTTCTTATTCATCATTAAGCGCTCCAAGCAAACTCATCATCAAATTTGAGCAGAACCACCCCGAAACATCTAGTAAACCCTAACCAAGCTTCAACTTCTACGATTCTCGATCCAAAATCAGCAGACCCTCTCTTCCATACCCGGACTAACAATCAATCTATCTTGATTTCATAACAAACTCTCAATTTCATTCTTAATCTTCTCAACTCCGCCTGAATCTTCCCTGTAATCCACGATTTCAAACCCTAACTTCGTTAAAACCCAAATTCACCATCTCATTTCACAACACCACCAATTCAACACAACATCGATTATTATGACCGAAATTCTTCCACTCGAGTACGGTTTCTACTCGAATCCTCCTTAATGTCGTCTCTACCTCAACAAAGAAACAATCATCAACAAGACCCCATTTCATCTCAAAGATCAGACTTCAACAATGACAACGGCTCCTCCTCTTCTCTTTATTACTTCAATTTCTCAATTTTGTTACCACATTACCTGAGACCACATTCGTCTCAAAGATCATCTCTCTCTCTCGGTTTAGTAGCGACCATTGTTGTTTTCTTTCTCAATTTGACAACAATGATTGAGAGAATTAAGAGATGGTTTCTAGATTTAGGGTTATGCAATAGTAGGGCACTGATAACTATACCCCACTACATAAACTAGGGGATACCCCAGTGGATACCCTGTAACAGGTGGCCACCCCTTAACCACTACTGATCGCGTTTCACCTAGACCGGGTTCGGATAGTGTTCGCCCATGAAATGACAATTTTGCCATTTTTGCTCAAATTTGGTAATTTCTCCTTCTTTTCCCCATGCGACTCCAGCGTGTACCGATAACTCAAAAGCACGCGTAAAAGTACATAATTCACAAGAAAAATAGCAAAGAAAGCGTAACTACTAGATAGTAAATTAGGTGTTTGGAGACACCTGTCAGATTCCCCCACACTTAGACTTTGCTAGTCCTCGAGCAAATTAAACAAAACAATAAAATACAACAACTCCGTGTAAGTCGAGGCTACGGTCACTTTTAGCATAAATAACAAGCCTTTAAACCCCTAGGTGTCCCTAGTGGAATGAGTTATAGTCTCGTGAGGGTTTACTAGAGATATACCCACAAAACCTATTTTTCCAACTTACTAGTTCTCGTAATGATAGTATCCAACGCTAAGAAGACATAGAGATTCTGCACACTAGTCATAAGAAGTTAGACACATAAATGAACACAATCTCATTCTTAAAAGTTGAGAGAGATATAACCATCCCTTCTCGACTAAAATTCGGGTTCGGAGTGATCGAAAGTCTCGACTCTGCCTCACAAGAAAGGGTTTTATGAAATTGCTCTCAATAATAAACTGACTTTTTATGGGTCACACATGTGTCCAGGTTGGAATGAAGAGAGAATCCGAGACACGTTGAATGGTAGGAAGGTAAAAACCCTCGAAGTATTTTGAAAACCCACATCTTTTATATATTTTTGAAAACCCATTTTTCGACGATCTCTTGAAAGGAAATCAAACCATTTACGAAGGTGGGAATATGCTTACTTACGGTGAATCCGTTCGGCGTGCGGCTAGCACCACTCTCAAAGCATCCATAGAAACGTCTTCGGTCTTCTACCGGTGTCTTCATCTTCGTCTTCGGTCTTCAACTCTTGATGATAACTCTCGAACTTCGTAGAATCTTGACAATATGATTCTTTCCTCAAATTCCTTGTCGCTTGAAACTTCATTATAGATATTCCTTCTTTCCATAGGCTTTATTGAAAGAATACAAAAATAAAAACAAACTATAAAAACCCAAATTTTTTTTCTTTTTTTTTTTTTTTTTTTTTTTTTTTTTTTTTTTTTTTTTTTTTTTTGAATAACAAATAAAAATAAAACAAAATAAAAACATTTTTCTCTTGTCTTTTTTTTTTTTTTTTTTTTTTTTTTTTTTTTTTTTTTTTTTTTTTTTTTTTTTTTTTTGAGACAAGAGAAAGTAAAATACAAAAATAAAAATGTAAGTATAATGCCATGGTATAAGTACTTTACCGCTTGAATCTTCACAACTTATATGTCTTGATATCATAGACTTCTCGAATTCTCATCCTTAATAATTTCCACTCTTGTATAATAGTCTTCAACTTATAAAAATTCTGCTCCATGTTTTGTTGCTTTACTCAAATCTGAAATCTGCCCATTTACGTACCGTTGTTTGTAAACCTCGAACATGTTCAACTTTCCTTGAATTTGTGATGCTCCTCTTGTTGATGATGATGTTGTTTCTATGGACCTGTTGGTGTAGAGAGAGATAAGGTGGATGGTGCTAGCTGCGAACAAGATCACAAGTGGTATGTAAGTTAGCAATTCGATGTCACCAACATGGTTGATAAAAATAGCACTCAAGAGATCAAAATAGTGCTTCTATGGTGGGAAATTGGACAGCTCACCATTCTGCCCGGAATTTACGTACGGTGACACACACTCTAAAAGCACAATTTAGACGGTACAAAGAATTGAAGGTTGGTGCCTCACATTATGTAACATGGGTAGTCTCCACTATAGGGGATCACTTTGTTCTAATACTAGAATTCCATCTGCACCTTATTTGCCTTTGGCATGGTTAAATCCAACTTTAACTCTCATACAATTAAGAAACCCGATCATGTTCTCTGTCATCTCTAAGTTCGAGTCACTAGTGTGAGATTCTCGATGTAATCTTAGCGACATGTATACTATGTGACTCTAAATAACTACAAGTTGGAGTCTTCTTATTCACTAGTTCACAAAAAAGTTGAAAAATTGCAAAAATTTACAACATAAACCACTCCCCCACACTTAAACTTTACATTGTCCTCAATGTAAATTGAATCATCAAAGTAAGTCAAGGTGGGAAATCCTAGCAAGAAATCGGCAAAAAAACAAAGTAAAAACAAAACAAGAAAAACTAAAAACAAGAAAAGAAATAAATACAAGACAAGAAATACTCATCCTTTGGGTTGCCTCCCAAGTAGCGCTTGGTTTAAAGTCGTCAGCCCGACTATCTCCTTGCTTTCTATGACTCCTCCAGAGGGAGCACATCCACAAAGTTAACTCCTTCCACCACTTCGGAAGTGAAATTCTCATAATATGGTTTCAACTTAGGTGCCCATTAACTTTAAGTTCTTTCCCGTAGCTATCTACTCACAATTTCCACTGCACCATGAGAAAACACATTAGTAACAATAAAAGGTCCGATCCATCGTGACCTTAGTTTACCCGGAAATAATTGCAAGCGAGAATTAAACAAAAGCACTTTCTGCCCAATGCAAAATTGTTTTCTAGAAATCATGTTATCATGGAATGCTTTCGTCTTTTCTTTGTAAATCCGTGAGCTTTCAAATGCATCATTGCGAAGCTCCTCTAGCTCTTGAAGTTGTAACTTCCTTTGCTTTCAGCCCCATCCATCTCCATGTTGCATTGCTTAATAGCCCAAAACGCCTTATGCTCAATTTCCACGGGTAAGTGACAAGGTTTACCATACACAAGCCTAAAAGGAGACATCCCAATAGGTGTTTTATATGCGGTTCTATACGCCCACAAAGCATCATTAAGTCGCATGCTCCAATCCTTCCTTGTTGGGTTCACCGTCTTTTCTAGAATTGATTTCACCTCACGGTTAGACACCTCGGCTTGTCCATTGGTTTGGGGATGATAAGGTGTTGCAATCTTGTGCGACACATTGTACTTCGACAACAAGCTTTGTAAAATCCTGTTTTTGAAGTGAGAACCCCCATCGCTAATTATGGCTCTTGGAATTCCAAACCTTGCAAAAATATTAGCTTGCACAAAATCGAAACCACTTTAGAATCATTAGTAGGGGTGGCCTTAGCTTCCACCCATTTCGAGACATAATCAACCGCAAGTAAGATATAAAAATTCCCATGGGAGTTGACAAAAGGCCCCATAAAATCAATACCCCATACATCAAAAACTTCAATAAATTGAATATAAGTTTGTGGCATTTGATTTCGGGCACCTAGATTGCCGGTTCTTTGGCACCTATCACAAGTTGTACAAAATATATGTGCATCCTTAAACAAAGTTGGCCAATAAAAACCACTTTCAAGTACCTTGTGCGCGGTTCTCTTACTCCCAAAATGTCCTCATAAGCATAAGAGTGACAAAAAGACAAGATAGAGTTAAATTCGGATTCGGGAACGCACCTTCGTATTACTTGGTCACTACCATGTTTCCATAAGTATGGATCATCCCATATGTATTGGTTCCCTAACCTCTTAAGTTTGTCCCTCTCAAGATGAGACAAGTTCTTTGGGATTTGTTTAGAAACTAAGTAATTGACAATATCGGCATACCATGGTTCTCCAAAGGCAATTGAGAAAAGTTGCTCGTCAGGAAACTTTCACGCAGCGGGATAGTCTCCTTGTCCACGACAAGTCGGCTCAAATGATCAACGGTGTTCTCAATTCCTTTCTTGTCTTTGATTTCAATATCAAACTCTTGCAAGAGTAAAATCCACCGTATGAGCCTCGGTTTCGCCTCTTTCTTTGTAAGCAAGTATCTAAGTCTTTGCATGATCGGAAAAAGACAACAACTTTTGTACCAATTAGATAAGAGCGAAACTTTTCTAAAGCAAAAACAATGGCTAATAACTCCTTTTCTGTGGTTGTGTAGTTTTGTTGAGCCTCATTTAACGTTCTAGAAGCATAATAGACAGCATGAGGAAGCTTCCCCACACGTTGCCCAAGCACCGCACCAACCGCATAATCACTAGCATCACACATGAGTTCAAACGGCTTACTCCAATCCGGTGGTTTAATGATAGGGGCTGAAATAAAAAGTTCTTTCAAACGATTGAATGCCGCCATACATTTCTCATCAAAGTTAAAAACCACATCTTTTTGCAATAAGTTACATAGTGGTGATTCTATCTTGGAAAAGTCCTTGATGAACCTACGATAAAAAACTGCATGACCAAGAAAAGAACGTATCTCCCTCATAGTAGTGGGAGGGGGTTAGAAACACGAATAAGGTCTATCTTAGATTTATCAACTTCCAAGCCTTTAGAAGATATTATATGGCCTAAAACTATGCCATGAGTTACCATGAAATGGCACTTTTCCCAATTTAGCACAATATTTGTTTCAACACATCGTTCAAGGATTAGAGACATATTGTTCAAGCAAAGGTCAAAAGAATCACCAAAGACACTAAAGTCATCCATGAACACTTCGATTATGTTTTCAACATATTAGAAAAGATACTTACCATACACCTTTGAAAGGTAGCTGGAGCATTGCATAAGCCAAAAGGCATCCTTCTATAAGCAAAAGTACCGAAAGGACAAGTGAAAGTGGTTTTCTCTTGGTCCTCCGGTGCTATCACAATCCGATTATAACCTGAATAGCCATCAAGAAAGCAATAGTAAGAGTGTCCATTAAACGTTCAAGCATTTGATCAATAAAAGGTAAAGGAAAGTGATCTTTTCTAGTGGTGGCATTCAATTTTCTATAATCAATACAAACCCTCCAACCGGTTTGCACACGAGTTGGGACAAGTTCATTCTTATCATTCTCCACCACCGTCACACTTTGATTTCTTTGGTACTACTTGTCTGGGCTTACCCACTTGCTATCGGATATGGGGTAGATAACACCCACTTCCAAAAGCTTGAGTATCTCCTTTTTACAACTTCCATCATGGGAGGATTCAAGCGACGTTGCGCGTCCCTCTTAGGCTTTGCATCATCCTCCAAACGAATTTTGTGCATACAAACGGCGGGGCTAATACCCTTGATATCGGCAATTGTCCATCCTATGGCCGTCTTGTACTTCCTTAGCACCCTTAGAAGTTTTGCTCTGTAAATCACTAAGCTTGTTAGAAACAATCACCGGTAACTCTTCATTATCACCCAAGTACAAGTACTTAAGGTGGTCGGGAAGAGGTTTCAATTCTAAAATCGGAGATTTAACAATTGAAGGTACAAGCTTTTCATCTTTGCATGGTAAAGAAATAAAAGAAATATTATGAGTTTTCGGGCATTCTTGTAGTGAATTAAGATCACCAAGAGCTTCCTTGACTTCATTACCACACTCTACACCATTATCCATGGATGTAGTTAACACGGTTTCCAAAGCATCATCACCGTTTAATTCAAACATTTGTTGTGCCAATGTATCCATCACATCAATGGAGAAACAAGAGTGGACATCGCTAGGATATCTCATCGTCTCGAAAATGTTGAAACGTATTATTTCTCCATCGAACTCCATAGTTAGCGTTCCCTTATCCACATCAATTATGGTTTTCGCCGTTTTCATGAAAGGACGCCCAAGAAGCAATGGAAGAGATGAGTCGGTGCACCTTCATCCATCTCTAACACACAAAAGTCATTTGGAAATACAAGTTGATTAACCTGCACAAGAACATCCTCAACAATACCCATTGGGTAAACATTAGAGCGATCGGCTAATTGCAATACAATTTCAGCCTTTTTAAGAGGACCAAGATCAAGTGAATTATACATTGACGCAGGCATAACATTAACGGAGCACCTAAGTCCAACATAGCTTTGTTAAAAGTTGTGTTACCAATTGTGACGGGAATGTCAAAACTACCGGATCCTTGCACTTAAGTGGGAGTTTGTGTTGTAAGATTGCCGAGGCATTCTCCCCCACACTAAGCACTTCATTACCTTTGAGCCTTTGTTTGTTGGTACACAAGTCCTTCAACACCTTTGCATACTTTGGAACTTGCTTGATAGCATCAATGAGTGGTATATTCACATGGATCTTTTTGAGAACGTCTAAAATCTCCTTTTCTAGTTCCGCCTTCTTAGAACTTGCAAATCTGCGAGGAAAAGGTAGAGGAGGAACATAAGTAGAAACAGGAGTTTTAGAGTTAGAAATAGGTACCTCGAAGTTTGGGAGTATCCTCATTATTCTCCTCCAAAACAGGTTCCTTTTGTGTCTCCACCTTGCCCGAATCAACAACTTCGGGTTGCACAAGTTGTGTACCGCTTCTCAACGTAATAGCATTGACACCCTCTTTTGGGTTAATAGGTTGAGAAGGAGTTTCCCCACTATTTTGCGCCTTCAATTGGTTCAACTCAATAGCCATGGAGCCCATTTGTGTTTGCAACTCCTTAATAGCACTCTTAGTCTCTTGTTGACTCTCTTTAAACATGGTGGAAATGCCTTGCATCATTGTTTGAAGCTTTGAATCAATATCCGAACCTTGATTTTGCATTTATTGTTGTGCTTGAGGTTCTTTGAAATTGTTGTCTCATTTTGGAATTGTTGTTGTTGAGGTTGAAATCCACTTGAAGAGTTGAAGGTAGGTTGTTGAACCGCTCCTTGCTTGTTGGCATAGCTAAAATTGGGGTGATCTCTCCATCCGGATTGTAAGTGTTTGAGTAGGGATCATACCGTCTTGGTTGATTTGGAAAGATCGCATTAGCTTGCTCGTCTTCATAGGATTGAGGAGAACTTGGTATAACCGCGGATGCAACTTGTTGCAACATTCTTTGTCATGTTACCCATTTGTTGACGAAGTTCCTCCACCTCGCTCACTTCACTCACCCTTCTTAGAATCACATCAGAACCACGACTTAAGAATTGTTGTGAGTTCGCTGCCATGTTTTCAATCAACTCCCTAGCTTGTGCCACCGTCTTGCTAACTAGTGCACCACCACCCATGAGCGTCAATAAGATTCCTATCACTTGATTGGAGTCCTTCATAGAAGTATTGGATGATCATAGCGTCACTAAATTGGTGGTGAGGGCAACTTGCAACCAATCTCTTGTACCTTTCCCAATATTCATATAAGGATTCTCCCACGTTTTGCTTCATCCCACAAATTTCTTTGCGAATTTGAGTAGCCTTGGATGCGGGTAAATATCTCTCCAAAAAGAGTTTCTTCAACCCATTCCTTGTTGTGACACTTAGGGAGGTAAATAGTACAACCAATCCTTAGCACTATCCATTAAAGAGAAACGGAAAACCTTCAACATTGCACCATCCGCCTCAACATTTCTTTGGAAGCATAGCCGTGACAATGGTGTGGAAGTCCAAAAGATGTTTGTTAGGATCTTCATTCACCATGCCATGGAATTTTGGTAATTCTCTAAGCAACCCGGCTTTATCTCAAAAGTAGAGTTCGTTTGAATACACCCTGTTGTGTATCAAGCCTATGAGAAGCCAAGTCCTTGAGTGAACGATTTGCATCACCCATTGCTTCTTCTTCTTCCACGTGTGGTTCCTCTACGAATGGAACCTCTTTTCCTTCTTCTTGTTGTCGGAAAATCTCTTCTCCTACTTCCAACTCGTGCTCGTCCGTTGTGTCTTGACTTGGTTGGAGTATTGTGCCGCGTCGAGTAGCTATCCCGCACCTTGGATAATTCCAATCCTTAGAAGCAGAGATTAGGTACACTGCAAACAATTCTCCAAAACAAGTGAGAAACAAGACAAGAACCGAAAAGCAAAGATAAAAGCGAAATTGTAAAAAGAAACTAAAAACTCAATAACAAGCCGTGTGCCTCCTAAAACGGCGCCAAAATTTGGTCGGTTGTCAATCAAAGTCAAATATAATTTCACTTTCTCAATCAACTAGATATAAATATAGTATTCGATAAGAAAGAGTTCGTATCCACATAGAGGCATTTGTTGTTATCAATTTTCGGTTTCTAAGTAACCCAAGGTATGTTTGTTGTATTTAAGCAAATAAAAGTAATTGAAGGCAAAGTAAGTAATTGGAATTATCAATAAGGAGAAGATATTGGTCAAGGGATAGTATCATCCACAAACATGTATTTTCATCAATGATTAGAATTGGTATTTAATCTCGTATTTATTAAAAGTCCTAGGATATCTTGATCGCAAGTATAACCGTTAATTCCATGTTTTCATCACAACCACATTAAAAGATGCATATGTGAATTCTTCGTCGAAAGCAACCTAAAGTGTAAAAGCACAATTAAGTTTAACTCCTAAAAGCATTAAGATTTATGGAATAAGACTCATCAATGCAAACGAATGTGTAAAAGCACTAAACGTTTTAACAAAAGTTATGATTCACTTGTGACTAATAGGATATATCACTATAAGCACTAATCACAATTATGCTACTTAGAATCGGGGATAAACAACTTTTTCGTATTGAAAACCCTAATATAGCTCTAGAGATGAACACAAATCGGATTGATTAGGACTCAACCTAACAAGTTTTCAAATCTTATAACACTATTAATTGTGAATCACAAACAATAATTCTTTTGAGACAAAACTAATTCATTGAATCAAAAGCATGTTGAGAAATCAACTTTTATCCCATAACCAATAATAAGTTTAGTTACTCATAGCTATGGAGTTCATCATAATCAATATTCAATAATAAAATAATGAAGAAGAAGAACAAAAGCAAACCCTAGAAGCGTAAACAAAAGTGGCTCTCCAAAATTCCAAGAAAAAGATATATCATATGTTGTAGAAGACCTTCCCTTTTATAGCTTTTCTCCAACTTGTAAAATTAGGTCTAGCCTTCAAAGTCCATTAGGTGAGAATCCACCAAGCCCATAAGGAGGAGAAACCCGTGTAGAAAATACGCCCCAAAACGGTCGTAGGAAATATGGTATTGTGGCCGGAAATCGGCCGGAAAAGTCACGGAAAACAGCTCCGGTGGCCAAGCAAAGTCCGCCCGGTCACCGGTCAACGGGTTGGATCGGCGAGTCAAGCTGGTCAGCTCGGCCGAACCGGGTCAGACCGAGGCCGAGGGGTGTGAGTCGAGTCGACTCGGATATCTTTGGTGTCTAACCTGGGCTGACTTGACTTGGCCTGAGCCATTGCAGGTCTAAACTTCTGCAGCACAATCATTGTGCATCACCACCTCAACACAGCCATGATGGCCCTGGCTCATACTTACACTGCACTATTCCTCTTGCACCATCATTGTGCTTCAGAGCTACCTATCCAGCCATTTATGGCCTGCACCTCTCCATCAACACATCCAATGATAGTTGCCTCCATGCTTTGCAAAACATCGAGGCCACCACCAAACCCCGGCTTCCATCTCGAACCACCAGATCAGTAACTCGGTTCCTATTCCATCTACCGCCTGGCTGCATTACATAACTCAACCCTGCACTTCACCAGCTCACATTCGCGACCTCACCAGCAGCTCACATTGTGCTCACTGCCACCAATATTCAACACAAAAGCCTTGGCATCCATTTCCCGCAGCGTACACATTACCAGCTCCAGTTTCAGCTCTGTATTCTCATGCCACAATTTCAGCTGCACTACCGGTGCCTTTAATTCCATGACAACTTCTGCATTGAGCCCCCGCAACACAATCATTGCAATGCAGCTACAGTGGCAACACGTTGCACACCTCATGACCTGTAAAATCCTAGGCATACATCTATGCGAAACCCAACCTTCCCTGTACTGCATTTCAGCTTACCACAAATTCTTGTCAACTCCTTGCTTGGCTATCTCCACCTGAGCTGCAACTGCAACTCATACTGCAGCTTCAGTTTAGCTTTAAAGCACCTTCCTCCAGCCAACTAAATCCAGTCTTGAGCTTATGCCTACAACTTCTCAAACCATTACAGTCCCATTGCAATACCCAGTACACATAACCCATTCTTCTCTTCCTTCAATTTGCTGAGCCATCTCCCTGCCATTCTCCGGCTTCCACCAGGCCATGCTAACCTGTAGCTTCATTCTTCATCTGTATTTCATGTTCACAATCCACCACCAGAACCCAGACCTGCAACCTCATTGCCTCCACCTTGCCAGACCTTCACAGCCACTAACCTCACCAAGCTCACAACACCATCTCGGTCCACCTCCACAAAGAATAACAATTCATTAACTCGGTTCTAGCCTGCTATACCTCCTTCACACACTCGTACTTCCCGTAATCATTCAAATTCAGCTCTCTAACCCTCAAAGATAACAACTCCACCATTCCTTATAAAACCATTTCCTTCTTTGAGTTTCTCGAAGCTAGCGAAACATCACGCCTAAACCAACTGAAACCTCTTGATTCATTATCAAAATCCTCACTGATACATCATTTTTCCTTCTTTGGTTCCTGCAAGCTTGAAATAGGCAAGACCCATCTTCTTATTCATCATTAATCGCTCCGAGAAGCAAACTCATCATCAAATTTGAGAAGCGAACCACCCCGAAACATCTAGTAAACCCTAACCAAGCTTCAACTTCTCTCGATTCTCGATCCAAAATCAGCACCCTCTCTTCCATACCCAGGACTAACAATCAATCTATCTTCAATTTCATAACAAACTCTCAATTTCATTCTTAATCTTCTCGGCTCTGTAATCTTCCCTGTAATCCTGATTTCAAACCCTAACTTCCCTGTTAAAACCCAAATTCACCATCTCATTTCACAACACCACCAATTCAACACAACATCAGATTATTATGACCCCTGAAATTCTTCCACTCGAGTACAGTTTCTACTCTGAATCCTCCTTAATGTCGTCTCTTACCTCAACAGCAAACAATCATCAACAAGACCCCATTTCATCTCAAAGATGAGACTTCAACAAAGACAGACTCCTCCTCTTCTCTCTATTACTTCAATTTCTCAATTTTGTTACCACAGACACAGACCACATTCGTCTCAGCATCATCTCTCTCTCTCGGTTTAGTAGCAGCCATTGTTGTTTTCTTTCTCAATTTGGACACACAATGATTGAGAGAATTAAGAGATGGTTTCTAGATTTAGGGTTATGCAATAGTAGGGCACTGATAACTATACCCCACTACATAAACTAGGGGATACCCCAGTGGATACCCCATAAC
Source organism: Papaver armeniacum (assembly GCA_023531295.1). Taxonomy (NCBI): domain Eukaryota; kingdom Viridiplantae; phylum Streptophyta; class Magnoliopsida; order Ranunculales; family Papaveraceae; genus Papaver; species Papaver armeniacum. Next base: position 362,263 of record JAJJWW010015148.1, read on the forward strand.
ATGTGGTCACCCCTTAACCACGGCTGACTGCGTTTCACCTAGACTGGGTTCCGGATAGTGTTCGCCCATGAAATGACAATTTTGCCATTTTTGCTCAAATTTGGTAATTTCTCCTTCTTTTTCCCCATGCGACTCCAGCGTACCTGATAACTCAAAAGCACGCGTAAAGTACATAATTCACAAGAAAAATAGCAAAGAAAGCGTAACTACTAGATAGTAAATTAGGTGTTTCAGACACCTATCAGGTAGCTGCAGAAGAACAGAATTCTGGGTCAAGATTTATGGATGTTTTAGAGAGACTCAACGGCCGAAACTCTTCGGGATGACGTGATTGGGCGTATCAGGCTTGGTAAAGGCCTTTGGTTCGACTGAATTTGGTCAGATAATCCGAGAGAAGGAAATAGAGTTCCACGGGTTATGGTTAGTCCATTCCGAGTTCTAAGTGTGTGATCGAGAGGTTTTCATGTTCCTGCTCCGTGTTATACCACTTCTGGATGATGACTCAGCGTGTAAGGAGTGTGTTTGAAGCAAATCAAGGCTCGAAGGAGATTAAAATGGGTAAGAAAATATTCCCGGAATATTTTCCTTAATGCCGAGTAATGGAGAAATATATGGAGTTATGGAGGAGATTTCTTGCCACTGTCGAGTATAAAAGAAGTGCTTGGAGGTCAGAGAAGGTGGACGGAGATTTTGGGAGAGATACAGAGCATCAACAGAGACGAAAAATCAAGTTGCAGAGAATAGCCATTTTCTGCTTTGCTATGAAGAACACGAAGAACAAAAAGACCACCGAGAGGCGATCGTTCATGCTACAAATGACAACGACAATTAAACGAGGGTCGCAGAGCTACAGTAACATCGACAGTTCATCTTTATCGTTCTTTGTAACAGTGTTTTGCAACAATTATAAACGTTGCAAACACCCGGTTTTCATCATTTTCTCTCCATTTCATCATTTGTACACCTCCTTTGAGCAATAAAAATGAATTTTGAGCGTGTTTCCAACATGATGAGAGGCTAATTCTCCCATGACCAAGGTGACGGAGGAAACTATTCATTTATGCTTGATTGGTAATTTCTTTTCATAATTTCAATTATTATTAATTTAATTTAATCCACTAAGATCATTATAATTGTGTGGTTTATGAGATGAAAATGGTTTTTCTTAATTAGTTGTGAATCAATTTGATGTCTTATGCTCAAAAATATTTCTTTGATAATTCATGCTTAGGGATTACAATTTAATGTTTGGAGACCTTACAGATATTAGTGAGTTAATGTGAAAAATGGCTTAATAATAATTCTTGAAATAATCTTTATCAACCAATCAGTTAAAGGAATAGTGGAATCCCGAGTCTTGGTCTAGTTTTAAATCTTGATATCACTTTATTTGAGTTTATCTTTGTTTAGCTTAAAAATTTAATTTAAAAATCGAACCTTCACAAGTCTCAACGAACTTTTTACTACAACTCAATTGAAAATCACATCAATTTTGGCGCCGCCGACGCGGACTTGTCTTTAGGCTAGAGTTTTTTTTTTTTTTTTTCTTTTTTAGGTTTTTATTTGTTTTGTTCTTCTTTACGTTTTTGGATTTTTGTCTTTTCCTTACTGAGAATTTGGAGCGAAAGAAAATTTTGCCAAAGCTTTTGGTGAATACTTAAAGACTTGGAGTAAAAGGAAAAGCGAAAGGAGCGAAAGAAGAAGATTTTTTTATTTTACAAAAAGAGAGACATTTTTATTTATTTATTTTACATATATTTTTTTTTAGACTTTCCTTTTCTTTTGCACTTTATTTTTGGACTTTAAACTTTGGGACATTATTTTTAAACCCTACGGAAGGGTAGTTTAAATATAAACTGTGTGCAGAGAAGGACGGCGATTACAATATCGCCTCGGCCCCTTGGGTTCGTACATGACATAGGAGTCGTGGGCCCGAGTCGACTCAGCGGTTCATCCGTCACGGAACGGGAGGTAAGTTTGTCGAAACACTCGCGAATCCCTTTGTCGGTGAGTTCTTTTGTATTCCTTCGTTTGCATATATGCTGAGGAATTGAAAACGGCTGCTTTAATTTCCTAGTAAAGGGCAAGGACTGGCCATACAAGATAAGGGTTCGGATTTCATCACCGTTCTCTTCTTGCCCGCCTTAGGAAAACGATACTTAACGCGAACCTAAGCCTTAAAATTTGGAATAGAACGAGACCGATAGGTAACGAGCTTAATAGGAAAGTCGTTCGAAAAATATTGGTTACTCTTTTAAGCATATACTTGAAGTTCATGATGGTTTCCGGGAGTTGAATGCGTGATCGCGCCGCCTTGTAATGCGGTGAGGCCTTGGGTATCAAAGCTCCACACTGACTTCCCTCGCCTCTATTCAACTTACTTCAACTCGGATTGATTCGAGAGAGGTTTGCTCGATTAACGAGTTCCTTTTCGAAAGATTAGAATTTGGTCTAGAAACAATCTAAATGGAGTCATCATGCTTTTTGTTTGCTAGAAATCATTAGGTTTCTTTGTGGTGGAGTCAGCCTTGTTTGTGTTTGCATAGAACTTCCTATCCTTTTAGGATTTTTCTTTTTCTTTTGTTTTTCTAGTGTATGCCCGAGGTTATTGATAGACACATTTTTGTGTCTAATTTGTCTCGATTCTTTATATTGATAGTGCTCATTTTTGTACTTATTACAGTGTTTTATGTGTGTGTAGGTATTTTTGGCCAATAAACATTTTTGGAAAAATCGGCTCGAAAAGTTGCGCCCGAAGAACACCTGCTATTCGGACTCCCCCTATGGATAAGGGGTACCCAAATTACTAAGGGGCACCCTCAGGGCATCACCAAAGGCAGCTGTTATAGGCACCCCTATTCTGGATAGGGGCACCTCATCTTCAAGAATTCAAAAAAAATAAAAAAGGCGGGAAAAATGGCAACAGCGTACGGCGAGTTGGAGTTGGATTTTCGGCGATTTTAGCGAGATTCAATCGTTTGATTTTCATGGGTGGGCACATTAGAGCAAAACAGGGTTCGTATGGTTGTTTGGATCGATCAACTTTGGTCGGAACTCGTGTTTGAGCGAAACGGGGGAGGAGCATTATTATCGGGATTTTCTTAATTCTATACATGGGGATTACGTGTAGATAAGAATAGAATATCTTCATTTTATTTGATAACATCGTTGGGAGATTTTGGACGTCGAGATTCAATCGGAAAGACGCGTAGAGAAGATTCATAAGAGGAAATATCTCGGAGCTTGCCGTGGAAGAAAAGAAAGATAAACTCGGGTTTGTTAGGGTTTTCGGCTATATATAGCATGGGTATGAGTCAAGGAAGGGTTAGACACACTTTGGGAAGGTTTAGAGGCGCTACGAGAGCATAAACAATCGAGTTGCAGAGAAGCTTGCTGTGGTGCGAGAGGAAGAACACGAAGAACAAAGCACCTTCGAGAGACAGTCGTTTTTGGGGTCGGGATTCAACGACATAGCAACAACGGTGCATAAGTCGGCTCTTGTAATGATCCACCATGTAACCGCTTTGTAACTCCATTACAGCGTTGCAAGCGATCTGCATTTAATTAATTTTCATCCTTTTAATCATCTTTTGAGCCATAAACACATATTTTGAGACCATGATTAATATGAGGAGACCCCATTCTTTGAGGCGATAGAGGAAGCTATTTTTCCAACAAGAAGTGGTATATTCTAATTTATCTATTTATTGCAATTATTTTATGATTATTTTGCCTTGATTGAAAATTGTTTGAATGATTCTTGTTAAGCAATTGTGATTTATTTTGATAGAGCATGCTTGGACTTAGGTTTTTGATGTTTTATACTTTGGATTTACACTTGTTATTTTGAGAATCTACTTGTTGCAATAGTTTAGAATCAACTTGAATGAGAAAATTGCATGAATATAAATATTGGATTAAATCACTTTGAACTTGGAAAATAGTGGAATCTTAGCCTCGGTGTTTCTTTTAATATTGATAACATCTTTGTCAGAGTTTGCTATAATTTTTAGTGTGTTTTCTATTTTAGTTTTGAATTTAAGTCTGAAAAATCCTTCACAAGTTCGAGTTGAACGAATCTTTACTACCACTTTCTACAACAATATAAAAATCACATCAATTTTTGGCGCCGCCGACGCGGACTTGTTTTTAGGGTTTTAGATTTGTTTTTATTTTTATTTTTTTTTTTTTTTTTTTTTATTATTTTTGTTCTTTTTACGTTTTTGGGTATTTATCTTTTGTCTACAGGTTCTGGATCATAAAGAAAATTGAGCCAAGGAGTTTGGTGATTTCGTAAAGACTTGGAGCGAAAGATTAAAGCAAAAAGAACAGGAAAGAAGACGATTTTCTTTTAGATATTTTGTTTTTAGGGTTTGTTTATTTTTAGAAAAAAAAAAATTGTATTAGGGTTTATTATTTTTGTAATTTTTCTTTTCTTTTTGGACTTTGGACTTTTGGACTTTATTATTATTTTTACCCTACGGAAGGGTACTTTAAATATAAACTGTTTGCAGAGAAGGAGGACAATTACGATATTGTCTCTGCACCTTGGGTTCGTACACGACATAGGAGTCGGTGGCCCGAGTCGACTACAACCGATTCATCCCCGTGCCGGAGCGGGAGGTAAGATTCTAAACACTCGCGAATCCTGTCGGCGAGTTCTTTGGACTCCTTCGTATGCTTATATGTTGAGGACTTGAATACGGACATTTATTTTTCTAGTAAAGGGCAAGGCCTGGCCATACAAGATAAGGGTTCGGATTTCATCACCGTTCTCTTCTTGCCCGCCTTAGGAACACGTAACCTACGCGAACCTAAGCCTTAAAATTTTGACTAGAACAAGACCGATAGGGTAACGAGCTTAATAGGAAAGTCGTTCGAAAAATATTGGTTACTCTTTTAAGCACACTTGAAGTTCATGAAAGTTTCGTGAGTTGAATGCGTGACTGCGCCGCATTGTAATTCCGGTGAGGCCTTGGGTATCAAAGCTCCACCGAGCTTCCTCGCCTCGATTCAACTCACTTTGACTCGGATTGATTCCGAGAGGGGTTTGCTTAAATTGTAACGAATTCCCTTTCGAAGGATTAGAAGTTGGTCTAGAAACAATCTAAGTGGAGCCATCATGCTTTTTGTTTGCTAGAAATCAATAGGTTTGATTTGGTTGAGTCGGCCTTGATTTGTGATTGCATAGAATTCCCTTCCTAATTCTTTTGTATGCTGAACGTAAAAGAGACGCCCTAGGTAGATTTGTTAAAGAGAAACCTAGTAGTTCTAAGCGTCTCGATTACCTTAATTTAGAAAGTCAAATTTTGAAAGAGTCCGTTTTTGAACGTCCGTGCGGGGAGACAATCCCTAATATTCCGATAGTGCCGAAATGGCAACTTTGAAAGCCTTGTTGAACCCGACTAGGGCTACTCGTCCCTCGTGTATCAAAGTTAGGTCAAACGGAAGCAACTTATGAACTTAAACCTCGGGATCTTACAAGTGCTCCCAATCTTCTTAGGGAAAGAAAATGAAAACCCTATTTTCATGTTAGGGACTTTGAGGAAATTTGTAGTACCTTGAAAATTAGAAACCTTGATGATGATGCTTTGAAACTCAGGTTATTCCCCTTTTCCTTGAAAGATAAAGCCAAATCGTGGCTATATAGTTTGGCTTAAGTTCAATTGAAACATATGAACAACTTACATCTCGCCTTTTTGAACAAGTTTTTCCCTAGGCACAAAACATCGTCTATTAGGACGCAAATCTGCACGTTTTCTCAACAGGGAGGGAGAATCTTTGTATAGGTATTTGGAAAGGTTCAATGATTTATTAGCCCAATGTCCTCATCATGGTCTCGATAAGGTTAGGTTAGTTCAGATCCTTTATGAGGGTTTAGATTATTCCACTACAACCACAGTAGAATCTATGTGTACAGGTGGGTTTGAAAACCAAACAGGTTGATGAGGCGATGACATATTTGCATGAAATCGTGAAAAGACCCTAACAATGGGAAAATAATAGGGAACCCAGAGAAAACAATTCTTCTAGGCGAGGAAACGTTAATAGGGTAGAAGGAGGCTATGAATCGGATGCCAAAATTGCTGCAATAGCGAAAAGGTTAGAAGCTTTAGAAGTGGGTCACACTAGTGGTAGATTGGAGCCTTTTTGGGAAGGCGGAGAATAATGAAGAGCAAGCCAATGCTCTCTATAATAACTCTAGATTTGACAACCGTCAAAAGTTTGACCCATATTCAGAAACCTATAATCCTGGTTGGAGAAACCATCCGAACTTTTCGTGGTCTAAGGGCCGAGTCAAGGTCGGTTTAGTAATTCTAATGCTCCCCCAGGTTTTGGTTACACTAAGAATTCTTCAGACCCCTTAAAATAAAACGACTAGCTTAGAGGACTCTATTAAGATGTTAGCAAAAACTCAGGATATGTTAGCACAGAACCAAATTAGTTTTCAACAGGAAACCAAGCAGAACTTTCAAACTAATGCTCAGAGCCTTGCTAAGTTAGAACTTCAAGTCGGCCAAATAGCTAAGACCTTAAGTGAGAGAGATAACGGAAGGTTCCCTAGTCAGACTAATCCCAATCCTAGAGGAGTTCATGAAGTAGGTGCAAAAACATCGAATCAGTTGAATGCTATTAGAACCCTTAGGAGTGGTAGAGTAGTAGACAATCGGGTAACCATGCCCGATAGTGAACATCTTGTAGTTCACCCCGCAAAATCTCACCCCTCGGGACCACCACCAGCTGAAGAGGCGATAAAGTTTCGATGATGTCAATTACATTCTCGAGAGGTCTAATTCGTGCCTAGAGCCCCGTTTCCCCAACTATTAGTACCAACAAAGAAGGAATCGAACTTTAATGACATATTGGAGGTTTTTAAGCAAGTTACCATAAACCTTCCTTTATTAGATGCAATTAGGCAAATTCTTGCTTATGCCAAGTTCCTTAAGGATATGTGTACGCGAAAGCGAAAACTTAGCGTCCATAAGAAAGCCTTTTTAGCTAGTCACGTAAGTTCAATCATCCAGAACACCACAACTCCAAAGTACAAAGACCCAGGTTCCCCTACCATTGCTTGTACAATAGGTAAACACTTAGGGTAGAAAAAGCTTTACTTGACTTAGGAGCCAGTGTGAACTTACCGATGTACCATGTGTACTTACAAACTAGGACTTGGTGAAATGAAACCTACTCGAGATGACATTGCGGTTAGTCGATAGGTGCGTTAAAATTCCTCGAGGTGTTATTGAGGATGTTCTTATTGAGGTCGACAAGTTTATTTATCCGGTGGATTTCGTGGTCCTAGATACCCAACTTTGTCTCGACCCAGAGAACCGGATACACCGTGATTTTAGGTCGCCCATTTTTAGCTACGTCTAATGCGATCATTAAGCTGTCGAAATGGTGTGATGAATTTATCTTTTGGTAATATGACTATGGAGATGAACATTTTTAATGTCAGTAAGCTACCCTATGAGCTAGATGACACATGTGTCGAAGAGGTGAACATGATAGAAGCCTTAGTTCAGGAGTCATTACCAAACATCTTGTCTGAGGACCCATTAGAAAGTTGTCTATCCCATTTTGGTTTAGATTTTGATGACGATAGCACTATTGAACAAGTGAATGCTCTATTAGATTCTACCACTGTGTTAGACACTCGATAGATGGAAAGCTAGGTTCGAACCATTACCGATTTAGAATACCTTAATTCCTTCTTTAGAAGAGCCTCCTAAGTTGGACTGAAACCACTACCCGACACTCTAAAATATGTGTTTTTAGGCCCATACGAGACTTTTTGTGATTGTAGCTTCCGATTTGGATAGTGATCGGGAAAGTAGGCTAGTAAAAGTACTTCAAGACAATAAGGAAGCTTTAGGGTGGACTATAGCAGGACATTAAGGGTATAAGTCCTACTGTGTGTATGCATCGATTCATTTAGAAGAAGACTCCAAACCTTCTAGGGAGATGCAACGTCGATCAACCCTAACATGAAAGAGGTAGTTCGAAAAGAGGTGCTTAAGTTGTTAGATGCGGGTATTATCTACCCAATTTCAGACAGTAAGTGGGTCAGCCCCGTTCAGGTTGTCCCCAAGAAATCAAGTATCACTGTAGTCCAGAATGATAATAATGAGTTAATCCCAACCCGAGTGACCACGGGATGGCGTGTATGTATTGACTATAGGAAATTGAACAAGGTCACAAGGAGGATCACTTTCCCCTTCCTTTTATCGACCAAATGCTAGAGAGATTAGTGGACATAGTCATTATTGCTTCTTAGATGGCTACTCGGTTATAATCGGATCGTTATTGCCCCGAGAAGACCAAGAGAAAACCACTTTTACCTGTCCCTTTGGTACCTTTTGCGTATAGACGCATGCCTTCGGGCTATGTAATGCCCCTGCAACTTTTCAGCGTTGTATGATGAGCGATATAGTAGAACGGTTTCTAGAGGTCTTTATGGATGACTTTTCGGTGTTTGGTTCATCCTTTGATGAGTGCTTGCATCATTTGACATTAGTGTTGACTAGGTGTAAGGAAAAGAATTTAGTGCTTAATTGGGAAAAATGCCATTTTATGGTTAAATCGGGAATTGTGTTAGGGCACATCGTTTCTTCAAAGGGTATAGAGGTAGATAAAGCCAAGGTTGACCTTATTAAGACTTTACAGTCCAAAACCGTAAAAAGATGTTAGGTCATTCCTAGGGCATGCGAGGTTTTACCGTCGATTCATTAAGGATTTTAGCTTGATTTCTAGACCTCTTTGCAATTTACTTGCAAAAGATGTTAAGTTTGTCTTTGATGATGCTTGTTTAGAGGCTTTTGAGAAGCTTAAGAATTTACTCACTCTGCCCCGATAGTCCAAGCACCTAACTGGAACCTACCCTTTGAAATTATGTGCGATGCTTCAGATTATGCTATAGATGTTGTGCTAGGTCAACGAGAAAACAAATTACTTCATGTGATTTACTATGCTAGCAAAACTCGAATGATGCCCAAATGAACTATACAACTACCGAGAAGGAACTGTTAGCCATCGTGTTTGCCTTGGATAAGTTTAGATCCTACCTATTAGGTTCTAAGATCGTAATCTATACTGATCATGCTGCTTTGAAATACCTTTTGTCTAAGAAGGATACCAAACCTAGATTGATTAGGTGGATCCTTTTGTTACAAGAATTCTGTCTGGACATTAGAGACAAAAGGGTCCGAAAATGTAGTAGCAGAGACCACTTGTCTAGGCTAGTTGTTAGTTCCCCTAATGATTCCCTTCCTATAAGGGATAGCTTTCCTGATGAACAATTGTTCTCTGTTTCCCAATCACCTTGGTATGCGAATATAGTGAATTATCTTGTTACTGGTCGAATGCCTCAACATTGGGGTAAGCAAGATCGTTTCTAGGTTTTTAGCCGAGGTTAAGCACTTCTTTTGGGACGATCCTTATCGGTTTAAGTATTGTCCGGACAGATTATTAGGAGATGTATACACGAGAGTGACCAGTCCAATATTATCTCCTTTTGTCATGAACATGCATGTGGGGGTCATTTTAGTGCTAAAAAGACTGTTGCTAAGATATTGTAAAGTGTGGTTATTATCGGCCTTCGTTGTTTAAAGACTCCCATAGTCATTGTGTTTCTTGTGAGCGTTGCCCAGAAGTTAAGAACCATTTCCCGTAGAAAATATGATGCCTTTGAACCCTATTTTAGTGATTGAGGTCTTTGATGTGTGGGGCATTGATTTTATGGGTCCATTTCCTAATTCTTTTGGTTATCTTTACATACTTGTTGCTGTAGACTATGTGTCTAAGTGGGTTGAGGCGGTTCCGTGTAAAACAAATGACCACAGGGTCGTAGTCCAGTTTTTGAAAGAGAACATACTTACATGTTTTGGTACACCGCGAGCTATAATTAGTGATGGAGGTTCACACTTTTGTAATAGACCGTTTGCACTTTTAATGAAACAATATGGTATTACCCACAAAGTAGCAACCCCATATCACCCACAGACTAGTGGTCGTAGAGGTCTCCAATAGGGAAATTAAGCGTATTTTAGAGAAAACAAGTTAATCCCAATAGGAAAGACTGGTCGTCGAGGCTTACCGATGCCTTATGGGCTTACCGTCTTGCGTTTAAGACACCCATTGGAATGTCACCTTATCGTCTAGTATTTGGCAAGGCATGTCACCTTCTGTCGAGTTAGAGCATAGAGCCTATTGGGCTATTAAGAACTTAAACTTTTCACTTGACAAGGCAGAGCTCGCGAGTAAAGCTCCACTCAATGAGTTGGATGAGATTCGTAGAGATGCATACGATAGTGCTAAGGAGTATAAGAACAAAATGAAACTTGTGCATGATAAGAACATTTTACGAAAGTCATTTTCTCCAGTCAAAAAGTTCTTCGTATGACACTCGTTTGCATCTATTCCCCAGGAAGTTGCGCTCTCGGTGGACCGGTCCTTTTGTGGTCCGTATCTTGTTTTCCTCATGGCGCTATTGAGATTGAGACACGGATGGTAGTAGTTCTTCAAAGGTTAACGGTCGCCGATTGAAGCCCTTTTTAGAGCCTTTTCCTACAGGTGATGTTGAGGAGGTCCCTCTGGAGGACCCTGTTTACCTTGATTGACCATCGAGGCGGTTTTGTATGTTGTATATTATTTTTGTAGGTTTTTGGTTACACTTCACCCCGGTACTATCTTTCCGACTTCTCTCTTTACTATTTCCTCATGTTACTTATATTTTGGTAATTGTTCTTTAATTAGAAACATTGAGGACAATGTTAGGTTTAAGTTTGGGGGTGGGGTAGAAACTTTTGTTACCTTTTTGTTACTGATAAATAAACTCCGTGAGCCTAGAAATTTATGCTTATTAAGGATGGCACTAACCAATCTAAGTGGATGGAAGCATTTTGGTTGTAGGAGTTGAGGAACCAATCGATTAGATGGCAACATCTAAAGAGTCTATTCATAAAAGCACGAGCTCGGGTGTTAGAAATAACATGATAGTTTCACCATATCTCGTTGAGTCCTTTTCACTTCTGTTTTTATTTTGTTTTCTTTTGAAACTATGTTTCTCTAAGTGATTAGGTGGGGCCCACGATTCAAGTTGTTACCAATGCTAGGGTGAAATAGAGTGATTGAGATTCCAACAAAAAAAAAAAAAAAAAAAAAAAGTGAAAAAAGAAAAAGAAAAAGAAAGTGAGACCGGACCATCGACCAATAGGAATAAATTCAATAAAGTCGACCACTGGAACCCTTGTATATGCCCGGTTGTGTTGACTGGAGTTAGGTTTATCGACCAATGGTTCCCTTGTATATGCCAGTGTGTTGATATTAGTCGACTAGTATCTCAGTCCATTAGGATAGGTTCATTTTGGCGGAGGCCTTGAGACAGAGATATGGGAAACATCGATCACTTAGTAAACATCAAAACCATCTATGTTTTCTCTATATCCATCTTCTTTATCTATCCATGTGATTAGTTTTGACTCCGGGTATTGATGTCCATAGTGTGACTATCTCGAGTAGAGCTTTGTGACTTATATATGAATTTTAGTATGCTTGAGTGCAAACTCGTGTACTGACAATTGGAATTTCGCATCGGGGTACTTCCTCCGTAGTCAATAAGTATGCCAACCAAGGAGATTCTTTAGTGCCTTCCAAGGTTCTGCGTAGATAGTTAGGGTTAAGAGTATAAAGGTTTTGTGGGTACACCTCGGTAAACCCTCCCGAGACTATAACTCGGCCACTAGGGCCACCTAGGGGTTTAAAGGCTTATTGCATACGCTAAATGCAATCGACGATGCCTGCGACAGTGAGTTAGGATTTTATTTTATTTTTGCTCGAGGACTAGCAAATAATAGGTTTGGGGGTATTTGATAGACACATTTTTGTGTCTAATTTGTCTCGATTCTTTATATTGATAGTGCTCATTTTTGTACTTATTACAGTGTTTTATGTGTGTGTAGGTATTTTTGGCCAATAAATATTTTTGGAAAAATCGGCTCGAAAAGTTGCTTGGGAGAACACCTGCTATTCGGACTCCCCTATGGATAAGGGGTACCCAAATTACTAAGGGGCACCCTCGGGGCATCACCAAAGGCAGCTGTTATAGGCACCCCTATTCCGGATAGGGGCACCTCATCTTCAAGAATTCAAAAAAAAAAAAAAAGGCGGGAAAAATGGCAGACAGCTGCACAAGCGAGTTGGAGTTGGATTTTTCGGCGGTTTAGCGAGATTCAATCGCTGATTTTCATGGGTTGGGCTGTTAGAGCAAAACAGGGGGTTCGTATGGTTGTTTGGATCGATCAACTTTGGGCCGGAACTCGTGTTTGAGCGAAACAGGGAGGAGCATTATTATCGGGATTTTCTTAATTCTATACATGGGGATTACGTGTAGATAAGAATAGAATATCTTGTTTATTTGATAACATCGTTGGGAGATTTTTGGACGTCGATTCAATCGAAAGACGCGTAGAGAAGATTCATAAGAGGAAATATCTCGGAGCTTGCCGTGGAAGAAAAGAAAGATAAACTCGGGTTTGTTAGGGTTTTACGGCTATATATAGCATGGTATGAGTCAAGGAAGGGTTAGACACACTTTGGGAAGGTTTAGAGGCGCTACTGAGAGCATAAACAATCGAGTTGCAGAGAAGCTTGCTCTTTGGTGCAGAGGAAGAACACGAAGAACAAAGCACCTTCGAGACAAGTCGTTTTTGGGGTCGAGGATTCAACGACATAGCAATAAAGTGCATAAGTCGGCTCTTGTAACAGTCCTTTATGTAACCGCTTTGTAACTCCATTACAACGTTGTAAGCGATCTGTTTAATTAATTTTCATCCTTTTAATCATCTTTTGAGCCATAAACACATATTTTGAAACCATGATTAATATGAGGAGCTAAACCCCATTCTTCGAGGCGATAGAGGAAGCTATTTTTCCAACAAGAAGTGGTATATTCTAATTTATCTATTTATTGCAATTATTTTATGATTATTTTGCCTTGATTGAAAATTGTTTGAATGATTCTTGTTAAGCAATTGTGATTTCTTTTGATAGAGCATGCTTGGACTTAGGTTTTTGATGTTTTATACTTTGGATTTACACTTGTTATTTTGAGAATCTACTTGTTGCAATAGTTTAGAATCAACTTGAATGAGAAAATTGCATGAATATAAATATTGGATTAAATCACTTTGAACTTGGAAAATAGTGGAATCTTAGCCTCAGTGTTTCTTTTAATATTGATAACATCTTTGTCAGAGTTTGCTATAATTTTTAGTGTGTTTTCTATTTTAGTTTTGAATTTAAGTCTGAAAAATCCTTCACAAGTTCGAGTTGAACGAATCTTTACTACCACTTTCTACAACAATATAAAAATCACATCAGTTATTAGAGAGCGGGCTTGGAAAAGAGACAATCTAGGTCGATTGATTAGTGAAAAACCTAGTAATTATTCTTGTGAAAGTGGGGAGCTCGAAGACTCTTATTTTGAGAGCCCTGTTTTTGGAAACTTCAGTTTTGAGAATCTGTCTCTTCGTGAGGAAAGTACCCTAGTACTTGATTGTGCCGGCGATGGCAACTTTGAAAGATTACATGTTCCCAACTAGGACCAACCGAGCTTCGTGCATTAAATTGCCAGCCAATACGGCTAATTTCGAGATAAAACCTAGTATTCTTCATATGATCCCTATATTCTTAGGAAAAGATGATGAGAACCCTTATTTTCATATTATGGACTTTGAGGAAATTTGTGGGACAGTTAGAATAAAAGACCTTACTGATGAAGTTTTGAAACTTAATATGTTCCCCTTTTCCTTGAAAGATAAAGCCAAGACCTGGCTAAAAAACCTACCATCTGAATCCATTGAAACATGGCAGGAACTTATTGTCGCTTTATATATGAAATTCTACCCTAAGCATAAAACTGCAAATTGTTAGACGGAAAATTAGTTCCAAAGTGTGCAATAAGAGGAGAATCTCTTTATAGGTTTTTAGAGAGATTCAATGATCTCCTATCCCAGTGTCCTCACCATGGATTTGATAATATGAAACTTGTAGAGATTATTTATGATGGTTTAGACTATTCGACCAAAGCCATGGTCGAGTCTATGTGCGCTGGTGAGTTCACTAGTAAAAGTGCTGAGGATGCTTTTACCTTCTTAGGAGTTGTCGCTGAAAAATCCCAATAGTGGGAGTCTTTTGTTGAACCCCTTAAGAGACTCTTGGTCAATAGAAGTAGCACCAATGTGGTAGATACAAGCTTCGGGTCAGATGCTAAGTTTGCTGCTTTGTCTAAAAGGTTAGAAGCTTTGGAATTGAATCGGCCCTAAACATAGGTCTCTTGTTGAACCTGATGATAGGATTAGAGCCTCTCAAGTCTCTAGTTGTGGAGTAGAACCTAATATCTCATTTTGGGAAGGACAGGTTAGTAAAGAACAAGCCCATGCTGTCTATAACAACTCTAGGTTTGAAAACCGTCAGAATTTTGACCCATACTCAGAGACCTATAACCCTGGTTGGAGGAACCATCCTAATTTCTCTTGGTCTAAGGGCCAGAATCAAGGCCAGTCTAGTAATTCTCAGTAGCCCCCGGGTTTTGGTTATACTAAGAACTCTTCAGGTCAGGCCCAGAACCCATCTGAGAATAGAATAACTAGCTTAGAGGAATCTCTTAGTATATTAAGAAAGAGCCAGGATATGATATCACAAAGCCAAGAAATGTTAGTAAAGAGCCGAGTGGTAATTTTCAACAGAAACCAAGCAAAATTTTAAGAATAATTCCCAGTCTCTTGCTAAATTAGAACTTCAAGTCGGCCAAATAGCTAAATTTCTTAGTGAGAGAGAAGATGGAAGGTTCCCTAATCATACTGATCCTAACCCTAAAGGAGAGAAATCGCACAATCATGTGAATTCTATTATAACCCTTAGGAGTGGAAAGAAAGTTGACAATAAGGTCGCCATGCCTGAAAGTGAACATGTTGTAGTTCACCCTTCTGAGCCAGAAAATGAGGAGACTGATATAGTCTCTAAAGAGACCAATGAGGGTCATGTTGATCCCGGCTTTGTTCCTGAGGCCCGTTCCCCATTTGCTAGTTCCAACTAAGAGGGAGTCCAACTTTAATGATATATTGGAGGTTTTTAAGCAGGTAACTATCAACCTTCCATTATTAGATGCAATTAAGCAGATTCCCGCTTATGCCAAGTTTCTTAAGGATATGTGTACGCGAAAGCGGAAGCTTAGTGTCCAGAAGAAATCCTTTCTAGCTAGTCACATGAGTTCTATTATTCAGAATACCACTACTCCCCAAGTATAAAGACCCAGGGTCCCCTACCATTTCTTGCAAAATAGGTAAATACCGTGTTGTCAAAGCGTTGCTTGACTTAGGAGCCAGTGTAAACTTACTCCCATACCATGTATACCTTAAGCTAGGACTTGGTGAGATGAAACCTACCCAGATGACACTCCAGCTAGCTGTAGGTCCGTTAAAATTCCTCGTGGTGTAATCGACGATGTTCTTATAGAGGTCGACAAGTTTATATATCTAGTGGATTTTGTTATCCTAGATACCCAACCTGTGTCCCTGACCCAGAGAACCAATTACCAGTGATTTTAGGTCGCCCGTTTTTAGCTACATCCAATGCGATCATTAACTGTCGAAATGGTATTATGAACTTGTCTTTTGGTAATATGACTATTGAGCTGAACATTTTTAATATTATTAAGCTACCCTCTGAACTAGATGACTCGAACATAGAAGAGGTGAACATGATAGGAACATTAGTCGAGGAGCCATTACCAAAAACTTTGTTAGAAGATCCATTAGAGAAATGCCTAGCTCACTTTGGGATTGATTTTGATGATGATAATGTGATTAATGAGGTGAATGCTTTGTTAGATTCAACCCCTTTGTTAGACACTAGTAATGGATGGAAACCTAAGTTCGAACCACTACCAGTTTCTAAGTCTACCCTAGTTCCTTCGTTAGAAGAGCCCCCTAAGTTGGACCTTAAACAACTACCAGATACCTTTAAGTACGTGTTTTTAGGCCCATCTGAAACTTTACCTGTAATTGTAGCATCCGACTTGGATAGTGATCAGGAAAGTAGGCTAGTAACCGTCCTTCAAAACAACAAGGAAGCTTTAGGGTGGACCATAGCATACATTAAGGGTATAAGTCCCACTGTTTGTATGCATCAGACCTATTTAGAGTGACACCAAACCTTTTAGGGAGATGCAACGTAGACTGAACCCAAATATGAAAGAAGTAGTTCGAACCGAGGTTCTTAAGTTGTTATATGCAGGCATTATCTACCCCATTTCAGACAACAAGTGGGTCAGCCCCGTTCAGGTTGTTCCCTAGAAATCCGGTATTACTGTAGTCCAGAATGATAACAATGAATTAATCCCAACCCGAGTGACCACGGGTTGGCGTGTTTGTATTGACTATAGGAAATTGAACAAGGTCACTAGGAAGGACCACTTTCCCCTTCCCTTCATCGATCAAATGCTAGAGAGATTAGCTGGACATAGTCATTACTTCTTTTTAGATGGATACTCCGGCTATAATCAGATCGTTATTGCCCCAGAAGACCAGGAGAAAACCACTTTTACCTGTCCCTTTGGTACCTTTGCGTATAGACGCATGCCTTTCGGGCTATGTAATGCCCCTGCGACTTTTCAGCGTTGCATGATGAGCATATTTTCTGACATGGTAGAACGGTTCTTAGAGGTCTTTATGGATGATTTTTCAGTTTTTGGTTCATCTTTCGATGAGTGCTTGCATCATTTGTCATTAGTGTTGACTAGGTGTAAGGAAAAATATCTAGTGATTAATTGGGAGAAATGTCATTTCATGGTTCGATCAGGAATTATTTTAGGGCATATCATATCTTCTAAGGGTATAGAGGTAGATAAAGCCAAAGTTGACCTTATCAAGACTTTACAAGTCCCAAAAACCGTAAGAGATATTAGGTCATTCTTAGGGCATGCAGGTTTTTATCGTCGATTCATTAAGGATTTTAGCTTGATTTCTAGACCTCTTTGCAATTTGCTTGCAAAAGATGTTAAGTTTGTCTTTGATGATGCTTGTTGTCGTATGCGTCAAAAATAATTTCACTTTCCTAAATTATATGATAAGAAAGAGTTCGTTTCCACAGAGAGGCGATTGTAGTTATTATGTAATCAATTTCCTAAAGTAACCACTTGGGGGGGGATTTCTGATTTTTATGTAAGCAATAAAAGTAAATCAAAAGCAAAATAAATTGGAGAAAGTAATCAATAGAGAAAGATATTGGTCAAGGAATTCATCTTCAATCTTAGACATGTGCTTGCATATATGATTAGAATTATAATTTAATCTCTTTATCATCAAAAGCCTAGAGTATCAAGAGAGCAAGATAATCTATTAATTTCCTAAGTTCATCAACACACACATTAGAGATGTGTATGTGAATTCTACCTAAAGAATAACCTAACGCCTTGCGCTAATTAAGTTCAATTCATAGGAGCATTAAGTTTCATAAATAGGGTAATCAATGCAATTGTCATACATTGCGCATAACAATTCGGACAATGGTAAAACTCTACATATGATTACGAGAGTGTATCACTACAAACCGTAAACATATTATGCTACTTGTATTCGGGGTTATCGCTCGATGAAAAACCTTAAAATAGCTATGGATAAGGATGCAAGTTCAATTAATTGGACACTTAACAAACCAAACACCTAAGTCCTATCACAATACATCAATCATGTGATTATTAAAACAGTAGAGATGTGAGCGATAATCAAGAGAGAAAACTAATACATAACACAGGCACAAGTTGTAGAAATATGACTACATCCTTAACCAATAATGAATAAATTATCTACTCATAGCTATGGAGTTCATCACAAAATATTAATTGAATAGAAGAAGATGAACAAAAGCAAACCCTAGTAGCGTAAACAAAATCGGCTCTCTCCTTGTTCCAAGAATAATACTTGATCTCAAAGTTGTAAAAATCTTTCCTTTAAATAGCTCTCTTGTTTCCAAAATTAGGTCTAAACTTCAAAAGTCCACTAGATAGAAATCCTTTAAGCCCATGTGTGAGAAAGCCCATGTGAAAATATGTCCCAAAAGTAGTTGCCGGAAATCTGGTATTATGGTCGGAAATTGGCCGGAGAGTAGTTCTGGTGACCGTCAAAGTCCACCCGGTCACCGGTCAACGAGTCAAGTCGGTCAGGTCAACTGAGTCAATTGACTAACTCAGTAAAATCATGAGTCAGAACCGAGTCAGCTGTTCCAGTGAGCTAACTGGGCTGATTTGTCAGACCATTGCACAGGCCAGAGCTGTGTTGCACCAAGATTGTGCTTCACCACCTCAGTCACAGCCATATCTCCTTCCACCAAACTCAGAGCCAGCAACAACAGCATCTTTAGCTACAACTCCACTTTCTATCACTTGCGAATATGAACTTTCACCCAATCTTCTTGAACTACTAGTCATACCAATACCAACTCAGTTCACCCAGCTGCTTGCACTCTCAATTCTGCAGTTTTATTCTCTCCTTGTTCTTCATATCCATCTCAGTTTCTAACCTGCAGATTCAATGGCCTGCAACTCAAAATCCATTAACACAGCTCCATACTTCAATCATCACCAGACCACCTACACAATTTCTTGCTTCTAGGCTTGACGCACTATCGCAGCGAATTTAAGCTCCAGCAATGTGTTGCAACTCAGCATAATCTTCTCCATTCCAGCCTTGAACCTACAACCAACTCTCACATTCTTGCAGCTTTATTGTCTTAACGCCACCTGACTCATATCAGCTCACAACTCCACCTGCAATATTACTCCACACCAGTTCCGATAGCAGCTACTCATCTTGAACCTGACTGCAACCCATCTGGCTTCAACATCAACACATCTTGCTACAATCACCAGCTCCATGGCTCAGTTTAAGCTCTAAATCTGAGTCTTCCATCACCAGCTCCATGGCTGCAACACATATTCATCTCTGCACATCCATACTCATAACTCCCTGCTCATCCTTAATTCAGCTATGGCACTCCGCATCTCCCCACAATAACTTCACAACCGGCCATGACTCATTCATAACCTCAGCACAATCTCAGGCCAAAGGAAAAGCATGTAATTCCACCAGTTCTCAACTGCTCCACCCCTGTAACTCAGCATTCATCTATACTGCATCACCACAATTCCAACTGCAGCTGCTCTTGTCAGTTCATCCAGCTCTCAAACTCATCTCGCAAAGCAATGTGACTTCATCGACCATGTCCTAAACATACATCTATTCATCACATAACACCAACAACATCTCCATATCTTCACCTGATCTATTCTCCAGTTTAAGTCACCACCAGAGCCTATAGCATCAGCAGCTACAATTCCATCCACCATTGCAACAAGTCTTAGCTAAGAGCCAAGTACCAACACCAACTTGAACTGCAACTGCATTCATACAAATCCTGCACAATTCACAGCACCTGCAATTGCTTCTTACACTGATTTCTTCCCTAATTCTCACAATCCACAGAAACCCACACAAACAATTGCATGAACACCTAATTTCTTTCATGAGTTCAAACACTATCAACCCTAACTTTCTTGTTCTTCCAGATTCAAACCCTCGAATCCATCTTCTTTGATTTTCGAACAAAAACCAGCTATAATTCATCTCCAAAAACCCATTTTAACTGATTGATTCTTCTCACATTCAAACTCAACCACTGCAATTCTGTCACTCAAATTTTTAATTCAAGCAAACCCTAGATTTCATTTCTAATCCTTGAACAGCAGCAACGATTCTTTCTCGATCCAACCTCATGGCAACATAACCACCGTCTTCTTTCTCCTGCCCTCAAAATCTCTGGTTCTTCATCTTCTCGATTCCAGTCTCTTATTCATATGGAGCCGCCACAGTTCTCACTCTCTGAGTTTGAACCGAAATGACTGAGAGAAATGACTCTCTCGAGTCTCGACCCCAAGGTTTTGGTAAGAATTAAAATTGATGCAGGCACCCGACTGATAGATACGAGCCACCAACGGATTATCTTGTGCAATCTCAGCCGGCTCCAAATATCACTCGCCTATGAATTGATCCTCTCTGTCTTTTTCGCTTCAAATGGACAATTTCTTCTTATTTTGCTCATAATGACTCCAAAGTACCTGATCACTCAAAAGCACACATAAGATACATAATTTACACGACAATAGCAAAGAAAGCATAAATACTAGATATAAAATTAGGTGTTTTAGACACCTATCAAATTCCCCCACACTTAGACTTTGCTAGTCCTCGAGCAAATCAAACAAAATAATTCAAAAGAAATACATACAATTCCGTGTCGTCGAGGCTACGGTCACACTTAGCACGTATAACAAGCCTTTAAACCCCTAGGTGTCCCTAGTGGACGAGTTATAGTCTCGTGAGGGTTTACTAGAGATATAACCACAAAACCTACTTTTCCAACTTACTAGTTCTCCGAAATGATAGCATCCAACGCGCTAAGAAGACATAGAGATTCTGCACACTAGTCATAAGAAGTTAGACACATATATGAACACAATCTCATCCTTAAAAGTTGAGAGAGAAATAACCATCCCTTATCGAAAGAAAAACGGGTTCGGAGTGATCAAAAGTCTCGACTCGCCTCACAAGAAAGGGTTTTATGAAGTTGCTCTCAATAATAAACAACTTTTTATGGGTCACACATGTGTCCAGGTAGGAATGAAGAGAGAATCCTGCGACACGTTGAATGGTAGGAAGGAAAAACCCTCCGAATTATTTTGAAAACCCACATCTTTTATCATTTTTGAAAACCCATTTTTCTGACGATCTCTAAGAAAGGAAATCAACCACTTAACGAAGGTGGGAATATGCTTACTTACCTCGTTATCCGTTCGACGTGCGGCTAGCACCACTCTCACAAAGATCCATAGAAACGTCTTCGGTCTTCAATCGGTGTCTTCATCTTCGTCTTCGGTCTTCAACTCTTGATGATAACTCTTGAACTTCGTAGAATCTTGACAATGTAACTCTTTTCCTCTAAATCCTTATTGCTTGAAACTTCATTGTAGATATTCCTTCTTCCATTGACTTTATTGAAAGAATACAAAACTAAAAACGAACTATACAAACCTAAAATATGATACAATGAATTTTTTTTTTTATGAGACAAGAAAAAAAACAAATACAAAATAAAAACAAAACGAAACAAAACAATAAAACTAGTAATGAACCTAAAGAAATTTTCTCTTGTTTTTTTTTTTTTTTTTTCAATTTCAATTTTTTTTCTTCTCTTTTTTCATTTTTTTTTCTTTTTCTTTTTTCAGACAAGAGAAAATAAAATACAAACAAGATAAAATAAAAATGTAAGTACAAAGGCCATGGTGTAAGTACTTTACCGCTTGATTCTTCACAACTTGTATGTCTCGATATCATAAATTTCTCGAACTCTCATCTTTATAATCTTCGCTCTTGCACAATAGTCTTCAACTTGTAAAAATTCTGCTCCTTGTCTTGTTGCTATACTTGAATCTGAAATTTGCTCATTTCTGTACTGTTGCTTGTAAACCTTGAACGTCTTCAACTTTCCTTCGAATTCATGATGCTCCTCTTATTGATGATGATGGTGTTTCTATGGACCTATTGGTGTAGAGAGAGATAAAGTGGATGGTGCTAACTGTGAACAAGATTACAAGTGGTATGTAAGTTAGCAATTCGATGTCACCATCATGGTTTATAAAAATAACACTCAAGAGATCAAAGTAGTGCTTCTATTGGTGTGAGGTTGGGTAGCTCACCATTCTACCCGGAATTAACGTACGGTGACACACACTCTAAAAGCACATATTTTTGAAGGTCGGTGCCTCACATTATGTAACATGGGTAGTCTCCACTATAGGGGACCACTACTCTAATACCGAATTCAGTCTGCACCTTATTTTCCACTGGCATGGTTAAATCCAACTTTAACTCTCATACAATTAAGAAACCCGATCATGTTCTCTGTCATCTCTAAGTTCAGTCACTCTTATGAGATTCTCGATGTAATCTTAGCGACATGTATACTATGTGACTCTAAACTAACCACAAATTGGAGTTATTTATTCACTAGTTTACACAAAAGTTGAAAATTTATGAAAAATTTACAATGCAAATGTTTAACCACTCCCCCACACTTAAACTTTACATTGTCCTCAATGTAAATTGAATCGTCCAAAGAAAGTCAAGGTGGGAAATCATAACTGAAAAGTGACAAAAAATCAGAAAAAGTAAAAACATGACAAGAAAAGAAAATAAAAGATAAGAGATACAAAACCTATGGGTTGCCTCCCATTTAGCGCTTGGTTTAAAGTCGTCAGCCCGACCATCTCCTTGCTTTCTATGACTCCTCCAGAGGGAGTACTTCCACAAGATTAACTCCTTCCACGACATCCGAAGAGAAGTTCTCATAATATGGTTTCAACCGGTGCCCATTTACTTTAAGTTCATTTCCTGTAGCTAAACTACGAATTTCCACTGCACCATGAGAAAACACATTAGTCACAATAAAAGGTCCAATCCAACGTGACCTTAATTTACCCGGAAATAATTGCAAGCGAGAATTAAACAAAAGCACTTTCTGCCCAATGCAAAATTGTTTATTTGTAATCATATTATCATGAAATGCCTTCGTCTTTTCCTTGTAAATTCGTGAGCTTTCAAATGCATCATTGCGAATCTCCTCTAGCTCTTGAAGTTGTAACTTCCTTTGCCTTCCAGCACCATCCAACTCCATATTGCATTGCTTAATAGCCCAAAACGCTTTATGCTCAATTTCCACGGGTAAGTAACAAGGTTTACCGTAAACAAGCCTAAAGGGAGACATTCCAATAGGTGTCTTGTATGCGGTTCTATACGCCCACAAAGCATCATTGAGTCGCATACTACAATCCTTCCTTGTTGGATTCACCGTCTTCTCTATAATGGATTTCACCTCTCGGTTGGAAACCTCGGCTTGTCCATTTGTTTGTGGATGGTAAGGTGTTGCAATCTTATGCGACACATTGTACTTCCTTAACAAGTTTTGCAAGAACCTGTTTTTGAAGTGTGAACCTCCATCGCTAATTATAGCCTTTGGAATTCCAAACCTTGCAAATATATTTGCTTGCACAAAATCTGAAACAACTTTAGAATCATTAGTTGGGGTGGCCTTAGCTTCCACCCATTTCGAGACATAATCCACAGCAAGCAAGATATAATAATTCCCACTAGAATTGACAAAATGGCCCATAAAATCAATTCCCCATACATCAAAAACCTCAACAAATTGAATAATAGTTTGTGGCATTTGATTTCGAGCACCTAGATTGCCTGTTCTTTGGCACCTATCACATGTGGTACAAAATGCATGTGCATCCTTAAACAAAGT
The DNA here is from genome assembly GCA_023531295.1 of Papaver armeniacum. Taxonomy (NCBI): domain Eukaryota; kingdom Viridiplantae; phylum Streptophyta; class Magnoliopsida; order Ranunculales; family Papaveraceae; genus Papaver; species Papaver armeniacum. The sequence continues at coordinate 385,684 of JAJJWW010015148.1, forward strand.
TGGCCAAAAGAAACCACGTTCGAGTACCTTGAGAGCGGTTCTCTTGCTCCCAAAGTGTCCTCCACAAGCATATGAGTGGCAAAAAGACAAGATAGAATTAAATTCGATTAGGAACACACCTTCGTATTACTTGGTCACTACAATGTTTCCATAAGTATGGATCATCCCATATGTATTGGTTTCCTAACTTCTTAAGTTTGTCCCTCTCAGCACGAGACAAGTTCTTTGGGATTTGTTTAGAAACTAAGTAATTAACAATATCAGCGTACCATGGTTCTCCAAAGGCAATTGAGAATAGTTGCTCATCTGGGAAACTTTCACGCAATGGGATAGTTTCCTTGTCCACAGCAAGACGGCTCAAATGATCCGCAACGGTGTTCTCAATTCCTTTCTTGTCTTTGATCTCTATATCAAATTCTTGCAAGAGTAAAATCCATCGTATGAGCCTCGGTTTCGCCTCTTTCTTTGTAAGCAAGTACTTAAGCGCTGCATGATCAGAAAAGACAACAACTTTTGTACCAATTAGATAAGAGCGAAACTTTTCTAAAGCAAAAACAATGGCTAACAACTCTTTTTCAGTGGTTGTGTAGTTTTGTTGGGCCTCATTTAACGTTCTAGAAGCATAATAAATGGCATGAGGTATCTTCCCCACACGCTGCCCAAGCACCCGCACCAACCGCATAGTCACTTGCATCACACATGAGCTCAAAAGGCTTGCTCCAATCCGGTGGTTTAATGATAGGGGCTGAAATCAAAAGTTCTTTCAAACGATTGAATGCCGCCATACACTTTTCATCAAAGTTAAAAACCACATCTTTTTGCAATAAGTTATAAAGTGGTGATGCTATCTTGGAAAAGTCCTTGATGAATCTACGATAAAAACCTGCATGACCAAGAAAATAGCGTATCTCCCTCACCGTAGTGGGAGGGGTTAAAGCACGAATAAGGTCTATCTTAGATTTATCGACTTCCAAGCCTTTAGAAGATATTATATGGCCTAAAACTATGCCATGAGTTACCATGAAATGGCATTTCTCCCAATTCAGCACAAGGTTTGTTTCAACACATCGTTCAAGGATTAGAGACAAGTTGTTCAAGCAAAGGTCAAATGAATCACCAAAGACACTAAAATCGTCCATGAACACTTCGATTATGTTTTCAACATATTCTGAAAAGATACTTACCATACACCTTTGAAAGGTAGCTGGAGCATTGCACAGGCCAAAAGGCATCCTTCTATAAGCAAAAGTACCGAACGGACAAGTGAAAGTGGTTTTCTCTTGATCCTCCGGCGCTATCATAATCTGATTGTAACCTGAATAGTCATCAAGGAAGCAATAATAAGAGTGTCCAGCTAAACGTTCAAGCATTTGATCAATAAATGGTAAAGGAAAGTGATCTTTTCGAGTAGTGGCATTCAATTTTCTATAATCAATACAAACCCTCCAACCGGTTTGCACACGAGTTGGGACAAGTTCGTTCTTATCATTTTCCACCACCGTCACACCTGATTTCTTTGGTACTACTTGTACCGGGCTTACCCACTTGCTATCGGATATGGGGTAGATAACACCCACGTCCAAAAGCTTGAGTATCTCCTTTTTCACAACTTCCATCATGGGAGGGTTCAAGCGACGTTATGCTTCCCTTGTAGGCTTTGCATCGTCCTCCACACGGATCTTGTGTATACAAACGGCAAGGCTTATACCCTTGATATCGGCGATTGTCCATCCTATGGCCGTCTTGTATGTCCTTAGCACCCTTAGAAGTTTTTGCTCCCGTAATTCATTAAGATCGTTAGAAACAATCACGGGTAAGTCTTCATTGTCACCCAAGTACAAGTACTTTAAGTGACTTGGAAGAGGTTTCAATTCCAACTTTGGAGATTTAACAATAGATGGCACAAGTTTTTCATCATTGCAAGGTAAAGAAGCATATGAAATATTCTTAATTGCTGATTTTTCCGGTAATGAGTCAAGAGAACCAAGGGTTTCTTTAATCTCATCACCATACTCATAACCATCATCAATGGGTGTAGTGAGCACGGTTTCCAAAGTATCAACACCATTCAACTCAAACATTTGTTACACCAATGTGTCCATCACATGAATGGAGAAACAAGAGTGGACATCACTAGGATATCTCATCGTCTCGAAAATGTTGAAACGTATTATTTATCCATAAAACTCCATAGTTAGCGTTCCCTTGTCAACATCAATAATGGTTTTCGCCGTTTTCATGAAGGGACGCATCCAAGTAGCAATGGAAGAGACGAGTCAAGGTGAACCTTCATCCACCTCTAACACGCAAAAGTCACTGGAAATACTAATTGATTAACCTATCGGTGTGGCACAAGAACATCCTCAACAATACCCATTGGGTAGACATTAGAACGATCACCTAATTGCAACACAATTCCATCCTTTTTAAGAGGACCCAAGTCAAGTGAATTATACATCAAGACCATGACAATGTTTGGCCGTGCGAATCGTCACCCAAACAAGAGAGACGGTGAAAGCCAAAATTAGGTTTGCATAAAGAATAACGGATGCACCTAAATCCAACATAGCTTTGTTAAATGTGGTGTTACCAATTGTGATACATTTGGAATGTCAAAGCTATAAATAGGGATCCTTGCACTTAAGTGGGAGTTTGTGTTGTAAGATTGCCGAAACATTCTCCCCCACACTAAGCACTTCATTACCTTTGAGCCTTTGTTTATTGGTACACAAGTCCTTCAACACCTTTGCATACTTTGGGACTTGCTTGATAGCATCTATGAGTGGTATGTTCACATGGATCTTCTTAAGAATGTCTAAAATCTCCTTTTCTAGTTCCGCCTTCTTGGAATTTGCAAATCTGCGAGGGAAAGGTAAAGGAGGAACATAAGTATAAACCGGAGTTTTAGAGTTAGAAATAGGTACCTCAGAAGTTTGGGTAGAATCCTCATTTTTCTCCTCCAAAACAGGTTCCTTTGGTGTTTCCACCGTGCCCGAATCAGTAACTTCGGGTTTCACAAGTTGTGTTCCACTTCTCAACGTAATTGCATTGACACCCTCTTTTGGGTTGATAGGTTGAGAAGGGAGTTTCCCACCATTTTGTGCCTTCAATTGATTCAACTCAATATCCATAGAACCAACTTGAGTTTGCAAATCCTTAACCGTACTCTCCGTTCTTTGCATAAAAGATTTCAGCAACTCTTCCATATTGGACCCCATATTTTGAGATTGTTGTTGTTGTTGTTGATGAAATTGTTATCTCGGCTGGAATTGTTATTGTTGAGGTTGAAATCCACTCGAATAGTTGAAGGTAGGTTGTTGAACCGCTCCTTGCTTATTGGCATAGCTAAAATTGGGGTGATCTCTCCATCCCGGATTGTAAGTGTTAGAATAGGGATCATACCGTCTTTGTTGCTTTGGAAAGACCGCATTAGCTTGCTCGTCTTCATAAGCTTGAAAGGAATTTGGTATCACCGCGGCTGCAACTTGTTGCATCATTGCGGTCATGTTACCCATTTGTTGACGAAGTTCCTCGACCTCGCTCACTTCATTCACTTTCCTAAGAAGCACATCCGAACCACGACTCAAGAATTGTTGGGAGTTTGCCGCCATGTTTTCAATCAACTCTCTAGCTTGTGCCACCGTCTTGCTCACTAGTGCACCACCACCCGCAGCATCAAGAAGATTCCTATCACTTGATTGGAGTCCTTCATAGAAGTATTGGATGATCATAGCGTCACTGAATTGGTGGTGAGGGCAGCTTGCCACCAATCTCTTGTATCGTTCCCAACATTCATATAAGGATTCTCCCACATTTTGCTTCATCCCACAAATCTCCTTTTAAATTTGAGTAGCCTTTGATGCAGGAAAATATCTCTCTAGAAAGAGTTTCTTTAGCCCATTCCATGTCGTGACACTTCCGGGAGGCAAATAGTACAACCAATCCTTAGCACTATCCATCAAAGAGAAACGAAAAACTTTCAACATTGCACCATCCGCCTCAATATATGCTGGAAGCATGGCCATGACAATGGTGTGGAAGTCCATAAGATGCTTGTTTTGGTCTTCATTCACCATGCCATGAAACTTTGGTAATTCTCTAAGTAACCCCGGCTTGATCTCAAAAGTAGAGTTTGTTTGAATACACCCCTGTTGTGTATCAAGCCTATGAGAAGCCAAGTCCTTGAGTGAACGATTTGCATCACCCATTGCTTCTTCTTTTTCTTCAAAAGGTGGTTCTTGTTCACCCAGAACCTCTTGTTCTCAAACTTCTTCTTCTTGCTGGAAAGTCTCTTCTTCTACTTCCAACTCTTGTTCTTTCGTTGTGTCTTGACTTGGTCGGAGTATTGTGCCTCTTCGAGTAGCTATCCCGCACCTTGGATAATTCCAATCTTTAGAAGCTAGGGATTAGGTACCTGAAAACAATTCTCGTAAACAAGTGAGAAACAAGACAAGAAAACAAGAAGCAAAGATAAAAGCAAAAACAAAAATAAGAAACTAAAAACTTAATAACTAGCCGTATGCCTCCCCGGCAGCGGCGCCAAAATTTGATCGATGTCGTATGCGTCAAAAATAATTTCACTTTCCTAAAGTATATGATAAGAAAGAGTTCATTTCCACAGAGAGGCGATTGTAGTTATTATGTAATCAATTTCCTAAAGTAACCACTTGGGGGGGATTTCTGATTTTTATGTAAGCAATAAAAGTAAATCAAAAGCAAAATAAATTAAAGAAAGTAATCAATAGAGAAAGATATTGGTCAAGGAATTCATCTTCAATCTTAGACATGTGCTTGCATATATGATTAGAATTACAATTTAATCTCTTTATCATCAAAAGCCTAGAGGATCAAGAGAGCAAGATAATCTATTAATTTCCTAAGTTCATCAACACACACATTAGAGCTGCGTATGTGAATTCTACCTAAAGAATAACCTAACGCCTTGCGCTAATTAAGTTCAATTCCTAGGAGCATTAAGTTTCATAAATAGGCTAATCAATGCAATTGTCATACATTGCGCATAACAATTCGGACAATGGTCAAACTCTACATATGATTACGAGAGTGTATCACTACAAACCGTAAACATATTATGCTACTTGTATTCAGGGTTATCGCTCGATAAAAAACCTTAAAATAGCTATGGACAAGGATGCAAGTTCAATTAATTGGCCACTTAACAAACCAAACATCTAAGTCCTATCACAATACATCAATCATGTGATTATTAAAACAGTAGAGATGTGAGCGATAATCAAGAGAGAAAACTAATACATAACACAAGCACAAGTTGTAGAAATATGACTACATCCTTAACCAATAATGAATAAATTAGCTACTCATAGCTATGGAGTTCATCACAAAAATATTAATTTAATAGAAGAAGATGAACAAAAGCAAACCCTAGTAGCGTAAACAAAAGCGGCTCTCTCCTTGTTCCAAGAATAATACTTGATCTCAAAGTTGTAAAAATCTTTCCTTTAAATAGCTCTCTTGTTTCCAAAATTAGGTCTAAACTTCAAAAGTCCACTAGATAGAAATCCTCTAAGCCCATGTGTGAGAAAGCCCATGTGAAAATATGTCCCAAAAGTAGTTTCCGGAAATCTGGTATTATAGCCGGAAATTGGCCGGAGAAGTGACCGGAGAGTAGTTCAGGTGACCGTCAAAGTCCACCCGGTCACCGGTCAACGAGTCAAGTCGGTCAGGTCAACTGAGTCAATTGACTAACTCAGTAAAATCATGAGTCAGAACCGAGTCAGCTGTTCCAGTGAGCTAACTAGGCTGACTTGTCAGACCATTGCACAGGCCAGAGCTGTGTTGCACCAAGATTGTGCTTCACCACCTCAGTCACAGCCATATCTCCTTCCACCAAACTCGAGCCGCAACAACAAATCATCGTAGCTACAACTCCACTTTTCATCACTTGCGAATATGAACTTTCACCCAATCTTCTTGAACTACTAGTCATACCAATACCAACTCAGTTCACCCAGCTGCTTGCACTCTCAATTCTGCAGTTTTATTCTCTCCTTGTTCTTCATATCCATCTCAGTTTCTAACCTGCAGATTCAATGGCCTGCAACTCAAAATCCATTAACACAGCTCCATACTTCAATCATCACCAGACCACCTGCACAATTTCTTGCTTCTAGGCTTGACGCATTATCGCAGCGAAGTTAAGCTCCCTGCAACAGCTACAACTCAGCATAATCTTCTCCATTCCAGCCTTGAACCTACAACCAACTCTCACATTCTTGCAGCTTTATTGTCTTAACACCACCTGACTCATATTAGCTCACAACTCCACCTGCAATATTACTCCACACCAGTTCCGATAGCAGCTACTCATCTTGAACCTGACTGCAACCCATCTGGCTTCAACATCAACACCTCTTGCTACAATCACCAGCTCCACAGCTCAGTTTAAGCTCTAAATATGAGTCTTCCATCACCAGCTCCATGGCTGCAACACATATTCATCTATGCACAGCCATACTCATGACTCCCTGCTCATCCTTAATTCAGCTATGGCACCTGCATCTCCCTACAATAACTTCACAACCGGCTGCAGCTCATTCATAACCTCAGCACAATCTCAGGCCAAAGGAAAAGCATGTAATTCCACCAGTTCTCAACTGCTCCACTCATGTAACTCAGCATTCATCTATACTGCATCACCACAATTCCAACTGCTGCTGCTCTCTATTCAGTTCATCCAGCTCTCAAACGCATCTGTAAAGCAACAACATCATCAGACCCTGTCCTAAACATACATCTATTCATCACATAACACCAACAACAACTCCATATCTTCACCTGAGCCATTCTCCAGTTTAAGTCACCACCAGAGCCTATAGCATCAGCAGCTACATTTCCATCCACCATTGCAACAAGTCTTAGCTGAGAGCCAAGTACCAACACCAAATTGAACTGCAACTGTATTCATACAAATCCTGTATAATTTACAGCACCTGCAATTGCTTCTTACACTGATTTCTTCCCTAATTCTCACAATCCACAGAAACCCACACAAACAATTGCAGGAACACCTAATTTCTTTTATGAGTTCAAACACTATCAACCCTAACTTTCTTGTTCTTCCAGATTCAAACCCTCGAATCCATCTTCTTTGATTTTCGAACAAAACCCAGCTATAATTCATCTCCAAAAACCCATTTTAACTGATTGATTCTTCTCACATTCAAACTTAACCCTTTGCAATTACATCACTCAAATTTTCAATTCAAGCAAACCCTAGATTTCATTTCTAATCCTTGAACAGCAGCAACGATTCTTTCTCGATCCAACCTCATGGCAACAGAACCACCGTCTTCTTTCTCCTGCCCTCAAAATCTCTGGTTCTTCATCTTCTCGATTCCAGTCTCTTATTCATATGGAGCCGCCAAGTTCTCACTCTCTGAGTTTGAACTGAAATGACTGAGAGAAATGACTCTCTCGAGTCTCGACCCCAAGGTTTTGGTAAGAATGAAAATTGATGCAGGCACCCGACTGATAGATACGAGCCACCAACGGATTATCTTGTGCAATCTCAGCCGGCTCCAAATATCACTCGCCTATGAATTGATCCTCTCTGTCTTTTTCGCTTCAAATGGAAAATTTCTTCTTCTTTTGCTCATAATGACTCCAAAGTACCTGATCACTCAAAAGCACACATAAGATACATAATTACACGACAATAGCAAAGAAAGCATAAATACTAGATATAAAATTAGGTGTTTTAGACACCTATCACTTGTTTAGAGGCTTTTGAGAAGCTTAAGACTTTACTTACTACCGCCCCCATAGTCCAGGCACCCAACTGGAACCTACCCTTTGAGATCATGTGCGATGCTTCAGATTATGCTATTGGTGTTGTGCTAGGTCAGCGAGAAAACAAATTACTTCATGTGATTTACTATGCTAGCAAAACTCTGAATGATGCCCAGTTGAACTATACCACTACGGAGAAGGAACTGTTAGCCATTGTGTTTGCCTTAGACAAGTTTAGACCCTATCTCTTAGGTTCTAAGGTCATAATCTTCACCGATCATGCTGCTTTGAAGTATCTTCTTTCCAAGAAGGATACTAAACCTAGATTGATTAGATGATCCTCTTGTTACAGGAATTTTCCTTAGACATTAGAGACAAAAAAGGTGCAGAAAATGTAGTAGCAGATCACTTGTCTAGGCTTGTTGTGGATAAACCTGATGATTCTCCTCCTGTTAGGGATAGTTTTCATGATGAATAACTGTTCTTTGTTACCCAATTACCTTGGTATGCGAATATAGTGAACTATCTTGTTACTGGTCGAATGCTCCAACATTGGGGTAAACAAGATCGTTCTAGGTTTTTAGCCGAGGTTAAGCATTTCTTTTGGGATGATCCTTATTTATTTAAGTATTGTCCAGACCATATTATTAGGAGATGTATACCTGAGAGTGACCAGTCCAGTATTATTTCCTTTTGTCATGATCATGCTTGTGGGGGTCACTTTAGTGCTAATAAGACTGCTGCTAAGATATTGCAGTGTGGATTCTATGGGCCTTTGTTGTTTAAAGACTCCCACGATTCTTTGTGTTACTTGTGAACGTTGCCAGAAATTAGGAACCATTTCCCGTAGGAACATGATGCCCTTGAACCCTATTTTAGTTGTTTACGTCTTTGATGTGTGGGGTATTGACTTTATGGGTCCATTTCCTAATTCTTTTGGTAACTTATACTGATAGGTGTAGAATACACCGTATTTACTATCTAGAGTTTATGCTTTCTTTGCTATTTTTCTTGTAAATTATGTATTTTACGCATGTTTTGAGTTTTGTAGTTACTGCGGAGTCGCATGGAGGAAAAGAAGCGGAAATCACCCAAATTGAGCTAAAGGGCGAAATTGTCATTTCGAGGCGAACACTATCCGGAGCCCAAGTCAAGGTTAAGGGGCAACTCTATTTGGAGGAGTGCTAAATACGGATCAAGGCGAGGTTAAGGGAAGGCCAAATGGTTAGCCCTTATCCTATTGTATGGGGTGTCAATAACAATCCCATAGTTTTAACCCTAAATCTAGTCGAAGAAGCCATTTCTTCCCCAATTTTTCCTCTTATCTCTGTCTCTCTTTCTGCATTACAAATCCAAAGAAGAAATCAGAGATAGAGATGGGAATATGCTGTGATGACTATAGGGTTTTGCTGTGATTCTATATGGACTGGGAAAAGAGAAATTAAAGTTAGGGTTTGAATTGATTTTGAGATGTTCAGGGTAGAATTGGAGATTGTTTAAGGGTTTGTAGAGATCATGGTGTTGATTTTCATGGGTCCGATGATGAAATTGCAAGGAGACGAGATGATGTTTTTGCCATGGGAATCGTGGCTAGGAAGATGATTTGAATCAAAGAATGAATTCGATGATGTTCTTTGGTTGAGTATCGAGCTCTGGTGGATCCAGGTGGAAGGAATTTGAGCATGAATCAGAATGGGTTGAGGTTGTTTCTTTGCTCAAAATGAGCTTGAAGTAGGGTTCAGTGAAGAACCACTTTAAGATGAAATTGGGTATGTTCTTGAAATCGGAGGGATGGAATGGTTGAGGCTTTGATTGCGCAGTGCGGTGTTGAGCTTGTATGCCGAGGCGAGAGAATGGAATCAGAATTGTTGCAGGCTAGATGCAGGTGGGGTTGCAAGCTGGAGATGTTGAAGTGCAGGTAGTCAGGGAGCTGACTGAGATGTTTAGTGAACTAAATGGTGAAGGGTGCAAGCTGGGATGATGTGAGTGTGAGGATGGAAGAGCGTTGGTGCGAGATGGAGGTCGATGACTGCCGGTGTGGTTTGGTGCTACTCAGATTGCAGCTGTGAGTGCAAGTCTGGAATGCATTGCGGTGAAGCCGGGTGATTGCCATGGAAGATTGCAAATTTGAATTAGCGAGGATGATGCGGTCTACGAAGTCTTTGTTGGCTGGCTTTGAGATGGTGGTTCTGGTGGAGGAATTGGTCGGAAATCTATAACAAAAGTGCGGGGATGACTGTGGAGATGCAATTGAGCTGAAATGGGAATGTGATGATGTGGAAGCTCAGGGAAAATGGGTTATCAAGGATTGATTTTGCAGGGAGAAGAAGAGTAGCCAGCGACGATGGAGGATGAGAACTGAACTCGAGGTTGAAGTCAGGGTATGAAGGAATGCTTATGTGCAGTGAAACTATGACTTCAGTTACAGCTGTAGTGATGAGCAGGTGCGGCTACAGATGCAGGCAATTGCAGGTTGACTGGCGGATCTTTAGTATGGCAGGAAATACTCAGTGGAGGAATTGCAGTATGGGTTGTGTCTGATTAGCTTGTCAGTTCCACAAGACTGGCAAGCCAAACATTGAGTGAGCTAAAATGGCAGAGGAGAAGAATGGTACTAGTTGCATTGGAAGTTCTGCTGGTGGAGAAGAAAGAAACTGAGATGGAGAAAGAGAGTACAAGTTGAACTGAAGTACATTTGAGCTATGGGAGAGCAAATGGAGTTTTGTGGTGAGTCGCAATGCAAGCTGGTGATATGAGTTGTAGGTTAACAGGGGAGTTGCATTAAAGGAGAATGAGAATGGTGCTTGTGGATGTGACTGAGATTGTTGTTGGCCTGAGATTGAAACTAGTTCAGGTGAAGTTTGGTTGTGTGCAGTGATGGCTTGAGGCTTGAGGTTATGGTGGAATGCAAGTCAGGTCGGGTTCGAGCTTGAGGTTCAAGGCTTAGACCGAGTTAGAGAAGGATGAAGTTGATTGAGGGGGGTCCGAGATTGAAGTGCTTGGCGGATGCAAATTGCTTATGGTGCTAGTTGCAGGTGCTGGGTGGTTGAAATAGATGTCGCTTGCCATGGAGTTACAGGGATTGGCAATGGAACTAGCAGCTGCAAAGTATGAGATTTGGAGTTGCAGCTAGAGGGATTTAGATGAATGTTAGGATGTGTGAACTCAGGGAAAACTGAAATAGTTGATGAAATGACAGTGTAAGCTGCAGCTGTGAAGGATATAGGGCCATGATGGCTGGAAGCACAAGGATTGTGCATCACAGATTTTGGCCAGTGCAACTAGCCTAGGCCAAAGTGAATCGGATCGAGGCACTGACTCGCCCGGAATAGCTGAACTGACTCACATCTGACTGGACCCGGTTTGACTCAGTGACTCACCCGAGTTGACTCGACCGTTTTGACCCGTTGACCGGTGACCGGGTGGACTTTGCCGGTCACCTGAGATACTTTCCGGCGACTTTTCCGGCCAATTTCCGGCCACAATCCCAGTTTTCCGGCGACGTATTTTTGGACATATTTTCTACATGGGTTTTTCTCACACATGGGCTTGGTGGACCACTTGGAGATGGGTTTTGAGAAGACCTAATATTGGAAGGAGTATCCTTTATGGAAATAGAGAAACATATAAAAAGAGAAGACTTTTACCTAATTGAGGATATCTTGGATATTATTATCTTTTGCCTCTACTTTGTTTTCTAGGGTTTAGAAACATGATAGGTTTTCTCTTCCTTCTTGTTATGAACTCCATGAATATGAGTACCTAGTTTTTATTATTGGTTATGGAATAAGTTGGATTTTCAAATATGGGTTTTAATATGATAAATTAGTTTTGTCTCCATATTATCGATTATGATTTACTATTAATATTGTTACATGATTTGAATGCGTGTTTAGTCGAGTCGCGAATCGATTGAGTTTGCTTTCATCTTTATTGCCAGATTAGGTTATTATACGCAAAAGTGATAATTCTGATTGCAAGTAGCATAAATAAGATTATAGTTTGTAGTGATATATTCTTATGATCTTATGTGAACCATAACCTTTGTTAAATCGGATTAGTGCTTTTACACGTTCGATTGCTTTGATTGGCTTTGATTTCATAGAACCTATTGCATCTAGGGAATTAAACTTGATTAGTGCTTTTACACGTTGGGTTGTTCTTTTAGATAGAATTCATATTCGCATAATGTGTTTGTTGATGACAAGAGGAGATTAGCGGGATATTCTTGCGATCAAGGTATTCTAGGGCCTTTGATAAAAGTTGAGATTAAAATATCAATTCTAGTTATTGTGTTGAAAACATGTTTGTGAATGAAAACGAAATCCATGACCAATATCTTCTTATCCTTGATTTGATTTGTTTGCTTTGCTTTATTTGCTTTTATTTAGTTTATTATATAAAAATCACAAAAACTAGGGTGTTATTTATAGGAACAGAAACAATTGGACAACCTAGACCTCTCTGTGGGATCGATCCTTTCTTTCCTTGCTTCATTATATATTTTGAGTAGTAAGAAAGTGTAATTATATTTGTGTTGGTGACAATAGGTCAAATTTTGGCGCCGTTAAAGGGAGGCAGCGGTTGTCACTTGTTTTTGGTTTCTTATTTTTGTTTTTAGTTTTGTTTTACTTTTTCTTATTTTCTCGGGTTTTAACCTTGGTTAGAGAATTTTATTTCAGGTGCTTGTTTCTCATGGAAGGAGCATACTACATGGATGGATATGGTTTTCAACAACCTCAACAATACGACAACTACCAACTCCATGGGTATAATCAAAACCAATTCATTGGTTATGACCAATATTCCATGGAACCTTATGGTTTTCCTCAACAACCTTATGGCGGGTATGTGTGTGCACAACCACAAGGATGGGAGGATTCTTATGTTCGTGAACAAAAAGTCTCTAACTTTATAGACCAAGTTTCCAACTTTTTACAAGAGGAATTTCAAAAATCTAAAGAGACTACAAACGAGCAACTCCAAGAACTTCGTGAAGGTATTGCTAGCTTGCGAAGAGGCATTGATCAATGCAAGGAAGATATGGATAATTCTAATGTGCATATGGTTTGTGATGAATATTTGATTGATGCTAATGTTGAAGAAGGCCAATCCTTGGGCACTTTCGTTGATAATTGTGTAGTTAACTCAACTCTTGATCGTACTAATGATCATTCACCTATTCAAAAGGATGAGTTAGAGATTAGCAACACTAAATTCAGCGAGGACCCATCTTATGTTGACTATGATAAAGGACGGTGATTATGATATATTTCTTGAAACAACTCATGGTGACATCTCCGAGGAGTCTTTTTGGGATCAAGATGAAGACGAAGAGGAATATGTCGACACTTGTGTAGATTACTCAAGCATTGATCTTAATAATGATCAAGAGCCTATTCAAAGGGCGGAGCTTGAGGAGGATGCATTTTCGAGTGTTCTAAAAAAGTTTCTTATAATAAAATTTGGATCCGCAAAAGAGTATGTGCCTTACAACAAAAAGGAGTGTGTTGAGAATGAGACCGTTATGACCAATATTGTGGAAGACCCAATTGAGCTTGCATATGATTGTAATGATGATGTTAATGTCGAAACTTTGGTTAAGGCAGAAACGGACGAAGAATGGTTGCAAGGTTTGATAGAGGACCATGATATACATGAGGTGAATTATTCGCTTGAGTTTTTCAAGGATGAAGAGGATTCCGTAATACAAGAGATTGTGATAGGTTTGTCTAACCCGTTGCCTATTGTTTCTTCTCCTTTACCTCTTATTGGTTTGAATGTATGTGCTTCGAGAGTATTGTTGAATGACTTTGTTTCTCGATTTCCGCCATTAGAGATACTTGATTCTCATACTATGCGGGTTTTGGAACAAGAAACCGTGGAAGTACCCAACTTCTATATTCTTTATACACTCCCAAGTGTGGACAAGAATAAGTGTGGGGAAGCTTTTATCGGTTCATAGCTTCACTTTTGTTTTATATTACTAATATTTGTGTGAAGCTAGTGTTTGCAAAACAGGTTCTATGGAAGGATCCTCAACTTTTCAGATTGTTAGTATATGGACGATAACAAAGAGTGGGCTGACGACTTTAAACCAAGCGCTAAATGGGAGGCAACCCATAGGTTTTGTATCTTAAACCCTTTTATTTATTTATTTTTATAGTTTTCATATGATATTTGCATCCCCATGTTTAATTTCATTGAGTCCGAATCTATCTTAGAAGAGAATTATGACGAATACCTTTTCGTCAGAAAAATTCAGACTGCACGTAGTTCAGTCCAGAGACCATAACTGTCAGACCGTTTATCGAAACACTGTGCCCTTTTGAAACTGTGTAGAAAACACGTAGATGAACAACTTTTGTGAAATGGAGTTTTTCCAAATTCCTTACCAATTTGTACAGTTTTTGCGTTTTATCTGCTGTTACGTCAGAATTCAGAATTTTCGGTTTTACACATTGAGGACAATGTGAAGTTTAAGTGTGGGGGAGTCTTTTGCATATAGAGTTTTTAGCCTTTTTGAATATAGAGTTTTTAGCCTTTTTGAGTCAAAAATTTTCAACTTTTGTGTAAATTAGTGAATAAAAACTCCAACTTGTGGTTAGTTTAGAGTCACATAGTATACATGTCGCTAAGATTACATCGAGAATCTCATAAGAGTGACTGAACTTAGAGATGACAAAAAACATGATCGGGTTTCTTAATTGTATGAGAGTTAAAGTTGGATTTAACCATGCCAGTGGCAAATAAGGTGCAGACTGAATTCGGTATTAGAGTAGTGATCCCCTATAGTGGAGACTACCCATGTTACATAATGTGAGGCACCGACCTTCAATTCTTTGTACCTGTCTAAATTTGTGCTTTTTGAGTGTGTGTCACCGTACGTAAATTCCGGGCAGAATGGTGAGCTGCCCAACCTCCCACCATAGAAGCACTATTTTGATCTCTTGAGTGCTATTTTTATCAACCATGTTGGTGACATCGAATTGCTAACTTACATACCACTTGTAATCTTGTTCGCAGTTAGCACCATCCACCTTATCTCTCTCTACACCAACAGGTCCATAGAAACACCATCATCATCAACAAGAGGAGCATCGAAAATCTACAAGGAAAGTTGAAGACGTTTGAGGTTTACAAGCAACAATACAAACAAGAGTGAAAATTATCAAAGATGAGAGTTCGAGAAGTTTATGATATCAAGACATATAAGTTGTGAAGAATCAAGCGGTAAAGTACTTACACCATGGCCTTTGTACTTACGTTTTTATTTTATTTTTATTTTACTTTCTCTTGTCTTAAAAAAAAAAAAAAATTAAAAAAAAAAAAAAAAAAAAAAAAAAAAAGAGAGACAAGAGAAAAATGTTTAGGTTTGTTAATAGTTTTTATTATTTTGTTTTATTTTTATTTTTTGTATTTGTTTTATTTCTTATTTAAAAAAAAAAAAAAAAATTGGGTTTGTATAGTTTGTTTTTAGTTTTGTATTCTTTCAATAAAGCCAATGGAAAGAAGGAATATCTATAATGAAGTTTCAAGCGACAAGGAATTTGAGGGAAAGAATCATATTGTCAAGATTCTACGAAGTTCAAGAGTTAGCATCAAGAGTTGAAGACCGAAGACGAAGATGAAGACACCGATTGAAGACCGAAGACGTTTCTATGGATCTTGTGGAGAGTGGTGCTAGCTGCACGCGAACAGATAACGAGGTAAGTAAGCATATTCCCACCTTCGTTAAATGGTTGATTTCCTTTCGAAGAGATCGTCATAAAAATGGGTTTTCAAAATTATAAAAGATGTGGGTTTTCAAAACAATTCGGAGGGTTTTGCCTTCCTACCATTCAACGTGTCGCAGGATTCTCTCTTCATTCCTACCTGGACACATGTGTGACCCATAAAAGTTGTTTATTATTGAGAGCAATATCATAAAACCCTTTCTTGTGAGGCGAGTCGAGACTTTCGATCACTCGAACCCGAATTTCTTTCGAGAAGGGATGGTTATTTCTCTCTCAACTTTTAAGGATGAGATTGTGTTCATTTATGTGTCTAACTTCTTATGACTAGTGTGCGAGAATCTCTATGTCTTCTTAGCGCTTGGATGCTATTATTACGGAGAACTAGTAAGTTGGAAAAATAGGTTTTGTGGGTATATCTCTAGTAAACCCTCATGAGACTATAACTCGTCCACTAGGGACACCTAGGGGGTTTAAAGGCTTGTTATTTATGCTAAAAGTGACCGTAGCCTCGACGACACGGAGTTGTATGTATGTTTTAGAATTGTTTTGTTTGATTTGCTCGAGGACTAGCAAAGTCTAAGTGTGGGGGAATTTGATAGGTGTAGAATACACCGTATTTACTATCTAGAGTTTATGCTTTCTTTGCTATTTTTTCTTGTAAATTATGTATTTTACGCATGTTTTGAGTTTTGTAGTTACTCCGGAGTCGCACGGAGGAAAAGAAGCGAAATCACCCAAATTGAGCTAAAGGGCGAAATTGTCATTTGTGGGCGAACACTATCTCTGAGCCCAGTCAAGGTTAAGGGGCAACTCTATTTGGAGGAGTGCTAAATACAGTCAAGCTGAGGTTAAGGGAAGGCCAAATGGTTAGCCCTTATCCTATTGTATGGGGTGTCAATAACAATCCCATAGTTTTAACCCTAAATCTAGTCGAGAAGAAGCCATTTCTTCCCCAATTTTTCCTCTTATCTCTGTCTCTCTCGCGGGCCGTTACAAATCCAAAGAAGAAATCGGAGATTGAATACGAGATAGAGATGGGAATATCTTGTGATGACTATAGGGTTTTCTTTGTGATTCGATATGGACCCGGGAAAAGAGAAATTAAAGTTAGGGTTTGAATTGATTTCGAGATCTCAGAGAAAATGGGTTGGTGGTTTTGCTGATGAAGCCATGAAAGTTCAGGGTAGAATTCGAGATTGTTTAAGGGTTTGTAGAGATCATGGTGTTGATTTTCATGGGTCTGATGATGAAATTGCAAGGAGAGCGAGATGATGTTTCTTTGCCATGGGAATCGTGGCTAGGAGAAGATGATTTGAATCAAAGAATGAATTCGATGATGTTTGCTGGTTGAGTATCGCTCCGTGGATCCGTGGAAGGAATTTGAGCATGAATCGTAATGGGTTAAGGTTGTTCTTGCTCAAAATGAGCTTGAAGTAGGGTTCTAGTGAAGAACCACTTTAAGATGAAATTGGGTATGTTCTTGAAATCAGAGGGATGGAATGGTTGAGGCTTTGATTGCAGGTGCAGCTGTTGAGCTTGTATCTTGTTGAGCGAGAGAATGGAATCGAATTGTTGCGAGGCTAGATGCGGTGGGGTTACAGTCGAGCTGTTGAAGTGCGTGTAGTCGGGGAGAGGGCGAGATGTTTAGTGAACTAAATGGTGAAGGGTGCTGTTGTGACAAGGAGTGAGGGGATGGAAGAGCGTTGGTGCGAGATGGAGGTCGCATGGTAACGGGTGGTTTGGTCTTTACTCGGATTGCGTTTTTGGAGTGCAAGTCCGGAATGCATTGCAGTGAAGTGGTGATTGCCATGGAAGATTGCAAATCTGAATTGGCGAGGATGATGCAGTCTCGCAGTCGTTGGCTGGCCGAGATGGTGGTTACTGTGGAGGAATTGGTCGGGAAATCTATAACGGGTGCGGGGATGACTGTGGAGATGCAATTGGTGAAATGGGAATGTGATGATGTGGAAGCTCGGGGGAAAATGGGTTATCAAGGATTGATTTTGCGGGGAGAAGAAGAGTAACCAATGACGATGGAGGATGAGAACTGAACTCGAGGTTGAAGTCGGGGTATGAAGGAATGCTTATGTGCGGTGAAACTATGACCTCGATTCTGACTATAGTGATGAGCAAAAGTGCGGCTACGGATACGAGCAATTGCGGAGTTGACTCGGCGGATCTTTAGTATGGCAGAAATACTCGGTGGAGGAATTGCAAGTATGGGTTGTGTCGATTAGCTTGTCGGTTCCACAAGACCGGCAAGCCAAACATTGAAAGTGAGCTAAAATGGCGGAGAGGAGAAGAATGGTACTAGTTGCATTGGAAGTTCTGTGGTGGAGAAGAAAGAAAAGCGAGATGGAGAAAGAGAGTACAAGTTGAATCGAAGTACATTTGATCTATGGGAGAGCAAATGGAGTTTTGTGGTGAGTCGCAATGTCAAGTGGTGATATGAGTTGTAGGTTAACAAGGAGTTGCATTAAAGGATAATGAGAATGGTGCTTGTGGATGTGACTCGAGATTCTTTGTTGGCCCGAGATTGAAACTGGTTCTGCGGTGGGGTTGGTTGTGTGCATGTGATGGCTTGAGGGCTTGAGGTTATGGTGGAATGCAAGCCGAGTCTTGGTTCCGAGCTTGAGGTTCAAGGCTTAGACCGAGTTAGAGAAGGATGAAGTTAATTGAAGCGTGGTCCGAGATTGAAGTGCTTGAAGTAGATGCAAATTGCTTATGGTGCTAGTTGCAAGTGCTAGGTGGTTGAAATAGATGTCGCTTGCCATGGAGTTACGATGGATTTAAGCGATGGAACTAGCATTGCAAAGTATAAGATTTGGAGTTGCAACTAGAGGGATTTAGATGAATGTTAGGATGTGTGAACTCAGGGAAAACTGAAATAGTTGATGAAATGACAGTGTAAGCTGCAGCTGTGAAGGATATAGGGCCATGATGGCTGGAAGCACAAGGATTGTGCATCACAGGATTTGGCCAGTCAACTAGCCTAGGCCAAAGTGAATCGATCGAGGCATCGACAAATCCCGAATAGCCGAACCGACTCACATCTGACGGGACCGGTTTGACTCGGTGACTCACCCGAGTTGACTCGACCGTTTTGACCGTTGACCCGGTGGCCAAGGTGGAATTTGCCGGTCACCGAGATACTTTCCGGGCGACTTTTCCGGCCGGTTCCGCCACAATCCCATTTTCCCATGACGTATTTTTGGACATATTTTCTACATGGGTTTTTCTCACACATGGGCTTGGTGGACCACTTGGAGATGGGTTTTGAGAAGACCTAATATTGGAAGGAGTATCCTTTATGGAAATAGAGAAACATATAAAAGAGAGGACTTTTACCTAATTGAGGATATCTTGGATATTATTATCTTTTGCCTCTACTTTGTTTTCTAGGGTTTAGAAACATGATAGGTTTTCTCTTCCTTCTTGTTATGAACTCCATGAATATGAGAACCTAGTTTTTATTATTGGTTATGGAATAAGTTGGATTTCCAAATATGGGTTTTAATATGATAAATTAATTTTGTCTCCATATTATCGATTATGATTTACTATTAATATTGTTACATGATTTGAATGCGTGTTTAGTCGAGTCGCGAATCGATTGAGTTTGCTTTCATATTTATTGCTAGATTAGCATTATTATACGCAAAAGTGATAATTCCTGATTGCAAGTAGCATAAATAAGATTATAGTTTGTAGTGATATATTCTTATGATCTTATGTGAACCATAACCTTTGTTAAATCGGATTAGTGCTTTTACACGTTCGATTGCTTTGATTGGCCCGATTTCATAGAACCTATTGCATCTAGGGAATTAAACTTGATTAGTGCTTTTACACGTTGGGTTGTTCTTTTAGATAGAATTCATATTCGCATCTTTTAATGTGTTTGTTGATGACAAGAGGAGATTAGCGGGATATTCTTGCGATCAAGGTATTCTAGGGCCTTTGATAAAAGTTGAGATTAAAATATCAATTCTAGTTATTGTGTTGAAAACATGTTTGTGAATGAAAACGAAATCCATGACCAATATCTTCTTATCCTTGATTTGATTTGTTTGCTTTGCTTTATTTGCTTTTATTTAGTTTATTATATAAAAATCACAAAACTAAGGTGTTATTTATAGGAACCGAAACAATTGGACAACCTAGACCTCTCTGTGGGATCGATCCTTTCTTGCCCTTGCTTCATTATATATTTTGAGTAGTAAGAAAGTGTAATTATATTTGTGTCGGTGACAACCCGGTCATATACATCCTTGTCGTTGTATTTGTGTCTCTAAGTGGATTGAGGCGGTTGCGTGTAAAACCAATGACCATAGGGTTGTGATTGAGTTCTTGAAAAATAATATACTTACACGTTTTGGTACACCGCGAGCTATAATTAGTGATGGAGGGTCTCACTTTTGTAATGGACCTTTTAGGCTTCTGATGAAGAAATATGGTATTACACATAAGGTAGCTACACCGTATCATCCGTAGACTAGTGGTCAGGTAGAGGTTTCTAATAGGGAGATAAAACGTATATTAGAGAAAATAGTTAATCCTAATCGGAAAGACTGGTCGTCTAGGCTTACTGATGCCTTATGGGCTTATCGTACTGCGTTTAAGACCCCCATTGGAATGTCGCCTTATCGGCTTGTGTATGGCAAGGCATGTCATTTACCTATTTAGTTAGAACATAGAGCTTATTGGGCTGTTAAGCATCTAAATTTTTCACTTGACAAGGCAGGAGCCCATAAGAAATTCCAACTCAATGAGTTGGAAGAGATTCGTATAGATGCTTACGATAGTGCTAAGGAGTATAAGAACAAAATGAAACTTGTGCATGATAAGAATATTTTAAGAAAGTCATTTTCTCCGAGTCAAAAAGTTCTTCCCGTATGATACCCGCTTGCATCTTTTCCCAGGAAGTTACGTTCTCGGTGGATCGGGTCCTTTTATTGTTCGCACTTTGTCTTTCCTCATGGAGCTGTTGAGATCGACACACCGGATGGTAGTAGTTCTTGAAGGTTAACGGTCAGAGATTGAAACCCTTTTTAGAGCCCTTTCCTATAGGTGATGTTGAGGAGGTCCCTCTGGAGGACCTTTTTTACCCTTGATTGACCATCAAGGCGTTTTGTATGTTGTATATTAGTTTTTGATTTCTCTCTTCACCCAGGTACTATCTTTCCGACTTCTCTCTTTACCGATTCCTCCTGTTACTTTACTTTTGCTCTTTCATTAGAAACATTGAGGACAATGTTAGATTTAATTTTGGGGGTGGGGAAGAAACTTTTTGTTAGATTTTTGTTAGCTTTTAGTTGCAATAAATAAACTCCAAAGCCTAGAAATTTATGGTTATTAAGGTTGGCACTAACCAATCTAAGTGGATGGGAACATCTTGGTTGTAGGAGTTGAGGAACCAATATGATTAGACCGAAACATCTAAAGAGTCTATTCATAAAAGCACAGAGCTCAGGTGTTAGAATTAAAAAAAAACATGGTAGTTTCGCCATATCTCGTTGAATCCTTTTCACCTTATGTTTTTATTTTTCTTTTCTTTTAAGTGATTTGGTGGGGCACACGATTCAAGTTGTTACCATTGCTAGGGTGAAATAGATTGATTGGGATACCAAGAAAAAAAAAAGAAAAAAAAGAAAAGAATTGAGACCAGACCATCAGACCAATCAGAATAAATTCAATAAAAGCGACCACTGGTGCCCTTGTATATGCCAGTTGTGTTGACCTAGAGTTAGGATTATCACCCGCTGGTTCCCTTGTATTTGCCAGCTGTGTTGATATTAGTCAAACCGGTATCTCAGTCCATTAGGATAGGTTCATCCTAGTAGTGGCCTTCAGACAGATATGGGAAACATTGTTCAACTTAGTCAAACCATCTACGTTTTTCTCTACATCCATCTTCTTAATCTTTCCATGTGATTGGTTGACTCCGGTTATGATGTCTGAAACTATACGAGTAGAGCTCGTGACTTATGTATGAATTTTAGTATGCTTGAGTGCAAACACGTGTACAAAGAATTGGAATTTTGCATCGTGGTACTTCCTCTTATAGTCAATATTGTATGCCAACCAAGGAGATTCTTTAGTGCCTTCCAAGGTTTTGCGTAGATAACTAGGGTCTGGAGTAAAGGTTTTGTGGGTACACCTCTGGTAAACCCTCCGGAGACAACACTCCGCCGCTAGGGCCACCTAGTGGTTTAACGGCTTGCTGCACGTGCTAAGTGTAGTCATTTTTGTTTTTCTAGATTAGATTTGCTCGAGGACTAGCAAATAATAAGTTTGGGGGTATTTGATAGACACATTTTTGTGTCCGAATTGTCCTCAGTGTCTCTATTGTTAGTGCTTGATTTTGTACTTATTATGGTGTTTTTATGTTTGTGTAGGTGTTTTTGGAGAAATACACTTGTGTGGAAAAAGTTGCTCGAAAAGTGTTATTTGGACCCCCGGAGAAAAGTACTAAAGGCACCCTCATTTTGGATAAGGGCACCCCCAGGCACCCCTCAAGGCAACTGCTATTCGCACCCCCGTCTCTGTTAGGGGGAGGTCATCCCTACCATTCAAATTTTCAGTTTTGGCGGGAAATGGTAGCTGCAGAAGAACAGAATTATGGGTCGAGATTTAGGGATGTTTTAGAGACTCAACGGCTGAAACTCTTCGGGATGACGTGATTGGGCGTATCAGGCTTGGTAAAGGCCTTTGGTTCGACTGAATTTGGTCAGATAATCCGAGAGAAGGAAACAGAGTGCCACGGGTTATGGTTAGTCCATTCCGAGTTCTAAGTGTGTGATCGAGAGGTTTTCATGTGCTCGCTCCTCCGTGTTATACCACTTCTGGATGATGACTCAGCGTGTAAGGAGTGTGTTTGAAGCAAATCAAGGCTCGGAGGAGATTAAAATGGGTAAGAAAATATTCCCGGAATATTTTCCTTAATGCCGAGTAATGGAGAAATATATGGAGTTATGGAGGAGATTTCTTGCCACTGTCGAGTATAAAAGAAGTGCTTGGAGGTCAGAGAAGGTGGACGGAGAGTTTGGGAGAGATACAGAGCATCAACAGAGACGAAAAATCAAGTTGCAGAGAATAGCCATTTTCTGCTGCTGTGAAGAACACGAAGAACAAAAGACCACCAGAGGCAGTCGTTCATGCTACAGTGACAACGACAATTAAACGAGGGTCGCAGAGCTACAGTAACAGCAACAGTTCATCTTTATCGTTCTTTGTAACAGTGTTTTGCAACAATTATAAACGTTGCAAACACCCGGTTTTCATCATTTTCTCTCCATTTCATCATTTGTACACCTCCTTTGAGCAATAAAAATGAATTTTGAGCGTGTTTCCAACATGATGAGAGGCTAATTCTCCCATGACCAAGGCGACGGAGGAAACTATTCATTTATGCTTGATTGGTAATTTCTTTTCATAATTTCAATTATTATTAATTTAATTTAATCCACTAAGATCATTATAATTGTGTGGTTTATGAGATAAAAATGGTTTTTCTTAATTAGTTGTGAATCAATTTGATGTCTTATGCTCAAAAATATTTCTTTGATAATTCATGCTTAGGGATTACAATTTAATGTTTGGAGACCTTACAGATATTAGTGAGTTAATGTGAAAAAGGGCTTAATAATAATTCTTGAAATAATCTGTATCAACCAATCAGTTAAAGGAATAGTGGAATCCCGAGTCTTGGTCTAGTTTTAAATCTTGATATCACTTTATTTGAGTTTATCTTTGTTTAGCTTACAAATTTAATTTAAAAATCGAACCTTCACAAGTCTCAACGAACTTTTTACTACAACTCAATTGAAAATCACATCAGTTTGTACATTTGGTAATTCAGTCAGTCATATCGCCTGAAATTGTAGGTTAACGGTTAACAAAATGATGGATTGGTTTCTTACAATTATTATTATGATTTATGAGTACAGATCCTTATTTTATCATTGCTAATCATTTTTTTGTCCTTTAGTTACTGCCTTCTGACAAATTCTTGAAAGTTGCAGTATGTTAAAGAGACACCTGAATGAGTTATGAGTTATTTATATTTGTTTATCACTCTTTATTACTGTGGCTGGCTTAATATAACAAAGTAGAAATATGGAGAGCAAGGTAGTGTGATTTATACAAAGTACATGGCATGCAAGTGTGATTCTTTTGCATATGAAATCTATATATAGCCTTTTGTTTTTCATGTTTTTGGTATCTTTCGTGGTTTGTGGTTCTTAGCTTTAGCTGGTACACACGGTGTTATCATCTGTTTATTTTTGTAGTCAGGTCCTTGGATTATTACTTGTTGTAGCACCGGGATTCCAGTATCTTTTATCTTTACTACAACGACCATGGTTGGATTGATGTCATGAAATTTCTTCTTAGCACATTCCATGCCATCAATACCTCCATCATCAAATAACTATGTATGTGATGAAAAAGTTGTAAAAAAAGTGGACTCGAGCATACTCAATTATTGTTTTTAAAAACAATACGCATAGCTCCTTAGCTGAAATGTAGCTGAAATTTACTTTGTGCCAAATTTATGTAGTTCTTGGGCCAAACAATACCCATAGGTTTTTTGCTGATGCCTCTCTTTTTTTGGGTTTTAGTTTATAGTTTATAGTGAAAAATGAAGCAGCTTTGCTAATTGATGTTGGGAAAACTTGGTCAAAATTACACCTCAGGCTGTTCATAATATCTTCTCGATCAAGTAATCTACAAGGAATACATTTCAAAGAAACAACTAAGAGTTATCGAATTATATTGCTGAAATAACTACAAATGGCTTACACTTCTATTTTTCATGCAAACTATCTATCTCCAATGTCGTGCCACTAAGTCAAGTCCAAACAGGGACACGGAAATTTTGGTATAGAGAAATCCAAGACAGCGGAAACTTAACTTTCAAGAATAAAGAGTCACTATAATCATACGTGAGTACCATCAATATTTTAGGGTGTAAAACATGTGTGACTTTTAACAAAGTCTCTTGCTGATTTACTGCTTTGGTGAGTGGGGTTCATTTCATATACTATATAAGGTTCCAGTGATACATAAATGTGTGGTGTTTATTACTAAGTTATAGGTTTATGATCTTGATTCTTGAACCAAATACATGGAGTGAAGTAATTTGAACCAATATAGAAACAAATTAAAGTCACACTTTGCAAGAGCAATAACAATCCCGTGCCGTCACGGCATGGGTCACATCCTAGTCATCTCTATAGCTAAATGTGATCCATATAGCATTACCTAGTTAGCTAAATGTGATCCGTATAGCATCTCTACAACTAGGTTATGCATATACTACTAAGCCTAGCAAATAACAACTTTGCTTGGACTTGGAATGTGTACTGAGTTTCTATGGCTTTAGAATGTGACGAAATCTTATAGTGTATGTTGATGCAGGGGAATAAACCCATCTTATGTGCTTGTTTGCTTTTGCATTATGTAGTCCGATAATGTGATTCTTATAGTGTCTCCAAAACTAACATGCAAAAATTGGTTTCATCTTAGTTAGCTAAATGTGATCCGTATAGCATCTCTGCATATATTCAATCAATAAGAGTCACTATAATCATACGTGAGTACCATCAATATTTTAGGGTGTAAAACATGTGTGACTTTTAACAAAGTCTCTTGCTGATTTCTTGCTTTGGTAAGTGGGGTTCATTTCATATACTATATAAGGTTCAGTGATACATAAATGTGTGGTGTTTATTACTAAGTTATAGGTTTATGATCTTGATTCTTGAACCAAATACATGGAGTGAATAAATTTGAACCAATATAGAAACAAATTAAAGTCACACTTTGCAAGAGCAATAACAATCCCGTGTCATCACCGGCACAGGTCACATCCTAGTCATCTCTATAGCTAAATGTGATCATATAGCATTACCTAGTTAGCTAAATGTGATCCGTATAGCATCTCTGACTAGGTTATGCATATACTACTAAGCCTAGCAAATAACAACTTTGCTTGGACTTGGAATGTGTACTAAGTTTCTATGGCTTTAGAATGTGACGAAATCTTATAGTGTATGTTGATGCAGGGGAATAAACCCATCTTATGTGCTTGTTTGCTTTTGCATTATGTAGTCCGATAATGTGATTCTTATAGTGTCTCCAAAACTGACATGCAAAAATTGGTTTCATCTTAGTTAGCTAAATGTGATCCGTATATCATCTCTGCATATATTCAATCAATAAGAGTCACTATAATCATACGTGAGTACCATCAATATTTTAGGGTGTAAAACATGTGTGACTTTTAACAAAGTCTCTTGCTGATTTACTGCTTTGGTGAGTGGGGTTCATTTCATATACTATATAAGGTTCCAGTGATACATAAATGTGTGGTGTTTATTACTAAGTTATAGGTTTATGATCTTGATTCTTGAACCAAATACATGGAGTGAAGAAATTTGAACCAATATAGAAACAAATTAAAGTCACACTTTGCAAGAGCAATAACAATCCCGTGCCGTCACTACACGGTCACATCCTAGTCATATCTATAGCTAAATGTGATCCATATAGCATTACCTAGTTAGCTAAATGTGATCTGTATAGCATCTCTACAACTAGGTTATGCATATACTACTAAGCCTAGCAAATAACAACTTTGCTTGGACTTGGAATGTGTCGATTTTCTATGGCTTTAGAATGTGACGAAATCTTATAGTGTATGTTGATGCGGGGAATAAACCCATATTATGTACTTGTTTGCTTTTGCATTATGTAGTCCGATAATGTGATTCTTATAGTGTCTCCAAAACTGACATGCAAAAATTGGTTTCATCTTAGTTAGCTAAATGTGATCCGTATATCATCTCTGCATATATTCAATCAATAAGAGTCACTATAATCATACGTGAGTACCATCAATATTTTAGGGTGTAAAACATGTGTGACTTTTAACAAAGTCTCTTGCTGATTTACTGCTTTGGTGAGTGGGGTTCATTTCATATACTATATAAGGTTCCAGTGATACATAAATGTGTGGTGTTTATTACTAAGTTATATGTTTATGATCTTGATTCTTGAACCAAATACATGGAGTGAAGAAATTTGAACCAATATAGAAACAAATTAAAGTCACACTTTGCAAGAGCAATAACAATCCCGTGCCGTCACGGCACGGGTCACATCCTAGTCATCTCTATAGCTAAATGTGATCCATATAGCATTACCTAGTTAGCTAAATGTGATCCGTATAGCATCTCTACAACTAGGTTATGCATATACTACTAAGCCTAGCAAATAACAACTTTGCTTGGACTTGGAATGTGTACTGAGTTTCTATGGCTTTAGAATGTGATGAAATCTTATAGTGTATGTTGATGCAGGGGAATAAACCCATCTTATGTGCTTGTTTGCTTTTGCATTCTGTAGTCCGGTAATGTGATTCTTATAGTGTCTCCAAAACTGACATGCAAAAATTGGTTTCATCTTAGTTGGCGTTGGATGAAACGCTTGTACATCTTGCGTTATTACGAGATGAAACTGGTTTCATCATGTGTTGCCACTGGATGAGCCTAATTTCATCCATGTTTCATCATGTGTTGACATTTGTTATTATTCCTTCTTTTATTTTTAAAGTTTCATCTTAATTTCCATTGGATGAAACCTTTGTACATCCTGTCAAATGAAACTCAAGCGTTGAATTGGATATTTATTTATGATTTTTATACAACTAATGAAGTTGAAAAGACGAGGGTACCCAAATACACCACAATATTTTTGTTTCAACCTATAAGTCCTCTACCGAAAGTGATCGTCTATGGACAAAGTCGAGACAGTAAAACAATTCGGTTCACACTTCGTGCAATTGTCTATGTATACAAGATCGAGACAATACAACAACAAGATAACTTGTGTGATTGACTATGGAATGGATACAAGATCAAGACAATGCGACAACGAAACCTGCATATATTCAATCAATAAATGTCATTGTTGACATTTGAATAACAAAAGCTTTTACTCCCCATAAAGTTAAGCTAGGTAAATATTCAATATGAACATCTTTGTTATTCCCCTTTTGTAATAAGAATTACTACACAGCAATATGGTATGCCCTCCCCCCCCCCCCCCCCCCCCCAGTCAATGCTTTACTCTTTCGTTAGATATAACGCTCTTTCGTTAGATAGAACGTTTAAGCACAATTGTCCTTTCCTTACTCCATATATTTCTCCCCCCTTTTATCACAAAATGACAAAGGGTCGAGAAAATAAAGGACAAACCGAAAGGATCTTACAAATCTAAAAGACTTGTAAACAACCTGAGCACAAAGGTTTCACATACCAATTCAGATAACCAATATTAAAACCGAAACTACAAAGTAATTTAGTTTCAATATGTTATCAAGGAAACAATTGCCCGAAGTAATTTTCCCTAATAGTCTAACAAATCGGCTAAGAGACTTAATTCCCTTGTTAGACCGATTGCATATGCACAATCGCTTATTTCGATTAGATCAAAATAAAGATCATAATTAACTTTATTTTTCTCATTAGGCTCTAATTATTCAATAAATAACTTAGACCTTTCCCTTTAGAAAAGACAAACACTAGGTTAGTTAACTAGTTTTTCTTGTCAAGGCATTCGATTAGAGATACCGTATTTTGTTAAGCCTTAAACAATACAAACAAACCAAAATAAATTGACTTCCACAATTATTTTCTTAACCGGAAGCAATTGAAACAAACATACATATTATAGCTACGCAAATGCACCAAATTTCGTTAAGCAAAAACACTTGATACCCAACAATAACGAAGATACCAAATAATAAGCCAAATAATTTGACACAATGTTTCTTAACCGGAAACAATTGAATCACACACATCCATAGACAATTATTTGGAACATATCAATGTCCCGAAATTTTGTTAAGCAAAAGCAAAATATATGCAATATAAATAGGCTTTTCTTAAACAGGAAAACGATTAACTAACAAATTGGTTACCTCGAATTCCGCAAACTCTTCTCCACATAAAGATATATCATTAAGCGCATGTTCAAATAAGAACTCTCCCCCAGTGTGTTGTCATCCTCTCGTAAGAACAAAAGAACAACAACAAAGGAAACCTTTACCAGAGAAAGGTTGAATCGGTTTTAACTAATGTGTGCCAATAGCAAAAGTTGAAAACCCGAAACACATATGTTATGCTAAACACAACTCATGAATACACAAATTAATTCAACATATTGTGAATTTTCACATATGAGTTTCAATCGGAACACCTTGTGATCCTTTGATAAAGCTTACCAACATGGGATAGAACTTAATCACACTATATCAAAAATACACACAAATCATAAGTGTTACATCATATGAGATCGAATATTAAGGTTAATAAAAACCAACGTTTATTTCATATATCAAGAGTACTCATATGTATACCAAATATCTAGTTTATAGAATATAAACAAACATTAGTATATGTGACTTACATATGAGCTACAACATCACAAGTTTCTTTTGATTTTGATATAGCAATCACGAAGATATGATCCAAAGATCGGCTATACTCAAAAGTCACCAACCATAAGGAAGTGAGCTAATATATGAGACTGAAAAACAATTATTTATCTCATAAACTCAAATGCAATACACCATGAATATTCAACAGAAAATAAAGTATTGCAATTACCTCAATCTTGTAGGAAATTGAATTACAGAACCAATGCAAAAAGAACGAGGTCATTCCGAGTTCAGACGAAAAAGTTATGAGCAAAATAGTTTTACACTCCTTCGTATGGACTAGGTAAGGACCGGTCGTACCAAGTCACATGTATTGGTTGTGACCGATCCATGTGATTGGGTTGTGACAGATCCTAACACGAATTCATACACAAAACTGTTTTAGGCATAATTTTTGTATACGATGTCCGAATTCAGTGATTTTTGGCTCGATTTAACCGTATAAACAAGAGACACACATATATGACCTATAGATATCAACACTATGAACTCAAAATTACCGTTTCTATCAAAAGCTCATATATAGATAGAGAAGGTATGAGTCTTGAAGAGAAAAATATCCCTGAAGATGTTAATTAGTCATATAATAACCGAGAGGTCATGTGCTCAGTTTTCATGTGCTTTCTCACCTTTCAAAAAATTGAGCACAAAGGTGAGCATGCACATTCCAACACAGTTGTGTTAAGCTCAGCCGCGTCTTGTTTGTCAGAAGTGACTAAGAAAGAATCATCATTCTTGACCTCTTGCTTGATTTGTTTTCTCTTATTCCATCTCTTGTTTATATTCTTTGACTTGTGATGAAGAGTGTCATTATCACAACGTTCACTAGTACAAGAGATTTCAGACATGACGTCTTTCTTTAGTCTTTCAAGAAAACTCTTGTAATTATTGTTACCAATAATTAACAGTTGTGAGTCAATCTTGTGACTAACTTTTGGTCCCCTCTTGGCTATGGAGGACTTTAGAACCCATTTAGAGTTCGGTTTCACAGGAGAAGCTTTCTCCTTTATACCATTAGGACCAATGTCCTTTTAGATATTTTGCGAAACAACCTTTCTCTAATTTGGAACATCAGATCTTGTCTTCGCATTTACAAAGTCATCTTCTTTTCTATAATCGGGTCTTTTATGAGATGACCTTGTCGAGCGATTGGAAAAACTTGAACTATTATTATAATAATTCTTTTGCCTAAACTTAGGAGAATAACGATCTGAGTTCTTACGGGGAGAACACTTAGCCAATTCGTTTGATACAAAAGAAAGTGCATCTTGCATCTTACGAACTCTGCATCCCCATTGCAAGTGTCCTTCATTACCACAATAATAACAATGCTTAGTAACATACGAAGTATGAGTTTTAATATTACCTTTTTGTGGATCCACTTGCCTTGGAGCTCGACGATTTTTCTTCTTCTTCTTCTTCTTCTTATCTTTGTTCAACGTTGTTGCTTTCTTGACATTAACAAAAGTGTTTTCTTTGATTGCTGCTGGTTGAACATAATTCTTAGGCTTGGGAGGCTTTTCTTATTTACAAGAAATAGAAGCATCTTTGACCTCAGTGGAAGCCTCTGGTTGAGAAGAATTTGTAGCTTTAACAAATTTTATCTTATTGTTATCGTTGGACGTACCTGATTCCTTATAATATCCCAATCCTCGTGTATCACCATGAAATATTCCTGCTTCTAACAATGAGGATAAATTGTTTGTGCTATCATTGGACTTCTTCAAATACAATTTTTTTTCTTCCAACATCTTGATTTTATCAAGAGCACCATCTAGATCAGCCTCAAGGTGTTTTTATCGTGAGAGATATTCACCTTCTTTCTTTTCATAACTCTTTTGTTGAGAGTTATTCCTTGCATCAGATTCAGCAAGTTTTTGTTCCAAAAAATGGACCTTTTCAAGAGCAGCATCACGCTCTTTCTCTAACAATTCTGTTTGAGAGAGACTAACACTTGATTTATCTTCAAGACCCTTGTATTTGTTGAGAAGCATCTTCCCTCAATTTTTCAGAATCTTGACAAAGCCTTTTACATTCAGTAGTTATTGCTTTCAACTCATCCTGAAGTTTCTCCATTAGATCGTTAGAGATATGTAGGCTATTTTTCTAAGTACGCAATTGCTCACAGATTGATTCTCGGAGCGGTTCATTAACCTCTTGCGATACGTTAATTGAGTCTTTTTTTAATTTTTGCACTCACTTAACTCTACTTTGATTCATGTCTTATAGGTTGGATCGCACCAAACACAAATTGTTAAATCTTTTTGTGTTTTCCTGCTCTGATACCAATTGAAAAGACGTACCCAAATACATTACAATCTTTTATTTATCAACCTATAAGTTCTCTACCGAATGTGATCGTCTATGGACAGAGTCGAGACAATACGACAATTCGGTTCACACTTCGTGTGATTGTCTATGGATACGAGATCGAGACAATACAACAACAAGATAACTTGTGTGATTGACTATGGATACAAGATGGAGACAATACTACAACAAAGTGTGTTACTTGATAATAGGTTCGGTAATAACCAAACTCTATAGGATCACTATCAAGTAATGCAAAGTTAACGAATACGTGTATTTTACTTTATTATAATAAAAAATTATAATGCGAAAATCAAAGTAAAAGACACATCAAGGTTTTGTTAATGAGGAAACCACAAATGCAGAAAAACCCCGGGACCTAGTCTAGTTTTTAACACTCTCATAATTGAAGTGTTATACAAAATCTAATACCAACTTCGTATAGTAGAGACCAAGCAGACTACCCCTAGCTACTTAGTTCCCTCAGTATCCCTGCACATTCGACTTCTAGAGTCACGCACGTGAATAACAAGTACTTTGGATCATATTCCAAACAACAAATGAAGAATCTGTTTGGTAACCACTCTAATCAATCTTGCTAAATATTTAGATGAGTCGTTGACAAAGGCTCTTCCGTTTAATCTAATAAACTCCTTTGTCTGGTTAGATAAATCTAACTTTAATTACCGAAATAGTCAAGTATATATTCACACTCAACCAATTTAGATCTCAAAGAGATATATAGAGAATTCCGATCTCACGCAACTATTCAATCGAATAAATCTGATTCTAGTTGGATCTCAGCCGGTCAAGGTTTGTGCACACAATTCACAAGATACGAAAACTAATAAAAAATCTTTTTCGTCTTCAAATCTTCTTTAATCTTCAATAACCTTCACAACACCACTTTAGTATCTTATGATCAATCACGCACAAAACGGAGTCTGTTAACAATGTATTATCACAAGATGTATTTAGATCTAACAACATTTCCAAAAATCACGTCGATATTTCGATCTAGTTTGAGTGAATCTTATATCAGAAGAGAAGATTCTCAAGCATAAAAAAACTAGGTGCAATCAAAGTTTCAACAACCATTAGTCAATCAAATCAATTGAAAACTAACAATACTGCAATTATCTAGTTTCCCACTAACGGTACTCGTAGAGCTTCTTGATCCCACATAAGTCTTTAAACAAGCGGTCGTAAGAGATTTTACCTAATTAGAATACTTTCCTCTCCGAATAGACATCTCCACCAAAAACAACAAGAAATGAAGTATGCTTGGCTCTTAAGATAGTTTGCTAGAAATGCAAACTTAGGTATTTATAGACCAAGGATGTTTGAACACCAAGGAATTTCCAAAACCAAAAGTATTCTCAAGATATGCAATGAAGGGCAAAATTCGGTTTTCCTAATTCAAAGAAATGCTTGTCCAATATTTCTGAAATCTCTCAATAGAAAATCTCCAATTATTAGATGCACATTACTAATTTTATTCTCTAGAGATATGCATTAATTGCTGGTAACTAAAGCATGTAAAACCAAAAACCTTAATTAAAAGATTTTTTATTTCGGCACAGCATCACCTTGAGTACTAAGGATTATCTTTGAACAGTAAATGACAAGAGTTACTGCTCATGTTCAAAGTAGGTTGACATCTTTTCACTGTGAATCCTTATTTCATATTTACATGGCATTCTTGTAATCGCTTATACCAGACTTCCAAACAAGTTTAGAATTGGTTCGCCAGTTTTCCAAGACTACTATGTGATTGATCAAATACCAAATCACATATATGGGTTCAATCGGTTCTACCAATCACTAGGATCGGTTATACCTAATTATGGAAATACTTGTGGTCGGTCACGCGAGTCACTAGGATTGGTTGCACCAGTTACAAGGATCGGTTCTATCTACACATGGTATTACTTGTGATCGGTCACACAAGTTACCAGGACCGGTTACACCAATTACAAGGATCGGTTACACACACACACACTCATGATCGGTCACACCAATTTATAGGATCGGTCACACCAATTACAAGGATCTATCATACCATCACATGGTGATTACTTAGGATCGGTTACACCAATTTACAAAAACCAGTCATACCAAATCATAAATCAGGTATTGTGATTAGTTATACCAAGATACATAACCTAAGTTAAGATCGGTTCTACCATCTCACACATATTGGTCATCCAAATATTTGCAATGAATAGCCAGACCAATAAGCTTAATGATTTCCCTTTCGGTTCTTGAAAGAAGTTCATGAATGTACTTCCTAGTATTAAATCTTCACCATAACCCATTCACATAATCATAACAATATATACAAGATTATGTCGATGTCATATCGACGAAGTTCAAAGGATAAGCGTTATACTTCATAGTCTAATTCCCTAATACTATGGTCATACTATTATGATCATGTCACATCACTAGAGTATCATACAATATGTACAATATATACAGCTTCGTAATTATGTTTTCAATATAGCACGACTTAACATATATGTTAGGAATGAAACAGTTCAATCCAATATCACTAACCTCAAGTTGGAGGATGATGTCGTTGTTGTAGTTCGTTACTTCTTCACATTCTTCAGGTCTTCGGAGTAATACTTGTACATCTCAACATGCCTAGACTTTTTAGTCTAACCTAAACGAAGTTGACTCTTGTATTTAATCAAGCGACTCTAGATGAGTTTTGATAATAAAATAAGACAACCAAACTTGACATACCAACGCTTGGTGAGTTAAACCAAGCTATGCTCTAACAATTCAAATTTGACAGACCAAGTAAATAATATATATGTCGAAATGCAAATTTGAAGAATTAAATAGATAATCTAGGTGCTCAACTGGATCATTTAATGCAATAATTAGCGAATACTAATGAATTGAATCTGCATCCGAATGAAGACAAAGCCAATCTGGATCGACAGTATAGAAAAGCGAAACAACTTAATGAATGGTATAAGAGTCACTATCTTTATAAAAAGACCGAGGTCATACATTTGTAGTGAGAAAAATAGAGTTGGTCTCGTGAAAAAATGAAGGATTATTAAGAGGAAGGATCAAACTGAGGAAAACCTCCGAAGAATTAAAGAAGACAATGATCGCTTGAAAGTGTATAAGTCTCGCTTATATAAGATAACAGATATCTCATTTGTCGCAAATACAAGATACTTGCTCGTGAAAAAGGTAAAGCTATCGAGCGTCACGATAAAGCACTTAAACTAATTAATGATGTTGAGACTGAAATTGCGAGGTTGACCAGCCTAAAATAAGATGTTGAAGAAACCTTGTTAGAGCATAGCTCGGTTGAACCCACCAAGCGTTGGTATGTCAAGTTTGGTTGTCATATTTTGGTGAACCAAAACTCATTTAAAGAGTCGCTTGATTATATACTAGAGTCAACTTCGTATAGGTTAGCTTGAAAGTATTAGGATATGAGACATTACAAGTATTACGTGGAGACTTGAAGAATGTGAAGAAGTACGGAGCTACAACGACAACATCATCCTTCCACTTGAGGTTAGTAATATTTGACTTGAACTATTTCATTCCATAATGTATCTCTCAAGTCGTTCATATTGAAAACAAAACTGCGAAACTATGAATGATTATACTCTAGTCAGACGTAATATTAAGGAATATAATACGAAGTATAACGCTTATATTTTGAACTTCGTATATAAGACATCGACATAATCGTTTGGATGCTATTGTGATTATGTATGGGTATGAGGTGAAGATTTGATTCCAGGAAACAATGTTTTACATTCGTTTAAAAGAAGTAAATTCATGAAATTGTTTTGTGAATCGAAAGGGAAATCACTAGGCTTATTGGTATTGTTATTCATTGCATATATTTTGAACTACCAATATGTGTAATTAGTATAACCGCTCATGACTTGTTTATGTTCTTGGTAAAACTATTCACAAGGCCTGACTTTTGTATTGGTATGACTTTTATTAGTGAAACCGATCTTAAGTAATCACATGAGATGGTATGATCGATTTAGTGTTATTGGTATGACCAACTCTAGGCAAAGGCGAACCGATCCTAGTAAGAGGTGCAACCGATCACAAGAGGGAAATCGATCCTTGTAAGAGGTGCAGCATGTTTCTAGATATTGGGAACCGATCCTATGAACATGTGCAACACGTTTTTAGACATTGGGAACCGATCCTATGGACATGTGCAACAAATACAAGTTAGATACCATATATATGTGGGAACCGATCCTAGTACCTAGTCAACCAAGTTTTGGTAACTAGCGTGACTAATTCTAGTACCCACATGGAGGTAGAACCGAAACTTGTTTTGGTAGAACCGTGAAACCCATGTTTGGTGATTTGATAGGATAATCAACCACGTAGCTCTTGGAAGTCAAATGAACCAATTCTAAACTTGTTTGGAAGTGTGGTAAATCGATTCCAAGATAGTAAATATGAAAGATGATTTAATAAGTTAAGATGTCGAGATACTTTGAACATGTGCAGTAACGCTTATCTTTTATTGTTCAAAGATATTCCTTAATAGCTAAAGGAGAATCCCGGATCGAAATAAATTGAGGATCTTTTAATTAAGGTTTTTAATTTTATATTTGGAAAATAAAAATTAGTAATGTGCATTTACTAGTTGGAGATTTTCTAAGAGATTTCGGTCAATATTTGGACAAAGCATTTCCAGGAATTATGGAAACCGAATTTGGAAATATATTGCATATCTTGAGAATATTTTCGGTTTTGGAAATTCCTTGGTGTCCAAACTTCCTTGTTCTATAAATATCAAAGTTTGCATTTCGAGAAAACTAATCCTCAGAGCCAGCAAAACTACCTAGTTGTGTTGTTACTGGTGGAGCCGCCTATTCGGAGAGGAAAGTAACCTAATTAGGCAAAATCTCTTACGGCCGCTCGGTTTAAAAACTTCTTTGGGATTGAGAAGCTCTATTAGTACCGTTGGTGGGAAGCTAGATAATTGCGGTTTATTATTAATTTTCGATTGATTTGATTGACTAACGGTTGTTGAACTTTGATTGCACCTTGTTTGTTTATGCTTTAGAATCTTCTCTTGTGATATAAGATTCACTCAAACTAGATCGAAGTTTCAACGGGGATCTTTAGACTGATTGTAGATATAAATACGTCTTGTGATAATCCATTGTTAACATACTACGTTTTGTATGTGATTGATCACAAGAGATTCAAGTTGATTGTGTGCAGGTGTTTATTGAAGATCTAAGAAGATTTGAAGACGATGAAGATTTCTGATTTGGGTTCATAATCTTTGGTGTGCACAATACTTGTTTCGGGTAAAGATGATCCAACTATAATCGGTTTATCCTTGTGGTAGATTGGATTGATTAGTTGAGTATATCGGCATCAATACAATTCTTTGTGATTGAAAGTATTGATTGCAAAATCTTGATAATTACTTTGGTAGTTGTTATTAGATAGATTTAAGGACCCGACAAAGGAGTTTATTGGAATAAACGGAAGAGCCTTTTGTCGAACTCATATCACTTGGTTGAAAAGAGTTGTTACCGAACAGATTTGTTGTTCCTATACTGTTTGGAATACGAACCAAAGGAATTGTTCCAAGTGCGTGACTTATTGCAAGTTGGAGGCGCAGGGATACATACATAACTAGGTGAACTATAGGTTTAGTTGCTTGGTCTCAACTATACGAAGTTGGTTTGATTTTGTATAGCGGCTTAATCCTGAGAGTATTCAATTCTGGACAAGGTCCCGGGGTTTTTCTGCATTTGCGGTTTCCTCGTTAACAAAATCTTGTTGTGTCATTTACTTTTATTTTCCGCAATTATAATTGTTGTTATTATAATTTAAAGTAAATTACACAAACGTTAATTCCTATTTACTTGATAGTAATCTTATTGTGTTTGGTTAAGTATGAACCATTTATCAAGTAAACATACTTCGTTGTTGTATTGTCTCTATCTTGTATCCATTGTCAATCACGTAAGTTATCTTGTTGTCGTATTGTCTCGATCTCGTATCCATAGACGATCACACGAAGTGTGAATCGATTAGTTGTATTGTCTCGACTCAGTCCATAGACAATCACTTTCAGAGAAAGGACTTATAGGTGGAAAAGTTTTAGATTGAGGTATATTTGGGTACCCTCGTCTTTTTAATTGGTATCAGAGCAGGCAAACACGAAAAGATCTAACAATCTGTGTTTGGTGCGATCCAACCTATAAGAATTGAATCAGATGATCGATTCGATTAACGTTTTAAAGATTTTATATGGTCTGAAAGAAGATTCTGAAGAATATTTCTCTGCTCTTATTAAAATGTTAGATAAAGAGATTGAACAGAACCAGTCACATACTGATGAGATCAGTAATATCATGATTGATAGATAATTGGTGAAAAAAACAGAAGATTCTAAAATAATAGATTGTCAAAGATGTTCAATTCTTTCATCCAGACATCTTGAACAGTCTAATAAGAGTCAGACCAGGAACTGTTTTCAAAAGGGATGGAATTGTTTAATTCAGAAGATTTGTTTTACAAAATGTCTGATTAACCGTGTTAAGAAACTTTTTAAGAACTTAACAAACCATCCTAAATCTGGTAAACAATGTCACGGAGCATTTGCACTTAAAACAACTTCACCATTCCAATGGTTTCTAGATAGTGGGTGTAGTAGGCATATGACAGGTGATCTATCTTGGTTCACAAAAATAGAAGACTACGAAGGAGGATCAGTAACCTTCGGAGATGGAAGCAGCTGTCTTATTAGAAAAAAGGGTACTATCAAACTTCCAGGTATTCCCTAAATCCATGATGTTGTTTATGTTAAAGGAATGAAAGCTAATCCTCTGTCTGTTAGTCAAATTTGTGATAAAGGCCACAAAGTTATCTTTAATATGAGAGGTTGTGATATTGAAGATAAGTCCGGAAAAGTAATTTTTCGAGGACGTAGAAGTATGAATAATTGTTATCTCCTTGATATACAATCCAATTTATACTGTAACTTGACTAAGGTTGAGTCAACTCATTTGTGCCATGAACGCTTTGGTCATATCAACTACCGAATGCTAGGAAAGCTCATTAATCATGAACTTGTCAAAGGCGTTCCAAAAATAAACACTAAAGTAGAAGGTGTTTGTGGTGCATGCCAAAAAGGTAAGCAAGGAAAAATTCCACACAAACTTTCTCGAGACATAGCCACTCGTGCTCCTCTCGATCTTATTCATATGGATCTATTTGGTCCAATCCAACAAGCATCTGTTCGAGGAAATAAGTATGCTTTAGTAATGGTAGGTGACTGCACACGTTTCACATGAGTTGCTTTTCTGAAGCACAAGAATGACACTCTTGAGGAGTTCAAAATTATTGAGAATATAATTCAAAATGAACAAGGTCGCAAGCTTAAGAAGATAAGAAGCGATCGTGGTACATAATTCAAGGATACGAAAGTATATGAATACTACAATGATCATGGAATTACCCATCAATTCTCTACTCCTATTACACACCAGACAAATGGTGTAGCTGAGAGAAAGAATATAAATATTCAAGAAATGACAAGAGTAATGCTTCACAATAAAAACCTACCATTAACTTTCGGGGGGGAAGCCGTATTTACAGCTTGTTATCTTATAAACAACGTTTATTTAAGATCCAAAAATCTAAATACCCCATATGAATTATGGTATGGAAGAAAACCTAAATTGAGATATTTAAGGGTTTTCGGAAGCAAATGTTATATTCTCAAAAACAGATAACATAGAGGAAAATTTGATTCCAAAAGTGATGAAGGAATTTTTCTTGGCTATGCTTCTGACAGTCGTGCCTTCCGGGTATACAATCTCACAACCAAAGTCATGATGGAATCAATTAACGTAGTTAATGATGACATTAATGACTTTTGTCAAGACAATCACACTGCAGTGGAGCTTTCTCCCTCTGAAACTGTTATTAAAGAAAAATAGACTGAAGAAGAACCATTAGTTGTTCCTTTAATTAGTGACACAGATGATAAAGAGGATAATGAAAGTATTGTTGAACAACCCAATGATACTGAAAATATTGTCCAAAAACCCGCTAAGTGGGTACATCAAAGACACTATACTGAAGACATCATCGGAGATGCAAATGCTAGAGTTATGACTCGAAGAGAACTTCAGAATGTCTGTCACTATTCATGTTTTCTTTCTTCAATAGAACCGAAAAATATCGAGGAAGCACTCAGTGAACCTGCTTGGGTAAACTCAATGCATGAAGAACTTAACCAGTTCAAAAGACAAGAAGTGTGGGAACTTGTTCCTAAGCCGACATGAGTAAACATCGTTGGAACAAAGTGGATCTACAAGAACAAATCATACAAATTCGGAACAATTGTCAGAAACAAATCTAGGCTCGTTGCTCAAGGATATTCTCAAATTGAAGGTATTGACTTTGATGAAAGTTTTGCTCCTGTTACTCGTTTAGAATCAATAAGACTGTTACTTTCTTATGCTTGCTACCTTAAGATAAAACTTTTTTTCAAATGGATATTAAATCAACATTTCTGAATGGGGATTTAAAGGAAGAAGTATTTGTTGTTCAACCCAAAGGTTTCAAAGATCCATTATTCCCAGATCATGTATTTAAACTCAAAAGGGCCTTGTATGGTCTAAAACAAGCTCCAAGAGCTTGGTATGGTAAGCTGACATCCTTTACTTCAAAAAGGATTCTCTAGAGGTGGTGCTTGATCGATATCGTATGCGTCAAAAATAATTTCACTTTCTCACTCAACTAAATTTAAATTAAGTATGTGGTAAGAAAGAGTTTGTTCCCACAGAGAGGCAATTGTTGTTATGCAATTTTCAGATTCTTAAGTAACCAAGGGGGGATTTTGTTTATCAATGCAATAAAAATAAATTGAAAGCAATAAAATATGAAAATATTCAATAAGAGGAAGATATTGGTCACAGAATAGTATCATTCACAAACATGTATTTTCATCAATGACTAGAATTGGTATTTTAATATCTCATTTACTAAAAG
The DNA here is from genome assembly GCA_023531295.1 of Papaver armeniacum. Taxonomy (NCBI): domain Eukaryota; kingdom Viridiplantae; phylum Streptophyta; class Magnoliopsida; order Ranunculales; family Papaveraceae; genus Papaver; species Papaver armeniacum. The sequence continues at coordinate 426,040 of JAJJWW010015148.1, forward strand.
TCCTAAGATACCTTGATCGCAAGTATATCCCGCTAATTCCCTGATTTCATCACAACCACATTAAAAGATGTATATGTGAATTCTTCCTAGAAAGCAACCTAAAGTGTAAAAGCACAATTAAGTTTAACTCCCTAAAAGCACTATGTTCTATGGAATAAGCCTAATCAAGACAATCAAACGTGTAAAAGCACTAATTCGATTTAACAAAGGTTATGATTCACTTGTGACTACTAGGATGTATCACTACAAGCAATATCCACAATTATGCTACTTGCAATCAGAAATTTATCACTTTTGCGTATAATAAACTCTAATCTAGCAATAAAGATGAAAGCAAACTCAATCGATTCGCGAATCGACTAAACAAGCATTCAAATCATGTAACAATATTAATGGTGAATCATAAACGATAATACTGAGACAAAAATAATATATCAAACAAGGATTCATGTTATGTGAAATCAACTTTATCCATAACAAAAAATAATAATCTAGCTCATGTTCACGGAGTTCATAACAAGAAGAAAAATGAAAGTTTGCATGTTTCTAAACCCTAGAACAAAAAGTAGAAGTCAAGATGATATTCTCCCTCCTGGCTATGTCTCACCTCTCCTTCCCTGTAGTTCCATTTCATTCCATAACATTCATTCATGCCCAATTAAGACCGAGCTATTCAACCACCCATAAGTTACTACTGGCAACAACACCACTTACTGCTTTCTCGCCCATCACTTTTTTTTTTTGATAAGTCAAAAATTATATATATGAGAACAAATATAATTACAAGATAGTTTATAGGAAAAAAGGTCATTGTGACCCCAAAAACCTAAAAACTATTTAAATCTAAAATAAGATACATTTGGAAGTTCAATTGAATGAATGAAATCTGGACGGCCAAAATATTCCATGCCAACTCCATTGCCCAAGTCACGTCCTCTCTTAGCCAAATTGTCAGCTACAAAATTGCATTCTCTAAAAGTGTGTTCAAAAGTGATATGATCATAATTCCTTTGGATGTCTCCCCATCTCGGTTTGACAAACCAAGGCATTGAACCTTGCATAAACGCCAACCTAGCTGCTGCTGAATCCGTCCTAATAATAGCTCTCCTTTCACATTTCAATTATACTTCTCTCGGAAACAAACATCTCCTTTAATTAGTACATCGACGGCAGCAAATGCTCATGTCTAACCTGGTGTTCATGCAACAAGCTTGACCCAAATCCATCGCAGATCCTAGCAAACTCCCATTCTCCATGTCACTTCAACATAACCATCCTGGTGCTCCTCTGCTCGCAAACACAGTCCATACACCACCATTGCAACAACATCACCATATGCTTCATACCCATTAGCTTCAATTCCCTGTAATCACCCATCAGTTTTAACTGCATCTTCTCGAGCTTGTACCTGTTACACCAGCTTGCAACTCCATATTCCCATTTGAACAGCAACCAACAATCATCTTCAATTCAGCCTTCCCAGAACCAACCTTACCAGATTCATGGGTCTATCTGTTGCAGCTCAATATCACATGCAAGTCAGGTTCAATACTAGACTCAGCTGCAGCTGCATAATTCCACCATAACCTGCAATATCACAACCTCCAGTTGCGCACTTCAGCTCAGCTGCAATATCATCTAGCTTTTTTGCAGCTTCATACCACCAACCACAGTAACACCACCAGCTTCAGTGCCCTGCTCCTAAACTGCATCTCCTCAATTCTTCATCCTTGCACAAGCATTTCCACTCCAGCTGCAGCTCACTTTCTCAGCTCGGCACTGCATCTGCTCAGTATCACTAGTTCTATCTTCTGATTACTTTGTATTTCTTGATCTAGTTCACAGTAAAACCCATGGGAGAAAACTCAGTACATAATTTACAAGAAAAGTAGCAAAGAAAGAATAAACAATAGATAAATATCAAGGTGTTTACAACACCTATTAGTGCTGATAAGACACTCTTCACCAAATGGAGTAGAAAAAATATTCTTGTAGCACAAATATATGTAGATGACATCATCTATGGATCCACCTCAAAATCTCTAACAGATGAATTTCTGAATCTTATAAGTGGAGAATTCGAAATGAGCAATGTTGGAGAATTATCATATTTTCTTGGCTTGCAAATACAGCAACAAAAAGACAATATTCTTCTTTCTCAAGAAAATATGCAAGGAATTTAGTAGAAAAATTCGAACTAAAAGGGGGAACACCTATGGCAACTCCGATGCCAACTACTGGAAAACTTCAATCGAATCCAGGAAAAAAATCAGTTGATCATAAATTATACAGATCCATGATAGGAAGCTTGATATACCTAACTGCAACAAGACCAGACATTGCCTTTAGTGTGGGATGTTATGCTAGATTTCAAGCCGATCTTAGAGAATCACATCTCAAAGCTGTAAAACGAATCATTAGATACGTTAATGGTACACTAGATTATGGTTTATCATATTCTATGGATACGAACAACATTCTTGTTGCCTATTCAGATGTTGATTGGGCAGGATGTGTAGAAGATCGAAAAAGCACCTCTGGTGGTTGCTTCTATGTTGGTCAAAATCTTGTAGCTTGGCATAGCAAGAAACAGAATTCACAGTCCTTGTCAACCTGTGAAGAAGAATATATTGTTGCTGGTACATGTTGTACACAACTATTGTAGATGAAACAAATGCTCATTGATTATGGAATAAATATTTCAACTATGAGCATACTTTGTGATAACTCAAGTGCTATTCGATTGAATGAAAATCCAGTTGAACATTCTCGTACTAAACACATAGATATTAGATATCACTTTATTAGAGAATTATATGAGAATGTAGTTATCAAATTAGAGTATGTTCCATCTGAACGTCAGCTTGCTGATATTCTCACTAAACCCTTAGATAGGGCAACATTCTAAAATCTAAGGAAGTATATCGGCATCGTCAAGGTACATTAGTACCTTGAGTTTCGGGGTTTCAACTTTTGCTTGGAATGGTTAAAACCGGTTTTCAACCTTTCTCTGGTAAAGGTTGGTTGTTGTTGTTCTCTTGTCTTGCATAAGGATGACAACATAATGATATTTCGGTATCAATTCTCCCTGGAAAGAAGATGCAAAAATTATTGGAGTAGAGGATACGAAATTTGAGGTAACGACTTTGTTAGTTAATCGTTTTTCCTGTTTAAGAAAAGCCTGATTTTATTGCGTATATTTATTGCTTTCGCTTAACAAAATTTCGGTACAATTGATGTTTTATTACGTTATTTGTGTATGGATGTGTGTGTGATTTAATTGTTTCTGGTTAAGAAAAACTATTGTTATCTTGCTTTATTGTTTGGTATCAATCGTTTAGGCTTACAAAATTTCGGTGCAATTGCGGTGCGTTAATGTTTATGTTGTTTCAATTGCTTCCGGTTGAGTTAAATAATTATACAAGTTGATTTATTTGGTTTGTATGAATTGTTTATGGCTTAACAAAAGAATTTTCGGGATGAATTGTTTAGTCCAATTCGATTCCGGATAAGAGAAACTAAGTTAATTCTGATCTTAGTTAGACTTATCAAAGTGGAGGTTTCGGTTATTCAAGTCTAATCGAATGCCTTAACAAGAAATGCTAGTTAACTAACCTAGTAATTTTCTTGTTTAAAAGTGAAAGTTCTAAGTTATATGGATAATTAGAACCTGATGAAAAAAATTGAGTAATCTTTATTTTGGTCTTATCGAACAAGCAATTGTATTTGTGCAATCGGTTTAGCAAAGGAACTAAGGTACTTAGTCGATTTTGGGTTTGCTAAACTATTAGGGAAAATTGCTTCGGGCAATTGTTTCCTTGGTAACATATCAAAACAAAATTACTTTGTAGTTTTGATATTGGTTATTAAAATGGTGTGTGGAACCCTCGTGCTTAACTCTTATAGGTTGCAAGTCTTGCGAGATTTGTAAGATCCTTTCGGTTTGTCCTTTATTTGCTTGTACCTTTGTCATTTTGTGACAAAAAGGGGGAGAAATATATGGAGTAAACAAGTGATATTGGTATTGATTGGTATCACTAAGGGAAAGGACATTGGTGCTTAAACGTTTTATCTAACGAAAGAGTAAAGCATAGACTAAGGGGGAGTAGCATATCATATGATAATGGAAATAACAAAGACGTGCAGATTGAAAATCTACCTATCTTACCTTTAGGGGGAGCATTAGCTTTGTTATTATAATGTCAGCGGCATTTATGGATTGAATGTATACATGTTATTGTGTTGTTGAATTTGGGAATCAAGCGTATGTGTAATGAATTCTTGTAATTTGTTTATCCATATGATGTAAGAGTTTTGTCACTAAAATTGACAAAGGGGGAGATTGTTAGAGCATAGCTCGGTTGAACCCACCAAGCGTTGGTATGTCAAGTTTGGTTGTCATATTTTAGTGAACCAAAACTCATTTAAATAGTAGAGTCAACTTCATATAGGTTAGCTTGAAAGTATTAGGATATGAGACATTACAAGTATTACGTGAAGACTTGAAGAATGTGAAGAAGTACAGAGCTACAACGACAACATCATCCTTCCACTTGAGGTTAGTAATATTTGACTTGAACTGTTTCATTCCCTAACGTATCTTTTAAGTCGTGCATATTGAAAACAAAACTGCGAAGCTATGAATGATTATACTCTAGTCAGACGTAGTATTAAGGAATACAATACGAAGTATAACACTTATCTTTTGAACTTCGTATATAAGACATCGACATAATCGTTTGAATGCTATTGTGATTATGTATGTATGAAGTGAAGATTTCATCATAGGAAACAATGTTTTACACTCGTTTAAAGGAAGTAAATTCATGAACTTTTTTTGTGAATCGAAAGGGAAATCTAGGCTTATTGGTATTGTTATTCATTGCACATCTTTTGAACTACCAATATGTGCGATTAGTATAACCACTCATGACTTGTTTATGTTCTTGGTAAAACTATTCACAAGGCCTGACTTTTGTATTGGTATGACTTTTATTAGTGAAATCGATCTTAAGTATACCTGAGATGGTATGGTAGATTTAGTGTTATTGGTATGACCAACTCTAGGCAAAGGGGAACCGATCCTAGTAAGAGGTGCAACCGATCACAAGAGGGGAATCGATCCTTGTAAGAGGTGCAACAAGTTTCTATATATTGGGAACCGATCTTATGAACATGTGCAACACGTTTTTAGACATTGGGAACCGATCTTATGGACATGTGTAACAAATACATGTTAGATACCATATATATGTTGGAACCGATCCTAGTACCTAGTCAACCAAGTTTTGGTAACTAGCGTGACTAATTCTAGTACCCACATGGAGGTAGAACCGAAACTTGTTTTGGTAGAACTGTGAAACCCATGTTTGGTGATTTGATAGGATAATCAATCACATAGTTCTTGGAAGTCAGATGAACCAATTCTAAACTTGTTTGGAAGTGTGGTAAATCGTTTCCAAGATAGTAAATATGAAAGATGATTTACTAAGTTAAGATGTCGAAATAATTTGAACATGTGCAGTAACGCTTATCTTTTATTTTTCAAAGATATTCCTTAATAGCTAAAGGAGAATCCAGGATCGAAATAAATTGAGAATCTTTTAATTAAGGTTTTTAATTTTATATTTGGAAAATAAAAATTAGTAATGTGCATTTACTAGTTGGAGATTTTCTAAGAGATTTCGGTCAATATTTGGACAAAGCATTTCCAGGAATTATGGAAACCGAATTTGGAAATATATTGCATATCTTGAGAATATTTTCGGTTTTGGAAATTCCTTGGTGTCCAAACTTCCTTGCTCTATAAATATCAAAGTTTGCATTTCGAGCAAACTAATCCTCAGAGCTAGCAAAACTACCTAGTTGTGTTGTTACTGGTGGAGCCGCCTATTCGGAGAGGAAGTAACCTAATTAGGCGAAATCTCTTACGGCCGCTCGGTTTAAAGACTTATTTGGGGTTGAGAAGCTCTATTAGTACCGTTGGTGGGAAACTAGATAATTGCGGTTTATTATTAGTTTTCGATTGATTTGATTGACTAACGGTTGTTGAACTTTGATTGCACCTAGTTTGTTTATGCTTGAGAATCTTCTCTTCTGATATAATATTCACTCAAACTAGATCGAAGTTTCGACGGGGATCTTTAGAATGTTTGTAGATCTAAAGACGTCTTGTGATAATCATTTGTTAACAGACTCCATTATGTGTGTGATTGATCACAAGAGATTCAAGTTGATTGTGTGCAGGTGTTTATTGAAAATCTAAGAAGATTTGAAGACGAAGAAGATTTTTGATTTGGGTTCATAATCTTTGGTGTGCACAATACTTGTTTCGGGTAAAGAGGATCCAACTATAATCGGTTTATCCTTGTGGTAGATTGGATTGATTAGTTGAGTATATCGGCATCAATACAATTCTTTGTGATTCAAAGTATTGATTGCAAAATCTTGACAATTAATTTGGTAGTTGTTATTAGATAGATCTAAGGACCTGAAAAAGGAGTTTATTGGAATAAACGGAAGAGCCTTTTGTCGAACTCATATCACTTGGTTGAAAAGAGTTGTTACCGAACAGATTTGTCGTTCCTTTACTGTTTGGAATACGAACCAAAGGAATTGTTCCAAGTGCGTGACTTATTGCAAGTTGGAGGTGCAGGGATACATACGGAACTAGGTGAACTATAGGTTTAGTTGTTTGGTCTCAACTATACGAAGTTGGTTTGATTTTGTATAACGGCTTAATCCTAAGAGTATTCAATTCTGGAAAAGGTCCCGGGGTTTTTCTACATTTGCGGTTTCCTCGTTAACAAAATCTTGTTGTGTCATTTACTTTTATTTTCCGCAATTATAATTGTTGTTATTATAATTTAAAGTAAATTACACAAACGTTAATTCCTATTTACTTGATAGTAATCATATTGTGTTTGGTTAAGTCCGAACCATTTATCAAGTAAACATACTTCGTTGTTGTATTGTCTCGATCTTGTATCCATAGTCAATCACGCAAGTTATCTTGTTGTCGTATTGTCTCGATCTCGTATCCATAGACGATCACACGAAGTGTGAACCGATTAGTTGTATTGTCTCGACTCAGTCCATAGACAATCACTTTCGGAGAAAGGACTTATATGTGGAAAAGTTTTAGATTGAGGTATATTTGGGTACCCTCGTATTTTCAAAACTTAAGACTGATTATCCTGCAGAAGGAAGGTAGTCGATACAACTGCTTCTGATTTTGATTTTTTGTTTCGATATATTATGTTTCTGATTTTCATTGTTTGTTTGCTATTTGCAACTGATGAAGGTAAACTGAAGAGTCAATTGGAAAAGTCTGAGCGTGACAGAAATTATTACGCAAGAAAAGTCATCAAGTTGAAGGAAGATATGAAGTTCGCTAATAAAGATTTGGACAAGATGAAAGCTTATGCGAGGAAGTTATCGAAGAACGCACAACGAGCTACCAATGCATCCTTCCAACGCTTTGTTGATTCTCTCTGCGAGATGCATGGTGGTAGGCTGGGAAAAGCGTTTTGCCTACAATGTAAACTGCAAGTGCACAGTGCCTATTGGAGGCAGGGCAAGTACAGGTCGATCCACAGGGAAATGGAGTGTGTGAATTTGATTCTAAAGCTTTACTAAACTGATTTCTAAAGGAGTTACACAAATGTTGGGTTTGGTTGGTGTCGATACGACAAGGATGTTTGTGAATGTAAGGTGAGTTATAAAAAGCAGTTGTAAACAAGGTTGAAGAACACTAGGGCGGTGAATCCACCACCGATCCTATGCTAAGGCAATTCCTAGTCAAATTATATTCTTGATTCTTTCCAAGGAAGAATACCATGGATAATGTATTGGCTAATCTCACAAACTCCCCCCTAGTATTAGATGTCTTCTTACAGTACACCTAATCACAGGTTCATGTGCTCAAATAGCTAATTCAATTTTCCTAAAACAATGAAGCACAACAAGAACACTAAAAAGACTTTCACTGACTTAGCATGCAATCAAGGGTTTCATCTAAACCCTAGTTACTTAATTAGAACATGATACAAATATTAAACTGAATTCAAATTAGGTTAACAAAATAAAACCCTAAAATTGACTGTCTTCTTTCTCACATGATGAAGAACACTTGATTTTATACCTCCCAATCACTCAAACTTACAATTAATGCGAACCCAATCTTGTTCCCTCTTCAAATTCGGCTCTGGTAGCCATTAATGCTCTGAAAGTTGAAACCCTAGCTCCAACTATCTCAACCCTAGCTTCTAGGGTATGGGAGAAGCTAATGGAGAAGATAGGCAGAACTAGGGGTGGCGGAGCGGTGGTTGTGGTGGGCGTGTTCTTTGTTGTTGTCGGGAGAAGAGATGGTGAAGGTGGTGAGGTGGTCTGCAACTGGTCGGGGGAGAAGAGAATGGGGTTCTCTGCAAATTTCGGGGAAGAGAAAATGGAAATGAAGATGGGGAGTGTTTGGTCGATGGGTGAAGGGGTTGATGGTTTCGGTGTTGGGCGGATGCATCGAATGGTGATGTGAGGGACGCAGCGAGCGTTGGATGCTAAAGGGTAAGATCTCATGGCTCAGGATAAGATGGGCTTTGGATCCGGGTTATGGGCCGGGTCTTGGATTGCTCAAGCTTATGTCTTGTAAATGGGTTGCTACTTGTTGAGTTGCAAGCGATGCTTGCGCGTGGCTTTGGCTTTCTGCTCCATAGACGCTAGTCTCCAATTCTCTGCTCTTTTGTCTCCTTAATTTCTCCGAGCTTTATTTACTACCTAAAAACACAGAATTAATTAGTACAAATATTTATTCTTGAAAACAGGGAAAATACAGAATTTGGGATAATATCTGATTTCTGAGCACAAAAGATGAGTTAAATGCCAATAAAAAGATGTAGAAATATGCAATATTTGGCACTCATCAAATACCCCCAAACCTGAATTTTACTTGTCCTCAAGTGGAACATAAATTAAGAAATCCTAACTATACCACTTTCGCTGGTCTCTCGAATGCATTTAGCGTATGCACTAAGCCTTTAAACCCCTAGGTGTCCCTAGTGGACGAGTTGTAGTCTCGTGAGGGTTTGCAGGTGTACCCACAAAACCTTCTCCAACTTCCGAACGTAAAAGAGTCTCAAGCATCCAAGGAGCTATGAGGACATAGAGTTTCTGCATGCTAGTAACACGAAGTTAGAACTACCAAAGAACGCATTCTCATCCTTAAGAGTTGAGCGAGAAATAACCATACCATATGAAAGAATTCGGGTTCGAGAGTGATCACAAGCCTCGAATTCTGCCTCACCAATAGGGTTTTATGATAATTGCACTCAAAAAGACCGCTTTTTTAGTTTCTCATGTGTGCAGGCAGGAATAAAGAGAGAAATCCTGCACACATTGAAGGTGAGAAGGATAACCTTCCGAAATAATTTCTGGAGACTCCACAGAGTTGTGGACAAAAAGAATCTTTTTCTGATGATCTCTAAGAAAGGAAATCAACCATTAGCAAGGATGGGAGTACTCACTTACCTTCTCACCCGATCGGCAATTAACATTACTCTCTCAGCATCCATAGAAACGTCTTCAATCTTCGGTCTTCAACTGTTGATGATGAACTTCTGAACTTCACAAAAACTTGACAATTTGTAACCTTTTTTTTTTTTTTTTTTTTTTTGACATGAGATGAAAATAACAATAAAACTCAATTTTCCACAACTTGTATTGTCTTGATTTCATAAACTTCACTAATTCTCATCTTATCTTCTTTTCTTTGAATTGTTGCATGTAAACCTTGGACTATTCAACTTTTCTTCAAATATTATTGATGATGCTCCGCTTCTTTGACGATGATGTGTTTCTATGGATCTGTTGATGTTGTTGAGAGGGAGAGAGTGATGCTAATTGCAAATCGAACTACAAGAAGGAGTTTTCATCTTTAGACGTCACCCTCATGATTGACAAAATTAGCACTCAAGAGATCAAAAATAGTGTTGAAAGTGGTGCGAAGTTGGGTAGCTCACCATTCCTACCCGGAATTGACGTACGGTGACACACACTCTAACAGATTTTTTTAGAAAGTCACAAAAAATGAAGGTCGGTGCCTCGCTTGATGTAAAAATGGGTAGTCTCCACTATGGGTGATCACAATTCTACTACCGAATGTCTATACAAAGACCTAATTCGCCCTCCCGGTATGGTTAAATCCAACTTTAACGCTCTAATCAACTAAGAAACCCGATTGTGTTCTCCAGTACTTCCAAGTTCAGTTATTTCTGTCAGACTCTCTATGTAAACATAGCTAGAAGCATGCTAGTGACTCTAAGATCTCTAAAAGTTGGAGGTTTTTATGCAAGTATTTACAAAGAGTTTTGAAAAAAAAAAAATTGATTTTTTGATTTTGATTTTTTGATTTTTTTTTTGATTTTTTGATTTTTTTTTTTTTTAGCAAAAGACTAAAAACTCTATATGCAAAACATACCCCCAAACCTAAATCAAACATTGTCCTCAATGTGTCAACAGATAATAAGAATTTAAATAGTCACATACCAAGAGAACTATGCTGATAAGAGAAAAGGGAAGAGATTACCGGTATGTTGGCAGAGCAAGGTTAGAGCTTCATTAATCAAGGCTAGAATCCAACATTCTCAGCTGAGATCATATTGGATTAGCACAATATATACAAAAGAAGACTCAACCGATTCAAGATAGAAGATTTAACAAGACCTACTGGATTATATACAAGAAAAATTTACCATACACCAACAATCTAAAGAGTTGAGGATCAACCCAAAAGATGATATGCATAAACATCAACAGCTTTACACAAATATAACATGAGAGTTCAAGTAAGATTGCATATGTGAACGATTTTCCCCCAAACCCAAACTTGTCAACAGATGTGTTTTTGAGCACAAAATCTTGCATTTTTAAAGGTACATCATGCACAAGGTCTAATTCAAAATGAGTTTTGTTAAGAATAGGCAGATATACACATTCCAACTGTGGCTCCTTAAAGGTGTTATACTTTGATGCAAAATAGTCCAAGAGGACTTGGGAAGCACAAAGTTCTAGGCCTAGATTAGGAACTCTCAGAATAGTTGGTTTAGGTGCAAGACCCTCAGATTGTGACATAGGCAGGCAGTTGGGCATGTCTAAGTTGTTCACATGTGTGAGATCAAGAGTACCATTATCACTTACATCAATATCCCCCAAGTCATCTGCAAGTGTTGTAACATGCTCATGTTCACAAAACATTTCGACAAGCCCCAGTCCATAATCATCATCTACAACTTCAGTTTCATGCATAGGGATATCACAAGAAACTTCACCCTGTGACCTAGGCCGAGAATTAGACACATCAATTACATGCATTGAATCATCTGTGTCAACAGACAATTCAGCTATCCCTAGGTCAGATGCAAGTTGTATAGCATGCTCATTTTCAGTGAACAATTGTTCAAACCCCAATTCAGCATCACATGTATGTATGGATTGAATATTAGAAGAAGCATCATTCATAAGGTTCACATTAGAGAAGCTTAATGTCTCTGAACCCAAAGGTTCCACCATATTTTCAGCATACACATGCTCTTCTAACATATCATATTCATCATCATCATCATCATAACAAAAATGCATTTCCCTATTCAAAATTGTAGCATTTCTAGTGCACTCATTTACCTCTTGATTAGGTTCATATTCAGTGTCAGTTGCATGAGTAGGAATAGAAACACTATTTTCAAAATTTACTTTATTAGGGACAACAAACATCCTATCATGAAATTCCTTCCATTCTTCATTTTGTAAATGAATCATGTTCATTTTAAGAATCATAGTAAGTTGTTCAATGGAAGGAGAGTCTTCACTAGTGGGTATCCTTGTCTCATATGGATATTCAGTACATGGTTGTGCATGAGGTTCACTAGAGAAGGGGAATTCAGAGATGTTGCTATATGGATGATCATGCAACGCTTGTAATTCAAACCTAGCATTGTTTTGCTCTATGAGTTTGATATTCTCCATTATCGACTGCATACAAGGGTTCATTGGAGGACAGCATTGTTCAACCTCCCATGGCGGTTGATGATACATGTGCGCATAATGATTAGGGTATGTGTATTCAAGTTCAGGGCCCTGAGAAGGTTCATAATACTCCCTAAAATCATTGACATCATGGTATGTGAGGGGTTCATATTGTGAAGCATGCCCATAAGCAAGCTCTCTAATAGACCTATGTGATGATTCTTCATCTCTACTGTCAGTCCAAAATCCTATCATGCCAGGCTATCAATTTGAACTCAAAAAGAAACACTCATAGCCCAGCACACACTAGGCATATATAGCACTCAAACAACCAACGATTTCTTAAAACAGGGAGGCTAAGCTCATATGAATCAAAGGCTAGTTTTCAGAGTTGTGCATATAGATTCAAAATGTTGCACTGATCAGTCAAGGTGCAATTGCACATCTTAGAAGGTAGCAACTGGTTGGGACTATGTATGCAGACACAGGGTTTTGCAGAGTTTGGGAGACTCACAGTGATGTAACAATGTAGCTAGCAGATATGCTACTCAATTAATACAGGGGCATGCACACAAATACCATATGTTATGGCTATCAGACAGCCAGGCAGTTCACAAAATAGGGAAGCAATGCATGTGAGATTCCAAGGCCAGAGATTATGCACACAGAGTCAATCTCAGTAAAACAACAAGTAAGCATGCTACTCAAACTAACAAAATTTCAGCACTTTACATCAAACTTGACATGACGTAGAATGTCAATGGGCTTGGTTGACTCCAATTTTCACAGATTATGCTCAAAAATTGCAGGGCAGATGGCTCAACAAGCTGTCGATAGGGTTGCAGGTTTGCACAAGTGAATATGATTTAGCATTCAACACAGGTAGTCACACAGATCTTTCAACAGGTTTAACAGGTTTGTCAACAGAATAGAGCATGCATAAAGTACAGGGCTGATGGTTCAACTATCTCAGTTGATGTCAACTAGGGCTTGCAGCAAACTTGGCTAACCAAGTTGCAGCTCAAACTCAACAGCTACAGGGGCTGGAGTTAAGCTCAGGCCTTGTCGAGGCCAAGGATTCACAGTGAAAAATGCAAACTAATTCAACCAACTTTCGGTGCACAGAACACACAAAAGCATAGATTTCAGGTATGGAACAATACTTAGCAAAGCAGCTGGTTTATCAGGCAATCAGGGTAATGCATGTGTGAGCTACAATTGATTCAGGGGTGATTGTTCAGCAAGGTGACTAAGTTATCATGCAAGCATGGTTCACAGATGCACAAATCAGCAATAGGCTACTCAGACATGGAATATCACACACACACATCAATACAGCAGGGTTAGAGAACGATACCACCGATATAAATCGGGTTTAGGCACTTCCACAACTGTCATGCGCCTTTTCCTTCTCTTCCTTGGCAGCACAGGTACCTGTAAGCTAAAAAGGGGAGATTTAGTTCTCTGGAATGCACAGGTGAAACAATGAGTTTCAGAGCTGATAGTTAACAGCTAAAGTTTGGAGGACGAAAGATGCAATGCGAGACATGCAGACAGATGGACTAACTAAGCTGCACTGTTATAACAAGCTTCAGATATGGGCTGCAACTCAAAGATTGGTAAACTACTGAGTTGCAGGCTACAACATGAGAGGACCACTGAACTGAGAAAGTAACAACAGACAACCTACAATAAAGAATGAAATTAGCTACAGAGTGAAATGGTATGATACAAGACTATGCAGGTGAATAAGGATGATGAAATATAGAGCACGCAATGGAATTAGCTAAGGTGCACTGAGATGAACTAAATGCAAAATTTTATAAATAAGTGAATTGCACTAAGTCACAGAATGCTGTTATACTAACAAGCAACTACCTAACTGAATGAAATTACAGCTAGAAATGCAGAAACAGGATGCAGGTGATGGAAAGAACTAAAGAAACTTAACAGGGTGCAGTTTATATAGACAAATGGATTCACACTACTATGATAAGAACACAAAAATTAACTAACAAATACTAACCAGAGGTTACAGGGGTATGTCACAGGACACTAAAAGATTTTTTTTTTTTTTTTTTTTTTTTTTTACACACAACTGAATTATGCTAGAAGGTGTTATAGAAGTGATAGAATTACATAGATTAATAAGCTACAAAAACTAATGTAAATTAAGCTACAACCAGTACTAATCAACAGAATGTAGAAAGTTTGAAATCTAAATAAGTATATAAACATACCTACATTATAATGACAACTGAGTGCAACTGAATATGGGATGGTTGTGATGATACTACAACTACAATTACTACTATTGAGTTATGATGATGCTGAGTTAAAGCTACAGATTTAAGATGACTACAACTACTTATGCAGGTGCCAGACTTACAGGTATTGTATGTTACAAGGCAATGATGCTTATGAAGCTATAGCTAAGATTACAAAGGTAAGATGCAAATAACAGTTTTAACCATGCAAAGTATATGATGATGCAATTGTATAAACTACAAAAACAGAAGATAAAGAAGAGAAAATGCAACAACACAGAATGCAAATAAACTGAAATAAAAAATGCAGAAATGTAAAAAGTTACGGCTAAGTTACACTAACAGTGATTGCAAATATTCAAAGCACATATGTACAAGACCAAGCTGAAAATCAGTAAGATGAAGCAAATGATTAACAACACAACACTACCAAATCCCCGGCAGCGGCGCCAAAAACTTGGTAGGATGGGAAAAGCGTTTTGCCTACAATGTAAACTGCAAGTGCACAGTGCCTATTGGAGGCAGGGCAAGTACAGGTCGATCCACAGGGAAATGGAGTGTGTGAAGTTGATTCTAAAGCTTTACTAAACTGATTTCTAAAGGAGTTACACAAATGTTGGGTTTGGTTGGTGTCGATACGACAAGGATGTTTGTGAATGTAAGGTGAGTTATAAAAACAGATTGTAAACAAGGTTGAAGAACACTAGGGCAGTGAATCCACCACCTGATCCTATGCTAAGGCAATTCCTAGTCAAATTATATTCTTGATTCTTTCCAGGGAAGAATACCATGGATAATGTATTGGCTAATCTCACAAACTCCCCCTAGTATTATATGTCTTCTTACAGTACACCTAATCACAGGTTCATGTGCTCAAATAGCTAATTCAATTTTCCTAAAACAATGAAGCACAACAAGAACACTAAAAAGACTTTCACTGACTTAGCATGCAATCAAGGGTTTCATCTAAACCCTAGTTACTGAATTAGAACATGATACAAATATTAAACTGAATTCAAATTAGGTTAACAAAATAAAACCCTAAAATTGACTGTCTTCTTTCTCACATGAAGAACACTTGATTTTATACCTCCCAATCACTCAAACTTACAATTAATGCGAACCCAATCTTGTTCCCTCTTCAAATTCGGCTCTGGTAGCCATTAATGCTCTGAAAGTTGAAACCCTAGCTCCAACTATCTCAACCCTAGCTTCTAGGGTATGTGAGAAGCTAATGGAGAAGATAGGCAGAACTAGGGGTGGCGTAGCAGGTGGTTGTGGTGGCTGTGTTGCTGCTGTTGTCGGGAGAAGAGATGGTGAAGGTGGTGAGGTGGTCTGCAACTGGTCGGGGGAGAAGAGAATGGGGTTCTCTGCAAATTTCGGGGAAGAGAAAATGGAAATGAAGATGGGGAGTGTTTGGTCGATGGGTGAAGGGGTTGATGGTTTCGGTGTTGGGCGGATGCATCGAATGGTGATGTGAGGGACGCAACGAGCGTTGGATGCTGAAGGGTCAGATCTCATGGCTCGGGATAAGATGGGATTTGGATCCGGGTTATGGGACGGGTCTTGGATTGCTCAAGCTTATGTCTTGTAAATGGGTTGCTACTTGTTGAGTTGCAACTGATGCGCGCGCGGGCTTTGGCTTTCTACTCCATAGACGCTAGTCTCCAATTCTCTGCTCTTTTGGCTCCTTAATTTCTCCGAGCTTTATTTACTACCTAAAAACACAGAATTAATTAGTACAAATATTTATTCTTGAAAACAGGGAAAATACAGAATTTGGGATAATATCTGATTTCTGAGCACAAAAGATGAGCTAAATGCCAATAAAAAGATGTAGAAATATGCAAT
Organism: Papaver armeniacum; assembly: GCA_023531295.1. Classification (NCBI taxonomy): domain Eukaryota; kingdom Viridiplantae; phylum Streptophyta; class Magnoliopsida; order Ranunculales; family Papaveraceae; genus Papaver; species Papaver armeniacum. The sequence continues at coordinate 442,173 of JAJJWW010015148.1, forward strand.
ATTTGGCACTCATCACATGGCCTTCCAAAATAGGAGCTTATCTTTCCTGATGTTAGCGATGATGAGAAATCATATGAAGAGGTTCACGAGGATGATGACGATGAGGATACTGATGATGACATTTTCATGGATAGCCCTGTTAAGGCTACTGGCAAAACTACTAAAACTCATGAAAGTGATGTTGGTGAAAATTAGAGCTGCACAGGGGTCGAGTAGGTCGGGTTTCATCTAATACAAACTACCAACCCAACTATAGCGGGTTTATTTTCATAACCAACCCCGTCCGCCTAATTTTCAGTTCGGGTTTTAACCCGCCCGCTACGGGTCGGTCGGTTTCGGGTTTAAACCCGCATTAACCTGGTTCAATTATCAGTTATTAGTGGTAGAGGTGTTTTGATTTGGGATAATGGTAATATATATGATGGTCAATGGGAAAATGGTGTCCCTAAAGGGAATGGTACTTTTACTTGGCCTGAAGGGAGTTGTTATGTTGGTTGTTGGAATAAAGATTTGAAGAATCAATTGCTTAATAAAACTTTTTATTTTGGTACTACTAATCCTTGTGGTGGTGCTGGTGATAATAAGGATTTAATCGGCTGTAATGGTGTTGTTAATAATCAGAGAAGGTCATTGAGTGAAGAGAATTTTTTATTTAGTATTAATAGGAAGAGATCTTCTGTTCATGGAGGAAGAGAAAGTTTAGCCGCGAATAATTTTTCCACCATCCGTTGATAAGTTGTCCCAGCATTCTTCAACCCGAACGATATTCGCGAATAACAGTATAATCCTCACGGGGTGAAGAAAGAAGTTTGCTCTTGGTCTTCTTCTGCTATAGGAATTTGATTATATCCAGAGTGTAATACCCTGTGATTTTGGTTCGGATTATAGAACCTAATTGCAGCGCATTCGATATAAAATATATATTAAAGCCCAATATACACACACACATATATATATATATATATTTAACTAAGTAGTTATCCCTAATAAGTATTAATGTCGTGTTTAAAAAACGATAATTAGTCTTTCTTAAGTTTTGATAACAAAAATAAACTAATACAAATGATAATTAAAAAAATATTAATTATTGTTATTTAATCGTATTGCATGTGCATGGAAGTGTTGTGGAAAGCGCTAGAATTTTTTAGTTTATGTGTTATACATAGAGAATTAAGAAAGAAATGTGAATTAATCGTTGTTGCTGGAGTGTATCAGTATCATTAAAAAGTTATACTCCCTCCGTTCTATTTTAGATGATGTTTTAGGGTTATTTTTTTGTTCCACGATACTTGAAGTAAAAACTACAATAATCATCTTGTGACATCTTGTAAAAGATAAAGCCATTTATAAGTGATTGATGCTCCTCTTAATTCACCAAGAATGGAGCATGTGAAGAAAGAAGTTTGCTCTTGGTCTTCTTACGAACCTATAGGAATTTGATTATATCCAGTGTAATACCTCGATCTCTGTGATTTTGGTTCGGATTATAGAACCTAATTGCAGCGCATTCGATATAAAATATATATTAAAGCCCAATATACACACACACACATATATATATATATATATATTTAACTAAGTAGTTATCCCTAATAAGTATTAATGTCGTGTTTAAAAAACGATAATTAGTCTTTCTTAAGTTTTGATAACAAAAATAAACTAATACAAATGATAATTAAAAAAATATTAATTATTGTTATTTAATCGTATTGCATGTGCATGGAAGTGTTGTGGAAAGCGCTAGAATTTTTTAGTTTATGTGTTATACATAGAGAATTAAGAAAGAAATGTGAATTAATCGTTGTTGCTGGAGTGTATCAGTATCATTAAAAAGTTATACTCCCTCCGTTCTATTTTAGATGATGTTTTAGGGTTATTTTTTTGTTCCACGATACTTGAAGGTTTTCATATTTTTCCACAAAACTTCCAATAACACCCTAACATTTTGTCTTGGAACTATAAGTTTAATTTTAAGTGCCCTAATAGTAATTAATGTTTGAAGACTTTTCTTAAGGGTATAGATGGAAAACTTTCATATCTCTCTCCATTTCTTAATCTGCGTGAAAACTTCAAAAACATCATCTAAAGTGGAACAGAGGGAGTATGAAGTTAGAGTTCAGCGTTATCCTAGAAGAGGTAATAAAGTTGCAGATGCCCTGGCTAAGCATGCTAGAATCCACTACTGTAATAGCTCTTGGGTGTCTGAACCACCAAAAGTTATCAATCACCTTCTCTTACAGGATCGAGCTGAAGCGCAGTTAGGAAATTAGTTTGTTTTGATGGTATGTTCACTGTTGTTTAGGCTTAGTTTGCTTTTCAGTCTCTACAAGTCCCTGGGTATGCTTAGTTTCTAGCTCATTTGTTCACTTTGTGAGTTAGGTTCTTTGTCTTTTCAGTTTTTAGTCTTGTTAGCTCTTTGTACCGAGAACTCTTGTTTTGGTTTTAATAAATTTTATGTTTCTTCAAAAAAAAAAAGTGAATTAATAAAGTTGTGAAGTTTTTTTTTTATTGAAACAACATTCACTTTTTAAGATTTTTTTTAGATGGTAAATATTTTTTCTCACTTTATCTTATTTACAAAAAACTAGTCGAGAGCCTTGCAACAAGATGTGCTCCGACGTCTTTTTGTATAACTGCCCCTATTCTATTGAAGAAATAGTCCCCCCTTCATATTAACATCATGCTTACGAAGGAAATTACTCAATATTTTCAGAAAAGCAACAGTTTCTTCACCTAACTCCCCTAATGTTGAGAATGGCAGGACACCAAAATTATACCCGTTGGATGTGCAATTTTCCATGTATTTTTTGTGTTTACGTTTAACAACATTCCTCACAACTAGACCGGGACAAAAATTCTGGATTCCATCTTCGGCGAAAGGAGAAACACCAGTGACATCTAGGAAAGTATTGCGGCCATTATCCAAATTGTGTACTAAAATGTTTGTAGTTCTCAAGTCGCCTCCATTGCTAGAGACAAGTCCCAAAGATGCCTCCTTTCGTGTTGGCACTCATACCGAACTAAATCATGACGGAATTTGATCCCCACATCGTGTGTACAATGCAGTGCATGATCACCATAAATGTCAAGTTTCTTATCGCAACTAGGACATTTGTTGTCTTCTCCAAAAAGAGGGATACCCAGTCTATAACAAAGAGCGGAACTGAATTGGCGAGACCCAATTTTCTGATTTAGCCTATTCATAGGAATGGCTAAGAGTGTTAGAGAACTGCTCGGTCGAACTCGCATGCGTTGCTATCTAAAGCATGTTTGTCAATGTTAGTGATCAAAACTATAAGTCTTGATTTCTAGTCTACTTATAGATGTCTCGGACTAGGACATAGATTGTGTAGTTAAGCCTTAGACTTCACGGCGTTCATCATTTGAAGACGAAGAACTACTAAGGAGAGCTTGTGGAACTTCATCAACAAAAGGTATGTGGAGACTGAAACTCATCTATCACTTGGAAAGTCTATTTCTACTCTATCTCCTATATTGAGACATAAGTCGTGTTACGATATAGTTTTCTATCATACACATTTGAGATTTCGAGCTGAGTTTAACTCGCTTACATATTTCTCGGAATATGTGTTGGCAAGCTTTCGCTTCGACCAAGTTCATTTTATATTCTTGACGCAAGTCAAAATATGATCATGTGAAAATTGCCGAGCAACATCTTACATGGTTTGTGTGATACAATCATTTGGTGTAAACTTGGAATGTTTTGTTATGATTATTTAAATAACTTGAAAATTGCTTTGATGCTAATAGTGTGTGAAAACGGCTATTGTCATCCTTTAAGAAAGTTTTAATGATTGAAATAAGAGTTTAGAACACTTAAACATTATTGGATATGACATGGTGTGTACTCTTGCACATATGTAATCCGTGTCCGGGAACCATAGTATGCGTACACGTATGCCTACCTGTTGGCTTGAGAAATCCGGGAACCTAAGTATGCGCACCCGTTCGCATACTGGCGTAAGGTTTATGTCCGAATATTTCTGCTGGAATTGGAAGTTCGCGTAGTACTGGCGAAACCCAACTTTGGTCCGAGTATTTCAAGTATGCGTACACATTTGCATACTTGAAGGTTAAAGTTCTAAAATCGGTTATGTACATGAACATGAACATTTATATAATAAGGAATGCAATCTTTGCAAACCGTGACTATAATGTTCATGAATTGATTCGAGTGAATCAAACCGATTTTGCTTCAATTGTGTTCTTGTATACTTCTATGAGAATATAGCAATTGAACAACTCTTTAACTAGTTTCATTTGAGTCATTTGAATTAGTTATGGTTAAGATGAACAAGGTTTATATGAGAGTAATCATATGGCTAACTTCGGTTAACTAACATGGTGTACACGTTTAGGTACGGTTACATAAACCTAAATGAGGGTATATTTCATTTTTGTGTAACAAGCTAAGTTCGTTCTAAAAGTTGGAAGATATTAGCTTGGTTGAATTGGGTTTTTCATCTAACAGTGAATATTGAATGCTTTGTTACCAAGGTAACTTAGATTGCAAACCTTGATTTGAAAACTACATAAAGGAGAACTCTAGCAACTGGGAAACCTAATCCCCCACACTTCTGTGTGTTACTAGTTGCATAACTAGAGTCAATTCTCCTTTAACCTTAGGTTTCTCTCGAGACCCTGTAGGTTAACGACTTGAAGACTTCATTGGGATTATGAAGCCAGACCCAACTATTTTCTCTATAGTTGCATGATCTGATCTTGCTATTTCTATCGTGTTGAGTACAATTGGAATAATTGGCTCGAGATTAATATCTCCAATAGGCAAGATAAAAAGTAATCACAAACACCTTCGTCTTGTCATTTGTGATTCCAAAATATCTTGTTTCGCTAGTCGATTAAGATTATTGTGAGGTGATTGATAATACTAGGATGTTCTTCGGGAATATAAGACCGGTTTATCAATTGGTTCCTGTTCACCTTGATTTATCAAAAGACGGAACAAAAACTCATAGGTATTTCTGTGGGAGGCAGATTTATCTATTCCAATAGACTTTTCTGTGTGAGACAGATTTGTTTATCAAGTCTTCGACTTTGGGTCGTAGCAACTCTTGGTTGTGGGTGAGATCAGCTAAGGGAATCAAGTGCGTAGTATCTGCTTTGGGATCGAGTCGTAAGGAACGCAATTGTACCTTGAATCAGTGTGAGATTGATTAGGGTTCGACTACAGTCCAGTCCGAAGTTCATTGGTAGTAGGCTAGTGTCTGTAGCAGCTTAATACAGTGTGGTGTTCAAAGCTGGACTGGGTCCCCGGGTTTTTCTGTATTTGCGGTTTCCTCATTAACAAAATTATGGCGTTTGTGTTATTTCTTTTCCGCATTATATTTTTTTATATAATTGAAATATCACAGGTTGTGCGTTAAGATCAATCAATTAGATAATCCAACCTTTGGTTGTTGATTTAAATTGATTGACACTTGAACATTGGTCTTTGGTACCGTTCAAGTTGTTTCACATAATAATCAGGATCACGGATTTCTATATGTTTGATTTGTTGATTTCATTGTGAAACAGAGATATAAACTCTTGTATATACTTTTCTCTAGATTGTGACTGTCTAGTTGATTCTATAGAAAGTATATTGGAGTAAGTCCTCTCAGCTTACCAAACGAATTGTTGGGTGTGGTTGTTATACCCCCGCATTTTCAAAGAGGAAATCATAGGCGTGTATCATTTTGTTACATTGCCACAAAGTCGCATCGCGGTCAGACATTGGATATTTGTTGGGAAAATCCTTCACCATCGCATCAAAGTATATTTCTGCCAAGTAGTTCATGGGATAGGGGGCAGAACCATTGGTGTCGAGCGAAGAAGAATTAATACCACATACCTGACCAAATAAATCAGCAGCATGTTGCAAGCATGGTATGTAACTAGGGACTTCGGCTTTGCTAAGCATGGCATGTTGCAGTGTTTGCGTTTGGAAGAACGACGCTATGAAACAATAATGCATGATGTCAGCCAGAGTGCGAATACCAAGCCCTCCATACCTAATGGGAAGCGCGACTATATACGTTATTATGAATTAATTAAGTTTTTCTTTCAAGAGTATTAAATGTGGGATTTATAATAGCATTTTGGAATAGGAAACGTAGGATAAACATTGAGAGCCAAAAATATTTAACTCTAATAAAAAATTAACAATAAAATTAGAAACCAATTAATGGATGCATTAAAGTATTGATTTAAATATTATGTATATATATATATATATATATGGGTAGAGATGATACGTAGAAGAGCCAACCATTGTTCATCTTTTCTCTCTCCTTCTTTACCTTTGTTTCCCTGTACACCCTTGAGTATTAACCACCACCACCACCCCCACCACCACCACCACCCACACACACACACACCATATACAGTAGCTTATTATATCTTCTTACGAATAATTTGGATAACAATATTTATCATGGTTAATACAATGGAAGAAACATGTTGTTCTATGACGTGATTTATGGGTTTTATTGGAGATTTTAACTATGAGATGGTGAATCAAAATTAAGGTAGGTTTACTAACCCATCTTCCGTTAATATTTACTTGTGATTTCTTTGATTGAAAATGATGTCTTATTCTTTTATTCCATTTTGGGTTAATTAAAATAATTATATATAATTATTGTTTCGATATACATGACCTTGAAGCTGAAGTGGGAAGATTGTTTAAATTAATTGTAAAAAGAAAAATTACAGAAGGATGAGTTCACGTTTTTCCTTTGGATGGAACTTGGTTCCATGCTAGCGGTGGGTAATGACTCCCGAGAATGAAATGGGTAATGATCCCCAGTAAAGTATATGGTAATGATCCCCTAATCCATCGATAGCGGTTGTTCATGCTGAGTTAAATGATAAATAGGTGTACGAACCAAGGACATTTGTACCGTGAACTCATATGTTAAAACGAGTTGATTGTTCATCCAGAAAATATTTTGGCTACTGTGAAGTTATAACAAAATTGTTGAATATATTTATTACTTGAATATTTTTATATCTCTTAAGAATGAGAAAGTATGCCTATTGAGCCGTCAACTCACCCCCAATTGACATTTTTTCACCGATTTTATGAAATGGTGGAAGTGGAACTAAAAATTTAGTTAGCTTATTGATTGTGTTGTAATTCTTGTAATTGTCTGACATGTAATTTGATTGCATAGTTTGTTGAGAATGTTGTTAATGGATTTATATGTTTAATTAAATTTATGTATAAGTGAAAAGCGCGGGTCTAATAAACTCACCCAATATTTCGTTTAGGCAATCCGTATGGACAAACTCCAATGTAATTCCAAGAGAATCAACTAGACAGTCAGACTCAATCAATGGAAATATATCCAAAAGTTGTATCTCTATTTCACAATGTAATCAGCAAATCAAACAGATAGAAATCCGCGAGTCTAATTATTATGTGAAACAACTTGAACGGTACCAAAGACCAATGTTCAAGTGTCAATCAATTTATATCAACAACCAAAGGTTGGATTATCTAATTGATTGAACTACGCACAACCTGTGATATTTCAATTATATAGGAAATATAATGCGGAAAATAAATAACACAGACAAGAAGAAATTTTGTTAACGAGGAAACCGCAAATGCAGAAAACCCCCGGGACCTAGTCCAAATTTGAACACCACACTGTATTAAGCCGCAACAGACACTAGACTACTACAAGTTAACTTCGGACTGGAGTGTAGTTGAGCCCTAACCAATCTCACACTAATTAAGGTATAGTGGCGTTCCTTACGCCTCTGAATCCCAGCAGGACTCTACGCATTTGATTCCTTATCTGATCTCACCCAAGACTAAGAGTTGCTACGACCCAAAGTCGAAGACTTGGTAAACCAATCTGTCTCACACAGAAAAGTCTATTGAATAGATAAATCTATCTCCCACGGAAATACCTATGAGTTTTGTTTCGTCTTTTGATAAATCAAGGTGAACAGAACCAATTGATACACCGGAATTATATTCCCGAAAAACAGCCTAGTAATATCAATCACCTCACAATAATCTTAATCGTATGGTAGTAAAACAAGATATTGTGGAATCACAAATGATGAGACGAAGATGATTGTGACTATTGTTATCTTGCCTATCGGAGATTAAATCTCGAGCAAATCTTAGAGAAGATAGTACTCAATACGATAGAATACAGCAAGATCAGAACACGCAACTACGGAGAAAATAGTTGGGTCTGGCTTCACAATCCCAATGAAGTCTTTAAGTCGTTAACCTATAATGGTTTTAGGAAAAACCTAGGTTAAAGGAGAATCGACTCTAGTCGCAACTAGTATCACATAGGAGGTTTGGGGATTAGGTTTCCCAGTTGCTAGAGTTCTCCCCTATATAGTCTTCAAATCGGTGTTTGCAATCAATGTTACCTTGGTAACAAAGCATTCAATATTCACCGTTAGATGAAAACCTGATTAGACTCAAGCTAATATCTTTCAACCGTTAGATCGAACTTAGCTTGTTACACACAAATGAAAAGTGACTTCATTTAGATATGGGTAACTGTACCTAAACGTGTACACCTTGTTGGCTCAACAATAGTTAACCGAAGTTAGCCATATGAACACTTTCATATCAACCTTGTTCATCTTAACACAACTAGTTCAAATGACTCAAATGAAACTAGTTCTAGAGTTGTTCAATTGTTTATATTCTCATAGAAGTATACAAGACACACTTGAAGTAAAATCGATTTTGATTCACTCGAATCAGTTCATGAACATCATAGCCACGGTTTGCAAAAGATTGCATTCCTTTATTTATAAATGTATTAGTTCATGAACAAACCGATTTTAAAACATAACCTACTCAAGTATACAAACGGGTACGCATACCTAAGTGTCCGGACTTGGTCTGGGTTCTCTAGTATGCGGACGTGTACGCATACTATCGTACACCACCAAACTCTATTCAATTCCCGGACTTGAACTTACGCCGGTACACAAACGGGTAAGCATACTATGTTCCCGGACTTTCAACTAACCAACCAGTACGCATACGGTGTATGCATACTATGGTTTCCGGACTTGGAATAACTTGCAACAGTTAGCATACAAGTACGCATACTGTGTTATATCCAATCATGGTTAATTATTCTAAACTCCCATTTCAACCATTGAAACATTCTTAGAAGATGACAATAGCTGTCTCACACAAACTATTAGCTTCAAAGCAATTTTCAAGTGATCGATTGATCAATACGAAACATTCCGAGTCTACATCAAATGACTGTCTCACACAAATCATGTAAGATGTTACCAAGCGATTTTCACATGATCATCTTTTAACTTTTGTCAAAAATATAAGATGAACTTGGTTAAAACGAAAGCTTACGAACACATATTTCGAGAAATATGTAAGCGAGTTGAACTCAACTCGAAATATCAAAGGTGTATAATTGAAGTCTATATAACTATACGACTTTTGTCTCAAATAGGAGATAGAGTAAAAATAGACTTTTGAGTGATAGATGAGTTCAAGTATCCACATACCTTTTGTTGATGAAGTTCCACAAGCTCCCCTTAGTAGTTCTTCATCTTCAATCGATGAACACCGTGAAGTCTAGAGCTTAACTACACTTTTTATCCTGATCCGAGACTTAGATATAAGTAGACTAGAAATCAAGACTTATACTTTTGTCAACTAAACTTGACAAACATGATTGAGATAGCAACGCTTGAAAGTTCGACCGAGCAGTGCTCTAACAATAAGAATAATTCCTCAAGCTTAGTGAAATAATTATAGAAAATAAAACTTTTTTTTTCTCTTCCCGACACGTAATGCTTCGAGTTTGGATCTCCATATGGGTTTGAACTGATCCGGAACTCGGGGTATTACACAAAGTATCCATCCATCCATCAGCAAGAGTGTTTCATAACATATGGCAGACTTCACCATCTGTAGTATGTATGGCAAGGGGAAACTATCCTTAGGACAAGATCTTATACGATTCACTAAAATCAATGCAAATTAGGATTCCTTTATTCTTTTTTCGGAACTATCACCATGTTAGCAATCCACTTCGGGTACTTTGCAGGTCGAATAATCCCTGATTCACACATTTTCTTGAGTTCAGCTTTTATTGCTTCATGATATTTCGTTGCTACTTTCCTGATTCGCTGCTTAAATGGCTACGTCGTTGAACTAATGTCAAGTCTATGACAGGCTACAACTGGATTTATGCCTGGCATATAATCCATTTTCCAAGCAAATACATCATAATATTGAAAAGACGAGGGTACCCAAATACACCACAATCTTTTTGTTTCAACCTATAAGTCCGATACCAAGTGTGATCCTCTATGGACAAAGTCGAGATAATACAACAACTTGATATTCACTTGAAAATAGTTATGGTACAAGACCGATTGACTATAGAATCAGAGTCAAGTGATTAGTAACGTACAAGTGTATTTACTTTTAATTATAATAAATAATTATAATTGCGGAAAATAAAAGTAAATAACACACACAAGATTTTGTTTACGAGGAAATCGCAAATTCAGAAAAACCTTAGGACCTAGTCCAGTTTTGAATACTCTCATAATTAAGACGCTACACAAAGTACAATGCCAACTTCGTATAGTTGAGACCAAGTAAACTACCCTTAGTTACTTAGTTCCTTTAGTATCCCTGCGTCTACGACCTACCGGTCATGCACGTGAATCCCAAGATAGAAAATCTATCTTGAGTTGCTTTACAGATGTAAATTCTTAAGCACTCAACTCCTTTTGATCGTCTTCCAAACAATAAAGGAACAAAAAGATTCGTTGAGTTATGACAAAGGCTCAGCTGTTTCAATAAGTAAACTCCTTTGTCGGGTAAGATCAATCCAAATCAATAACTTAGATTCGGATTCACAACTATCTGATTCGGATATTGAACAATACCACCAAATGATAGTTGCCGATCTAAACGACTTAGTTTCAGAAAAATCTAATATAAGTCGGATCCCAACCGATCAAGATGTGTGCACAAATCACGAGATATGAAAACCAAAAAGAAAAAAATCTTCTTGTCTTCAAATCTTAAATTGCCTTCTTATGTACCTGCACACCACAAACTTGAATCCACTTATGATCGATCACACACAGAACAGAGTCTGTTAACAATGGATGATCACAAGTTATCTTTAATTAGATCTAAAAACAGTTTTAAAGATCCCGTCAATACTTTGATCTAGTTTGAGTGACCCTTATGTCAGAAGAGAAGGCTCTCAAGAATACTCAAACTAGGTGCTTGTTATAGCATAGCTCGGTTGAACCCACCAAGCGTTGGTATGTCAAGTTTGGTTATCATATTTTAGTGAATCAAAACTCATTTAAAGAGTCGCTTGATTATGTACTAGAGTCAACTTCGTATAGGTTAGCTTGAAAGTATTAGGATATGAGACATTACAAGTATTGCGAAGACTTGAAGAAGTGAAGAACTGAAGTAGTAAGAAGCTACAACGACAACATCATCCTTCCACTTGAGATTAGTGATATTTGACTTGAACTGTTTCATTCCCTAACGTATATTTCCAGTCGTGCATATTGAAAACAAAACTGCGAAGCATGAACACTCTAAATAGACATAGTATTAAGGAATACAATACGAGGTTTATTGCTTAACCATTAAACTTTGTAGATAAGACATCGACATAATCGTTTAAATGCTATTGTGATTATGTATGGATATGAGGTGAGGATTTCATCCTAGGAAACAATGTTTTACATGTGTTTTAAGGAAGTAAATTCATGGGCTTGTTTTGTGAATCGAAAAAGGAAATTGCATGTGTTATTGGTATTGTTATTCATTGCATATCTTTTGAACAACCAATATGTGTGATTAGTATAACCGCTCATGATTTGTTTGTGTTCTTGGTAAAACTATTCACAAAGGCCTGACTTATGTATTGATATGACTTTTATTGTGAGACCGATCTTAAGTAATCACCTGAGATAGTATGATCGAGTTTGTGATTTTGTGTAAGACCAACTCTGGGTAAAGGGGAACCGATCCTAGTAAGAGGTGCAACACATCACAAAGGGGAATCGATCCTTGTATGAGGTGCAACATGTTTTAGAAGAAAGGGGAACCGATCTTATGGACATGTGCAACACGTTTTTAGGCAAATGGGGACCGATCCTATGGACATGTGCAACACATTCAAGTTAGATACCATATATATGTGGGGAACCGATCCTAGTACCTAGTCAACCTAAGTTTGGAAAGCTAGTGTGACTATGCACAGTACTCACATGGAGGTAGAACCGAAAAACTTGTTTTGGTAGAACCGTTAAACCCATGATTGGTGATTGAGTGTTCTTGATCAATCACATAGTTCTTGAAAGTCAGATGAACCAATTCTAAACTTGTTTGGAAGTGTGGCAAATCGGTTTCAAGATTGTAAGTATGAAAGAGGATTTACAGAGTAAGGATGTCGACATACTTTGAACATGTGCAGTAACGCTTATCTTTAATTGTTCAAAGTTATTCCTTAATAGCTAAAGGAAGAAAATCCCAGGATCGAAACATAAATAAGTTAAGAATCTTTTATTTAAGGTTTTTAATTTTATTTTAGGAAAACGAGAATTAGTAATGTGCATTTACTAGTTGAAGATTTTCCAAAGAGATTTTCGGTCATTATTTTGACATGAGCATTTCGGGGAATTATGGAAACCGAATTTGGAATATATTGCATATCTTGAGAATATTTTCGGTTTTGGAAATTCCTTGGTGTCCAAACTTCCTTGTCTATAAATACTTGAAGTTTGCATTTCTAGCAAACTAATCCTTCGTGACAGCAAATTTCCTCAGTTGTGTTGTTACTGGTGAAGCCCCCTATTCGGAGAGGAGACTAACCTAATTAGGCGAAATCTCTTACGGCCGCTCAGTTTAAAGTCTTCTTTGGGATTGAGAATCTCCATTAGTACCGTTGGTGGGAAACTAGATAATTGCGGTTTATCTTGTGTTTTCGATTGATTTGATTGACTAATGGTGGTTGAACTTTGATTACACCTAGTTTGTTTATGCTTGAGAATCTTCTCTTATGATATAAGATTCACTCAAACTAGATCGAAGTTTCGACAGGGATCTTTAGACTGTTTGTAGATCTAAAGACGTCTTGTGATAATCCATTGTTAACAGACTCCGTTCTGTGCGTGATTGATCACAAGATATTCAAGTTGTTGTGTGCATGCGTTTATTGAAGATCTAAAAAGATTTGAAGACAAAGAAGATATTGAAGATTTCTGATTTGGGTTTCATAATCTTTGGTGTGCACAATACTTGTTTCGGTATAGAGGATCCAACTATAATCGGTTTATCCTTGTGGTAGATTGGATTGATTAGTTGTGTAGATCGGCATTAATATGATTCTTTGTGATTAAAAGTATTGATTGCAAAATCTTAACAATTACCTTTGGTAGTTGAGAATAAGATAGATCTAAGAACCTGACGAAGGAGTTTATTGAGATAAACATAAGAGCCTTTGTCGAACTCACATCACTTGGTTGAAGAGAGTTGCTACCAAATAGATTTGTTGTTCCTTTACTGTTTGGAATACGAACGAAAGGAATTGTTCCAAGTACGTTACTTATTCATAAGTTGGAGGCGTGGGAATACAGACGGAACTAGGTGAACTATAGGTTTAGTTGCTTGGTATCAACTATACGAAGTTGGTTTAATTTTGTGTAGCGGCTTAATCCTGAGAGTATTCAATTCTGGACAAGGTCTCGGGGTTTTTCTGGATTTGCGGTTTCCTCGTTAACAAAATCTTGTTGTGTCATTTACTTTTATTTTCCGCAATTATAATTGTTGTTATTATAATTTAAAGTAAATTACACAAACGTTAATTCCTATTTTACTTGATAGTAATCTTATTGTGTTTGGTTAAGTCCGAACCTCTTATCAAGTAAACATACTTCGTTGTTGTATTGTCTCGATCTCGTATCCATAGATGATCACACGAAGTGTGAACCGATTAGTTGTATTGTCTCGACTCAATCCATAGACAATCACTTTCGGAGAAAGGACTTATAGGTAGGAAGAGTATTAGCTTGGGGTATATTTGGGTACCCTCGCCTTTTCAATTGGTATCAGAGCAGGCAGACACGAAAAGATCTAACAATCTGTGTTTGGTGCGATCCAACCTATAAGAAATTGAATCTAATGGTCGATTCAGTTAACATTATGCAAGAGTATGACTTCTCAAAGGTTGAAGATGTTACTACGTCGTTGACTCATGATCCAGGAGTTGCGAAAACATCCGTGTCCATCTCTGATGGAAAAGAAGATGCTGATAAAGAGTTCGTAAAACTCCTAAATCCTATAAAATCTCTGTCTTCTAAAGTGGTGTTATTAAAGACAGAGACAAACTTCTTAAACATGAGATCAGATATAAAGACATCCAACTGAATATTCTAGCTATAGAGAATATGGATCGTACTGTCAAATTAGAAGCTCTTGGTAAAACTCTTTCTCAAGAAAAAGAGACACGTCCTATGACTCAGACTAATGATGTTGTTGTGATTTCTTCTGATGTTGAGGAAACTAAAAGTCCTTGCTCGACTTTTATAGATTATGATAAAACCGGTTTAGTCACATCTAAAACAGATCAAGATGATGGTAGTTTGCCTAACTACATCAAGTCAGAAGAGGATAATAAATCATCTTCTATATCTACTGATGATCAAACGAAATCTTGTCTGAAGGAAACTTTGAACCGATTCCGTGAAAGTGATCTTAAGGAATACAATTTCCAGTCACTTGACAAGAAACTTATACTTCTTCAACATACGGTGGTAAAAATATTGAAGGAAGTTTCTTGTCTTAAAAAACTGAAAGACCATTCCTCAGTAGAAAGACAAATTATACCACTACCCGATAAGATCAACTCATAAGAATCTGAGGAAAGAGTTGAGAATCGCTTCTGGAAAAAGGTTCCTCCTCACCATTATCGAAATAATTCTTGTTTTGATGAAGAACGATTCCAGAAGAAAGGGAAAGAGAAAATCTATTCCAAAAGAAACAATCAGGAATCTCCGATAATTGTTTCAGATAATCTCACTGATGTGAATCATAAGGAAATCCTTAGAATGAGAAAATCTTATGAAATTATCATTGATAGAATTAAGAGAGATTTATCTATCTCTGGAAGTTCTCACGTCAATATAGTTTCTCCACATGATCATATCTCTAGAGTTAGAAAAGATCATCGTCTTGGGAGAAAATATTTTGGGCAGAAATTCCCGAAGAGAAACATGAACTATGTTTCTGATACTCACTGTAATCCAGAAAAGGCTTACTCCAGTACAACCTAGTTGTAGGGAGACTGTGCAAACTCATCCATTTTTCTTTGTGCTCGTAACCCTGGATGAGAGAATCACATAAAAACAAGAGCACAAGTGGGTAGTGTTTCGTTTAATCGGTAATAGGGGATAGTGTCCTTTAATAAGAGAAGTTCGGTAAAATAACATATTCTCGGAAACCCTGTTTTCGTGAATCGAATATATTCTTATCTTTATAAGAAAAAATCTTCTCTTAAGAGTTAGATCTTCCCTAGAAAAAGTCTTGAACTAAAAATCATGTCTCCTATAACTCAAAGTGTTACAAGGAGTAATAAAAGGGAAGCTCGAATAGTTAGAAACTGTCCAGGTTTTCTCTCAAAACGAAGAATCAGGATGATTGTCTCAAGAATCGTTTCTGATCACAACTCTGATAGATCTCAAGATGGAATAAGTCTCTTTGCGATCGATGATTCAGATTCTACCAAGTGGTTTCCCACAGATGGTATGCATGAAGCTATGCATGGGTTTGAATAACTCATAGGAAGTCTCTTTTCTTTGTTACAAGATCGAGACAGCCTGAAAGATAAAATGAAAGAAGAAAGAAGCGAGCCAGCCGATTTGAAGCTTCAAATTGAAACTCTTGGAAAACAGAAAGTGGTTGCCAACAAAATCCTTGAGACATACTTTAACAGTGTGAATACTGATGAAACTTCAGTAAACAATGAGAGCACCACTAGAGATTTAGTTATATGCTGTAATACTTAATCCAAGAAAATAGACATCAATTTTTATTTACTTTCAATGATTGTATTAAGTCTATTATGAATAAAATTATTTGATTTATAATTTTTCTTGTGATAGTTTTTGATTTACATAGCCTGTGCTTGAATGCTTTATGATTATTGCTATGTATGTTTATGGGATGTTTGATTTCGGTTTTATTACCTTGATATTCGATCTCACAATGTTGTGAACCCTTATGGTTTGGGTGACTTTTTGATTTAGCAGGATTAAGTTCTAGCCCATGTTGGTAGGCTTTATCAAAGAATCTTGAGGGGTTCTGATAGAAACAATATGTGAAAAAGTCACAATATGTTGAATCGGCTTTGGTTTAGCATAAAAGCATATGTGTTTCGGGGGTTTTCAACTTTTGCTTGCAATAGTTAAAAACCGGTTTTCAACCTTTCTATGGTAAAGGTTGGTTATTGTTATTCTTTTGTTTTGCATGAGGATGACAACATAATGATATTTCGATATCAATTCTCTCTGGAAGAAGATGCAAACATATTGGAGAAGTGGATGCGAAATTTGAGGTAACAATCTTGTTAGTTAATTGTTTTCATGTTTAAGAAAAGCCTGATTTTTTCATATATTTATTGCTTTTGCTTAACAAAATTTCGGTACAATTGATGTTTTATTCCATTATGTGTGTATGGATGTGTGTGTGATTCAATTGGTTAGGTTAAGTTAAGAAAAAACTATTGTTATCTTGCTTTATTGTGTGGTATCAATTGTTTAGGCTTACAAAATTTCGGTGCAATTGCGGTGCTATAATGTCTATGTTGTTTTAGTTGCATCCGGTTGAGGTGAATAATTATGCAAGTTGATTTATTTGGTTTGTATGAATTGTTTATGGCTTAATGAAAGAAAAAATTTACGGGATGAATTGTTTTGTCCAATTCGATTCCGGATAAGAGAAACGAAGTTAATTCTGATCTTAGTTAGACTTATCAAAGTGGAGGTTTCGGTTATTCAAGTCTAATCAAACGCCTTAACAAGAAATGCTAGTTAACTAACCTAGTATTTGTCTTGTTTAATAGTTAAATGTCTAAGTTATATGGATAATTAGAACCTGATGAGAAAAATAGAGTTATCTTTATTTTGGTCTTATCGAACAAAGCGGTTGTATTTGTACAATCGGTTGGCAAAGGAACTAAGGTGCTTAGTTGTTTTTTGGTTTGCTAAACTATTAGGGAAAATTGCTTCGTGCAATTGTTTCCTTGATAACATATCAAAACAAATTACTTTGTAGTTTCGGTTTTGATATTGGTTATCAGAAATGGTGTGTGGAATTCTCGTGCTTAACTTTATAGGTTGCAAGTCTATTTTGAGATTTGTAAGATTCTTTTCTGTTTGTCCTTTATTTTTTTCGTTTCTTTGTCATTTTGTGACAAAAAGGTGGAGGAATATATGGAGTAAACAAGTGATAATGGCATTGATTTTATATTAATTGGTATCACTAAAGGAAAAGAATATTGGTGCTTAAACGTTTATCTAACGAAAGAGTGAAAGCATAGACTAAGGGGGAGTAACATATCATTACAAAGGAATAACAAAGACGTGCGGATTGATAAAATCTACCTATCTTACCTTTAGGGGGAGTAATATTCTTTGTTATTATAATGTCAACATCGGCATTTAATGATTGATTGTATACATGTTATTGTGTTGTTGAATTCGGGAATCAAGCGTATGTGTAATGAATTCTTGTAATTTGTTTATCCATATGATGTAAGAGTTTTGTCACTAAAATTGACAAAGGGGGAGATATTCAAAGCATAGCTCGGTTGAACCCACTAAGCGTTGGTATGTCAAGTTTGGTTGTCATATTTTAGTGAATCAAAACTCATTTAAAGAGTCGCTTGATTATGTACTAGAGTCAACTTCGTATAGGTTAGCTTGAAAGTATTAGGATATGAGACATTACAAGTATTGCTAAGACTTGAAGAAGTGAAGAAGTAAGAAGCTACAACGACAACATCATCCTTCCACTTGAGGTTAGTGATATTTGACTTGAACTGTTTCATTCCCTAACGTATCTTTCAAGTCGTGCATATTGAAAACAAAACCGCGAAGCATGAACAATCTAGATAGACATAGTATTAAGGAATACAATACGAGGTTTATTGCTTAACCATTAAACTTTGTAGATAAGACATCGACATAATCGTTTAAATGCTATTGTGATTATTTATGGGTATGAGGTGAGGATTTCATCCCAGGAAACAATATTTTACATGTGTTTTAAGGAAGTAAATTCATGGACTTGTTTTTTGAATCGAAAAAGGAAATCGCCAGGCGTTATTGGTATTGTTATTCATTGCATATCTTGTGAACAACCAATATGTATGATTAGTATAACCGCTCATGATTTGTTTGTGTTCTTGGTAAAACTATTCACAAAGGCCTGACTTATGTATTGGTATGACTTTTATTAGTGAAACCGATCTTAAGTAATCACCTGAGATGGTATGATCGAGTTTGTGATTTTGTGTAAGACCAACTCTGGGTAAAGGGGGAACCGATCCTAGTAAGAGGTGCAACACATCACAAAGGGGAATCGATACTTGTATGAGGTGCAACATGTTTTAGCATAAAGGGGAACCGATCCTATGGACATGTGTAACACGTTTTTAGGCAAAGGGGAACCGATCCTATGGACATGTGCAACACATTCAAGTTAGATACCATATATATGTGGGGAACCGATCCTAGTACCTAGTCAATCGAAGTTTGGAAATCTAGTGTGACTATGCACAGTACTCACATGGAGGTAGAACCGAAAAACTTGTTTTGGTAGAACCGTTAAACCCATGATTAGTGATTGAGTGTTCTTGATCAATCACATAGTTCTTGAAAGTCAGATGAACAAATTCTAAACTTGTTTGGAAGTGTGGCAAATCGGTTTCAAGATTGTAAGTATGAAAGAGGACTTACAGAGTAAGGATGTCGACATCCTTTGAACATGTGCAATAACGCTTATCTTTAATTGTTCAAAGTTATTCCTTAATAGCTAAAGGAAGAAAATCCAGGATCGAAACATAAATAAGTTAAGAATCTTTTATTTAAGGTTTTTAATTTTATTTTAGGAAAACGAGAATTAGTAATGTGCATTTACTAGTTGAAGATTTTCCAAAGAGATTTTCGGTCATTATTTTGGACAGAGCATTTCCAGGAATTATGGAAACCGAATTTGGAATATATTGCATATCTTGAGAATATTTTCGGTTTTGGAAATTCCTTGGTGTCCCATCTTCCTTGTCTATAAATACTTGAAGTTTTCATTTCTAGCAAGCTAATCCTTCTTGACAGCAAACTTCCTCGGTTGTTTTGTTACTGGTGAAGCCGCCTATTCGGAGAGGAGACTAACCTAATTAGGCGAAATCTCTTACGGCCACTCAGTTTAAAGTCTTCTTTGGGATTGAGAAGCTCTATTAGTACCGTTGGAGGGAAACTAGATAATTGCGGTCTATCTTGTGTTTTCGATTGATTTGATTGACTAACGGTGGTTGAACTTTGATTGCACCTAGTTTGTTTATTTTTGAGAATCTTCTCTTATGATATAAGATTCACTCAAACTAGATCGAAGTTTCGACAGGGATCTTTAGACTGTTTGTAGATCTAAAGACGTCTTGTGATAATCCATTGTTAACAGACTCCATTATGTGCATGATTGATCACAAGAGATTCAAGTTGTTGTGTGCAGGCGTTTTTTGAAGATCTAAGAAGATTTGAAGAAAAAGAAGATATTGAAGATTTCTGATTTGGGGTTCATAATCTTTGGTGTGCACAATACTTGTTTCGGTATAGAGGATCCAACTATAATTGGTTTATCCTTGTGGTACCCAAATATACCTCAAGCTAATCGATCCACACAACTAATCAATCCAATCTACTACAAGGATAAACCGATTATAGTTGGATCCTCTATACCGAAACAAGTATTGTTGTGGATGGGGAAAAACGATTTGATGTTTTTTTGGGAAAGTGAAGAGTCGAGCGTGCGGACGAGACTCTCGACAGAGCAAACTGCTGAACCTCACACAGATGCACTGCAAAGGGAGTGCTTAGATTCGAGAGATCAATCTGTAGGATTCCGGCCTAAACCAAGTCAATGTCCGATCCAGAGTCAATTCGGTCACAAAGAGAGAGATGGGTTGATCTGTAGGAGGGAAGCTGAGAATTGTGTAGGATCAATGATGATCAAGGATTGTGGATGTATTGAAGGTTTCTGAAAATTGATGAACTGTTGAGTTCGAATAAGTTTTGGGCGATTGATGGAATTTCTGAGAGTGATTCCTCGAAAAAAATTGTTGTTGTTCAATCGTGGATCCAGAGACTTATTTATATTGTCAGAATAGCGAACACATTGATCCCAGTAAGTGTGACGGTTTCATGAGTGGAAGAGTGGGAAAGTGGGAGATCGTGGTAAAACCAATTTCGTGTCGTATGGAGACTTGGTTGATCGCCCACCCACTACTTTGCTAACTCCTTCAACCGTTGCACGACTTACTCACATTTCTCATCGTGGATGAATCCACGTGCCGTAGGCCGCCAGACCAAAATCCTAATTGATATCCCCCATGTGACGTGATTGAAGTCTCACGAATCGTGGAGTCTGCATAACAGACGTGTATTTTATTAGTCAGTTGTTGACTGTGTAGATAGTGAATCTAAGTTTTGTTGAATCGAGCATGAGTGATCGAATGCTTAACAGAACATGTTAGACATTGCTCGAATATTGTAAATTCGAGCAACTGAGCAATTATTGCTCAATGAATTACTGAATATTGATAGTTGAATCAATATTCGAGCAATTGAGCAAGTATTGCTCAATTCGACGAATTATTTATTGGTGACGTGACCCAATAAAATATTAATTAAAATATTGGTTGGTTACCAAATATTATATAATTAATCCGCGTGTTTTTTTGCTGGATCAACATAAATTTATTTAGTGTTAAACTTGCTCAGAATGATGATTTGTTGAGCGTTTGTTCGAAACCCTAATTTTTGATCAATTGTTTGTTAATTGATGAATTGCTGAAAATAGGTCACTGAGTGAGAGAGGGACCGACCACATGGAATTATGGACGTCCATGTGATTCCCTAGTGCCCGACTGGGCGTGCATCAGAGTCCTTTGTTGACTGGTTGGTGAAAGAATGATGATTAAATGCCGATTTCATCATTTATTTAAAATAGTGCTCGTCTGAGCATTAGGTAATAAAACCTAATTTATGGAGAAGTGAGGGACCGACCAAGAGGGTATGAAACCGTCCCTTGGTGGTCGTGGGACCAGCTGATGGTCGTTTGACCAAATTCCAAGTTGGTTGGAAAGATTCTGGACCCAATATGAGCAATTGCGCAAATTAGGTCAAAATTGTGAAAACGTGTGGGACCGGCTCATTGCAAGCCTTAGAGCCGCCCTTGGTCGGTCAAGGGAGCATGCCCGTGTTACCATAGTCTCCGTGTCTCAGTCCTGAGAGCTTCGGTATTTTCTGATGTGCGTTTGAGCAATATCTTGAATTTTCAGAAGAGTTCGGTCTTTCACTGAAATCCTCGATTTTGCTCGTTTGATCAAAATTTGGAAAATATTAATATTTTAATATTTAGCATGAGTAGCCTAGTCGGTCATGTGACCATTTGACTTTTTGGCCTTTTCATGGTTTGAGCAATATTTGAGAAAATATGAAGAAACCATGATTTTTGCTGAAACATGGAAGTTTCATGAGATGAAAGAAATAACAATTTATAAAAGATTAGGGATTGCAAGGTGTGGGACCGGCCACGGCTAGGGTATGGCCGGCCGGCTAGGTTACCCGGTCCCGCGACACCTTTCCCTATTATATTATTATTTCTCATGAAACCATGAAAATATGGAGAAAACGTGAGTTTTGCTCAAACAAGGAAAGTTGCTGGAATGGAGGAGTTTTCATGAGTTCATGAAAATAACAAAATAATTGAAATAAGGGAAAAGGGCGTGGGGGACCGGCCACGACGGCATGACCGGTCGGCCGGTGGGCCCGGTCCCATAAGCGCCACTTTATTATTTTAATAATATTTTCTCTCTCCTATTCCGTGTAGGATTCCTCATTTGTCCATATTTTCGAATGCTCGTTCGTGCATTTGGGTGCTCGTTCGTGCATCATTGTCGAGTACACTTGCACCATTTTATGGGGCTTACTTAGTGGTAGTCCAGATGCCCGATTGTTGAGTATTTATTACTAATTTATGAAATTCAGTGGAGAATGATTCATAAAATTGAGTAATAAAAGTGAGTAGTTATTTATTATTAATCCATACGATCAGCTGTGGATTCGACCATGAATTCAGAATAATAAACGAGTATTACCATTCCATGGGATCATGGATTCGACCATAGAATCGGAGTAATGCAAGTAGTTATTACCATTCCATGAGATCAGCCGTGGATTCGATCATGAAATCAGAGTAATGAGATTATCCATTACCATTCCATGAGATCAGCCGTGGATTCGATCATGAAATCGGAGTAATGAGATAAAAATAGATTATCTTCTAGGAATTCAGTGGTGAATATCACGGTAAAGTTAATCTATTATAGAATGGATATTAGCCAGTTAAAGCGTCATACCCGTTCTGAAAGGTGCATAGTCAGGAAACATCGAGTGTTGCTGAAGTCTTGAAGACGTTATTGCTCTTAATCTTACAGAGAACCGCCTGGATCTATACACGGTCTCTCTACATAGTCAGGGAACAGTGAGTGTCACCAACGTCCTGAAGGCATTAATGCTCTCAATCTTACGGAGAACCACCCAATCGTTCTTCTATGTAGAGGTGGGTCTCTCTATGTAGTCAGGGAACATCAAGTGTCACCGATGTCCTGAAGGCGTTAAGTCCTCAATCATATGGAGAACCGCCCAATTATGTTATTCTACATATTCATCATGGCTCGTAAAATATGAATCGCCACATGCCGGAAGTCGTGCCAGAAACATGTAGTATCATGATTTTACAATTTTGACCTTTGTCTAAAATCCACCATCAACAATTGTTACTCTGTAAGTCCTCTTTCATACTTACAATCTTGAAACCGATTTGCCATACTTCCAAACAAGTTTAGAATTGGTTCATCTGACTTTCAAGAACTATGTGATTGATCAAGAACACTCAATCACCAATCATGGGTTTAACGGTTCTACCAAAACAAGTTTTGGTTCTACCTCCATGTGAGTACTGTGCATAGTTACACTAGCTTTCCAAAATTCGGTTGACTAGGTACTAGGATCGGTTCCCCACATATATATGGTATCTAACTTGAATGTGTTGCACATGTCCATAGGATCGGTTCCCCTTTGCCTATAAACGTTTTGCACATGTCCATAGGATCGGTTCCCATTTCTGCTAAAACATGTTGCACCTCATACAAGGATCGATTCCCCTTTGTGATGTGTTGCACCTCTTACTAGGATCGGTTTCCCTTTACCCAGAGTCGGTCTTACACAAAATCACAAACTCGATCATACCATCTCAGGTGATTACTTAAGATCGGTTTTTACTAATAAAAGTCATACCAATACATAAGTCAGGCCTTTGTGAATAGTTTTACCAAGAACACAAACAAGTCATGAGCATTTATACTAATCACACATATTGGTTGTTCACAAGATATGCAATGAATAACAATACCAATAATGCCTGGCGATTTCCTTTTCGATTCACAAAACAAGTTCATGAATTTACTTCCTTAAAACACATGTAAAACATTGTTTCCTAGGATGAAATCCTCACCTCATACCCATACATAATCACAATAGCATTTAAACGATTATGTCGATGTCTTATCTACAAAGTTTAATGGTTAAGCAATAAACCTCGTATTGTATTCCTTAATACTATGTCTATCTAGAGTGTTCATGCTTCGCAGTTTTGTTTTCAATATGCACGACTTGAAAGATACATTAGGGAATGAAACAGTTCAAGTCAAATATCACTAACCTCAAGTGGAAGGATGATGTTGTCGTTGTAGCTTCTTACTTCTTCACTTCTTCAAGTCTTCGCAATACTTGTAATGTCTCATATCCTAATACTTTCAAGCTAACCTATACGAAGTTGACTCTAGTACATAATCAAGCGACTCTTTAAGTGAGTTTTGATTCACTAAAATATGACAACCAAACTTGACATACCAACGCTTGGTGGGTTCAACCGAGCTATGCTCTAGCAGATAGTTTGCTAGCAAACTTAACTATTTATAGACCAAGGTTGTTTGGACAATAAAGAAATTCCAAAACCGAAAATATTCTCAAGATATGCAATAAGTACCTAATTTCGGTTTTCCTATTTACAACTAATACAACTGCAATTCTGAAATCTCTCATTTAAAAATATTTAATGTGGGTTTACTTAACTAATACTCCCTCCGTTTCTAGAAAAGAGATACTTTCACTTTTTCAATTTGGCCTATTTTTAGGCTAAAATGAAAAAGTGAAAGTATCACTTTTCCAAAAACAGAGGGAGTATAATATAACTTTCCAAGAGATATATTTTGATTTTTGGAAAATCAAAAGCATATAATCGAAAACTCTTAATTAAAAGATTCTCAATATTTCGGATTGGGATCATCTTGAGTATCAAAGAATATCTTTGGACGATAAAAGATAAAAATTATACCCACGTCCAAAACCGTAAAGTAACAAACCCTAATTCCAAACTCACACAAAACCGTAAAGTAATATGTGAATATGAAGGATCGGTTTTGCTCTGGGACCAGTTCTACCATGATTCCTAACGTAGGTTAAGATCGTCTCTACCAAGTCTCCAAATATAAGTAGCGATCGGTTTTACCATGACTCCCAACAATAGCTAGGATCAGTTCTACCAATATTCTCAATATAGGTAAGGATTGGTTCTACCATGACTCCCAACAATAGCTAGGATCGGTTCTACCATGTATCCCAAAATAAGTAAGGATCGGTTCTACCAAGGTTCTTAACATAAATCAAGATCTGTTATACCGCATATCCCAAATTGGGTAAAGATCGGTTCTACCATAGCTCTCAACATAAGTCAAGATCGGTTCTACCAAAGATATTACATAGTTTCGAATTGGTCATCCAATAGATTTTAAATGAAAACCGGACCAAAACGCTTGTTGATTTCCTTTCGATTACGAAACAAGTTTCGTATATGTACTTCCTTTAAACATGTGCAATCAAACGTAGTTTCCTAGGATGAAATCACACCTATATCCAATACATAATCAAGTAAAGAGTTACATATATTATGTCGATATCGCATTTACGAAGTTCAAAAGACAAACATTATACTTCACGATCAAATATTCATCCTTGACACTTTGATCATACTAAAATGATCAAGTCTAATACTAGAGTATAAAATATAACCTCACATGTTATATTTTCAATGTTAAACAACTTGAAAGCAACAATGGGAATGAAAACAAGTAGAGTCTGTATCACAATACCTCAAGTGGAAGAATGATGTCTTCGCTGTAGTCGACACGTCTTCACGTCTTCAAAGTAATACTTGTATGTCTCAACATTTCTAGACTTTATAGTCTAACCTAAACGAAGTTGATCTCTAAAACATTTAATCAAGTGACTCTAATTGAGTATTGATATTGAAATATGACAACCAAAATTGACATACCAACGCTTGGTGGGTTCAATCAATCAATGCTATAACATATATTCTCGTAACAATTGTTCTGATCTCTCCTCTTCGTCCGCCTCCAGCTTAGTACATATCTTGACTATCCTTAGATCTTCATCAGTTACCAGTTTTATTTATTTTGGTGGGTTTTTTTTTTTTTTTTTTTTTGGTAAATCCAAATTTTATTAATAGATAACAAATATACAAAAAAAAAGATTGTGTTAGCGGTAAGAAAAGAGGCTATAGAAACCCCAAAAACTTACAAGCTAATCGAAACGATAATACGATACATTTGGATACTCGATATAATTAAGAAATAAAGGTCTTCCTTCACCATTTGGAAGAAAACATCCTCTTTTAGCCAATTTGTCAGCTGCAAAATTAACTTCACGGACATTGTGTTCAAAACGAATCGAGACATAACCCAGTTGAATGGCTCTCCATCGCTTCCTAGTAAACCAAGGTAGAGCGCCACTAGAAAAATATTTTGGTGGGCTCTATTGTAGTAAAGTTCGTCACTAGGTCTCCGGGAGGGGTTGGTTCCTTTAATTTCCATAAGGGAGCATTTTCATCATATGGAATTTCGCTAGGGATGCCCTTTTCTTTTACTACTTTGATATCATAAACTTTAAACTCTTACTCTTTCTTATTTCCCTTGGCCTGCTTTTTCCTTTTTGTTTTCTTTTCTGCTCGACTTTTATATTGTTGAACATCCACCTTGTTGCAAAATTTTGCTTCGGAAGGGTCTCCTTCTATGAAGCACGGATATTGATACGGGGATTCGTCAATTTTCAAAAAATGGGGATACGGGATACGTTGGGATACGTGTATTAATTAAAAAATATTTAATTTATTAGTAGTGAAAAGAATCGCATAAAGTAAGAAAATTTTAAAATACTATCTGGAATATCAAAAAAAAAAAATAGATAAAAAAAAAGATAACCCATCACTCATCAATATTGAATAAGAATGTTAGGGTTAGACATTTATATATTCGCTTCTATAGAATAATTTTTGATAAATACGAATATATTACATATCTAAAAATATTTAACATATTCTGTATATAAATATTTGGCAATATATACTATAAGAAGTGTCCCCTCTAGAGTATCCGAGAAGTATCCCAAAAGTATCCCCTACCATTTTCGTAATTAATAAAAAGGGACACTTTAAATGGGGTGTCTGATACGTATCCCCAAGTGTCCGACACTGATACGGCGTCCGACGCGGATACGTCACCGGTTTTGAGGTGTCCGTGCTTCATAGGCAGTGGCGGATCCAACTAGTAGCAAGGATGTGCACTTGCTACCCCTCCACATTTTGCTTCCAAGCCTAAATTTTCAAGCATAAATTCTCCTCAAAGCCTAATCTTACTTTTTTGCTACCCCTAATAAAAATTTGCATCCCCTTAGTTTAGTTTCTAGATTCGCCGTTGTTCATAGGTCTCCTTTAATCTCGGCAATACCGTCTGGCATAGGCAAGCGAATGCATTGATGAAAGTTGGATGCTACCCCTTTGATACCATGGACCCATGGTCTTCCAATGAGGGCGCTATATGGTGACTCCACATTTACAACACAAAAGGTGAAATAAGTGTCCAACTCCAGAATAATATCTCCTTTGGGGTTCGAAGCGACACCATTGAACCCATAAATATTGTAAGTAGAAAGGATGAGCATTGAATTGGATAATTCCATTCGCTTGTTTGTCTCGTAGAATATATTGACTGAACTTCCAGTATGGACGAGTATTCTATCTACTTCCCATGTGTCAGTAGTTAATGTTACAACGATGGGATCTGTGTGCGCTCTCCCACAGTCCAGTGCAAATAAAGATGAGCATGTGATGGGATGCATTTTCCATCTTTCTAGCGGTTGGACTTTGGACACGCTAAAGATCTCTTTTCCACTTCCATCTCGCTTGTGTACTCGGCTCATAGTGTTATTATGAAAATTAGCAATTGTTCTAGCGGAATGAATGATTGAATTTCATTGTAGGTTTTGCGTTCCTCTCTCTATTTCAACACGATAAAGTTTTTCCTATTGGGGAAGCTGAGCTGCTATCTGCACTGGTGGCGGTGGTGGTTCATCTAAGAATTGGGTGAGCTTTCCACCATATAACATGCCTTGTATTATTCTTTGAACGTTCGTACAATTGTTAGTAGTGTGACTATGAAACAAATGATATTCTCAATACTCGTGGCAAAACTTGGAGGGTGGCGGTTCAATCCCTCGATTTGGTGGGTCTGGAATGTCTTCTGGTTGTCCTAAATCTTGCCAAAGCTTTTCTATTGTTGTGTTCAACTTTGGAAGCCTCCGTTCTTCAAACTTAAGAGCATTTGGTCTTTTCTCTCCAAACCTTTGATCATTGTACCTTTCTCTTCGCGGTTGCTGGTTCCCTTGTCATTGGTTTGTCTCTAATCGTTGGTAAACCATCCATTTCGTTGGTTTGATACTGGAGGCCGCCGTTGTTATCTATCTGGATAGATATCCCTGTAATCTATTTGAGGAACCTCCCCAACTGCATGTGCTACTCGCTGACTCTGTGTTTGGACCCTTG
Source organism: Papaver armeniacum (assembly GCA_023531295.1). Classification (NCBI taxonomy): domain Eukaryota; kingdom Viridiplantae; phylum Streptophyta; class Magnoliopsida; order Ranunculales; family Papaveraceae; genus Papaver; species Papaver armeniacum. The sequence continues at coordinate 470,494 of JAJJWW010015148.1, forward strand.
GGACATTTCCTTTCGCAACATTTATCTGTACCACTGCTTCTTTTTGCTTTTCTTCCAAAGCAATATACTCATCTTGATATTCTCGCAGCTCTTGCATGTCTAACATGTCTTTCGAGCTGAATATCTGAGTGTATAATAGGTCTGTAGCGAATAACACATTGATAAAAGCACGCACCAAGTTAGCTTCAGATTTGCGTCCTGCAACCTCGCTACAAATAGTTCGCCACCTTGTAACCCGACTTCGTAAACTTTTATCAAGTATTCGTTTCAGGTTAAATAACGTCTCCACCAGGTCTCGGTAAATTATTGTGCTAGTAAGTCTCTAATAACGTTCTTGGAAGTTCACGAAATGATGAGATTGAAGATTCTGGTACAACATCAAACCATGCCAAACCTTCTCCTTTTAAGGCTAGTTTGGTATTGCTGTGAATTTTAGAAAAGCGCTTTTCTGTTGTGATGTGTTGTGTGTTGCTGTGCTGTGTTGTGGAAATAAATCTGCATGACGTTTGGTAAACTATAATTTAAAAAGCACTGTGCAATTAACAAACCGTAAATTCTGTTTTGTAAAACCGGTATTTAAAAGTGCTGGTGATATAGTTAATACGAAAATAGACATATTTCAAAAATTAGTTTTAATACAATTTTATTATAATAAATTATATTTCTAATTCTAATATATTTAATAAAATATAAGTAATATTTTTTTTTAATTTTTTAAATGTTTTTATTATTTAATTAAAAAATATATGATTATGGTTTGCTATGAAAGTATTATTATTTTATTTTATTTTTCAAAAAAATATTTATTATATTTATTTTAATATTTATTTTAATATTTATTATTTTATATAATAATTTTGTATTTATTATTTTAAATAAAAAATGAAAAAATAGAGAAATAAAATGAAATTAGAATTATAATGTCAAATGTAGAATATTTGAGGGTAAAACTTGTCTTTAAACAAGGTTAAAATAGAGAATCAGTTAAATCGAATTATGTGGGTCCACATATTAAACTTTTTTTTTTAAAAGCTAGTCTTTGAGTAGCTTTTAAAAGAAAGCCTAAAATGAAAGTGCTTCTCTCCAAAAGCACTTTGAAATTTTTTACCAAACACAATTTTGGTAAAAGTTTGTTACAAAGTGCTTTTGGTTGAAAAAAGCAATCCCAAACGGGGCTTTAAGCGGCGGAATTAACAAAAATAGGGCATTCTTAGGTTTCTCTTTCAAAAATATCTAAACGTAAATTAATACACGAATATGGGTTTGTGTACCATTTTTACCCCTAACAAATAACTTTATTACATTTTTGTCCTAAAAATTAGAGGACCATTATTATAAAAAAAGTTTAATCTTCCTAATTATATTTATTGATGGTCATATAGGATGGTTCTACAATCATATAAAGACTAATCGGTACTAGAAGAGATCATGACTACGAAATATTTGCATTACTTCTTTTTGAGATATTTTAATTTTATTTAATGAAGAAGACATTTTCAAATATAAAATATTTAATAATTATATATTTTAATAAACATTTGTATTATTTATGGTAATCATCTTGGATGCATTTAGATATGATCTTGGATATTAATGAATCAATTATCTTTTCCTTCAAAAATAAAAATAAAAAAACAAAGAAAATATTTTTTTCTAGTTTTAGTCAGGAAGGTCCGGACTTCTAACTGGACCTTAATAAATTATTCAAAAGTGCTATAATTGAAATTAAGAACGGGCCCCTAGCTCAGCTGGTCATCCCCGTTCCCCAAAGTTTAATGCGCTCCAGGAGGTCCGTGTTCGAGTCCCCAATGGCGTAATATTGCAGGAATTAACATGGAAGGTAGTGTTAGTTTGCCCCCCTTGTGACACAATCTCGGCCCCCCCCTCCCCCGTTTCTGGTTCCCTTGGCTAGGTTACCCATGAGGCTCGCTGGTAGGTTAGCACAACAACCTGTTCGATTAATGTAGTAGTATGTCGTTGGAGCTTAGCTTGTTAGGCTTCCAACTAGTTTCATGTAATAATGTTTAAGTAATAATAATAATAATTTTTTTAAAAAAATTGAAATTCATTTATGTAAAACTAGGTCAAAATGGTCGGACTTTTTCTTACCAAAGTCTGGACCATAAAAATCCTCAAATAATGGGTTGCCACATAGACGCCATTTAGATTCGTAAAAGTCAGGACTATCAAACCTAAAGTCTGGAACATTGATCACACATAGGTGCCATGTAGGTTGATGAAGGTCCGCACCTTTGAATCCAAGTTCGGACCTCACCGTGTGGTCATCAACCAATTTCTCTTTTCATACCTACACCTCTATGTCGTATACTCTAAAGGTCCACAAATTCACTTTCATTTTTCTTTCTTTTGTCGCTCTACTCTTCCTTCGCAATATCAGAGTCGACCACCACCGTCGTCTCCTCGAGGCACAACACACGCTGACGTCCGAGAAATCCACCGCACTCAAGTGTATGAATATCATCATCGTATTTGGATGGAATGTGACTCTACCTTGGTGGTGAAAGCTTTAAATGGACAGGGACATGCGCCTTGGCACTTGCGAGTGCGATGGAATCATTGCATTCAATTCCTGGGTACGATTAAAATTCTGCATTGCACAAGTTTCTTTTTCCAACTTAAGTCTAGTATGTATTGAATTTCACAACTAGACTATTAACATTTGAGAAAATGTCCCATCAACTCGTATTTGAAACTCCACTGTTAGTGAAATATCAATTTTTTTTTTTCATGGATTTTGTATTGAATTCTTCTTCCCACCTTTGAAGCTCAAAGGCTCCAATCCATTGATTTATACTATGGAACTAGTTTAATTTTTTGTAATGATCCGTGTTTGTGCAACTCAACTTAATAAGTGTGCAACCTTAGAAGATAAGCCATTGCTTTACTGGTTTTGTTTATGGCATGAGAAATGCATTCTAAAATGTACTGTTATATATATGAAATGCTTTTCGTATGGTTTTAGAAAATCTATTTATTCTAATGACATTATGTATCTTTTTAGAAGACTCACAGTCATGATTTTTTAAGAAGTTAAATCATGACAAATTGGTCTAGTTGATGCGACTAGTAAGTTTTCAAGTAGGAAGTGTGCTTTCCACTCCAATGTCCATCTTTGGTTACCTTTGATAATCTATTTTGGTATATGTAGTGGTTTTTTCTCCCCATTATTATTCCTCCAGATGTAGATGGCAATAGGATACATGCCATTGTTACCATCCACAGACGTAGCAGCCAAAACTGCACCACCATACTTTCCCTTCAAAGGCGAGCCATCTAGGGCAATAACGCCACAACAACTAGCCTCGAAACCATCGAGACATGCCTTATATGCAATAAAAAGGCCTTCAAACTCGTGAGTTCTTTTATTTTTCTTGTAAGTAACAATGATGCCCGGATTTGTCTAGTATCCTCCCTGTACCAAAGATTACATACACAATCAGTGTTACAAGGAGTGATGGCTAAAGCTAAGCGCAACTCCAACAATTAGCAACACACAATTGATATCCATAACAGAGTGAACTCTTTAATATACTTCCAAAAAAAAGGTCTCATTGAAAACTGATGAAAATAAAAGTCTTGTAACAATTTAACATGAACTAAAATAAAATAAAAATGAACAAGTACTCATATGAAAGCCAAGTCTGCAATCAAATTTATCAATACTAAGCCTTGGGGCAATGGCCGCCGTTAGCGTAATGCCCCACCTCGTGACACCTTGAACATGCTCTTTTCTTTTTTGGTTTGGCGCGTTTTTCATAGGCAGATCGATATCGGCTGATGCTCCTGCGACCAAGGTCCGGTGTTGTATTGGGTGGAAGTACTACTCTCTTCGCCACCACCTTTGGGACATTCCAAGTATCTGAGCTCAGCACCAGGAAGATATGAGGTTCATACATTGCTCTCCATGCATCAGTCGTGTAGTGAGCCCCACAAAAATCATATGTCTTCATCATATATGTCTGGCAGACTGCAATGATGTCTAACAGAACTGGAAGTACACGCATATCACAACTGATCAGCAAAATTTCCAGTTAAAAGAATATTTTCTTAAACCTTAACCAAATCAAAAAAGTCAATAACAGCGATGCCGCAACTTATCAAAAACCCGTTATAAAAGTATTCAAAAGGAAAAAAACATAAAGATTAATAGTGCCATCAGTTAAATAGCGTAGAACTTTTGACAATACAAGAGTTGTATCACAAATTTATTAATGCAATTTTCGGCTTAATAGTGGAGTTTCAAATACAGAGTTCACTGGGACATTTCCTCAAACAGTTAGCAAACCTAGTTTTTAAACACCATCAAAACTGAATTTAAACCCATCTTCGAACTTCAATAAACCCTAGTTTGAAACACTAACTAATATTTTAAACCCTAGTTTTAAAATACAAAG